>VMBQ01000238.1:137921-212799 GCA_007657795.1 Dreissena rostriformis | reverse complement strand
CCCCCCCCCCCCCAGCAGTTGAACTGTCAGTCTGTGTGCATGTCTGAAAACTTTAACATTGGCCATAACTGTTGCAATATTGAAGATAGCAACTTGATATTTGGCATGTATGTGGAACTGCACATTTTGAGTGGTCAAAGGTCAAAAAACTAAATCCAAGGGAAGTAATAAGCTAATTTCATAGCGGCGCAGTAGGGGGCATTGTGTTTCTGACGAACACATCTCTTGTTCAGTATTGCATGAAAGACATGGTTACATAAGTCATCAATTTACGTTAAAGTATTGAAAATTAACCTTAGATAAACAGTATTGCTGTGCAAAGTATGTATTTGGTACTTGTCAATTTACAACTCGTGTCCAGTAATGCATAGTTATTACTGTACAATCCACCCTGCACTGTATGCATCATTGACTAGAATGCCTAAACACTGTGAAAGTGATAACATATTCGTTTTTCCATAGACAATATTAATAATATTGTCATCCCCTCCAAAATTGTAGATAACGTGATGTAAGAACAAAAACATACAATGAGAGTTCTAAAGTATATCAAATACCCTGCAAGTGGGGCAAAACATAGAAACACGGTTTTCAAGTTACCTTAATATGTTTGAATCGGTAGTTCTTTATATAAAAATATTTTTGATAGTATAATGATATAAATATAAAGGGCATGTTTCGGGTTGTTATAAATAATTCCGCCTAGGTTGGCATGGTTGAAATCATTCTCCACCTAGAGTGATCCTACCCATCATAGTTATATTTGATAATATCACCCACCGGCACGGTGCTTGGTCGATCTTGTCAAAGTATGGTGGTTTTGCTCAATACTCACTGTTCATGCTGTGCCATATAGTTAAAATCTGTATAATGCTTAAATATAGGAACAATGAAAAAGAATCATAATCAGGCGAGACATTCATGTTTTCATCCACTGGTAACATACAAAACATGGCCATATGAGGACACGCTAAACCAACCATAAACATTATTAAAGCTTGTACAACCGTTTTAGAATTGCCAATGCAAAGGGTTGGTGTTGTATCAGTTTAACTGCTAGCTTAATCTCGCACTGCACGTTATGAGTCTCAACCAAATGCACGTGTCGTCGTGCATTCGAAGACAAATCTGTAGTAATTTTTGTAATATGACATATACTATAGATTGGTTATATATGCAAACGCGTAACGGGAATCTAATACTTACTAAACTTAATTTACTTCTGTAACTGTAGTATTAAAAAAACAAGACGTCGGACCTATTTCATATTCAGTCAACATATACCGTAATATGAACATCCCTGATTCTGAAGATACTTATCTTAAATGATTTTACTAATATACCATAACATATGTCGGCGGTAAATGAATTTCAATGAGTTGAACCATTTACATATATAAATGGAAATATGCATACGATATATTGGATTTTACATAATACAAGAAACCGCTTTTAACCGTGAATGTTTTCTTGCAAAAGTCATGGTAATTAGTTTATTTCATAAGCATCAACATTCTCATCTACTTAAACAATATAATACAGAATAAACGTTTAACAGTAATTTACCACGCAGTAACGAATAGGTTATTTGACCGAATAAAATAAGAAAATACTGACATTATTATAGTGTTAAAAGTTTGCAAGAATGCTAAACACTTGATAAAATTATATTAAACTATAGTTTACATTGCGGTATTGTTTCATATTAGCTTTGTCAGCAGGCGATGCTATTTATCCTGCAAAACTCGAATGTTAACATTAATTGTCTGCATGTTGTATTTTTTACCACATTTATATAGCGCCCTTTTCATACAGTATGTGCGTTCAGAGGCGCTTCACAATTGTCCCCTGATCACTGGGTCATAAATCGTCCGTTTACATCTTGGCGCAGTATGCAGCCACGGCACAATTGCTTATTACCCTCACAGGTACCCATTTATACACCTGGATGGAGAGGAGCAGATGTGGGATAAATTTCTTGCTCAGGAAAATCAGTGGTCAGGGCGGGATTCTAACCAGGGACCTCTCGATCTTTAAGCCAGCGTCCTACCATTAGACCACTGCTCCCACAGTGTTGTTTATGATCCTTGATAAGTTTGTATCAAACTAATATTTGTCCACACTCTAAAGTTATATATTTTTCAAAATTATTGATACAATAACAATGTGCATACAGTTTTCATTTCTTTTGTTTGAACTGTTCAATTGGTTCATGCTTTCAAACTGAAGGCTTTACAATTGTTTTCACTGAACAAGTTATAAATAAATTACGTTTAAGCAACATCTGTACATTTCATTTAACACAAGACGTGTATCGAAACGTTCGCGTTTACACATCGTAGGAGATAAACGCTAAATGCCTAGTTTAACACTTCGTTATTGGACCCCCTCAAAACTATACTTAAAAAACATATCATAAATCAAATCCCGTGTGTAAGATCCCTGTGTAATGACATCCTGTGGTCACAGTCTCGCGGACCCCAATCAAGTGATAATTAATTCGCTGCAGCAGTGCACAACTGTTATTATCGATTTCGTACTCAGCTGAGAAAAAACGTCACATGTAAAAATAAGACATTTTATGGTGGACCAATAAACTTATTAGTAAACTCTCTGAAGGGGCCATAAAATCCTCAAACTAAACCTTTTAACATCGTTCTTTGTTAAGTCTTCCCATGTCATCACAGGTCCGTAATATTATCACGGCTTTTTATGGTGGACACGTGGACTAAGGATGAACGCTCTGCACTGTGGTGGTCGTTTGGGTGCCTGCTTTTCAGGTCGAATAATCCAACAACGTAAAAAAAGAGATTTTGTATCTTGGTAAATCTATGTAACAAGACCACATCTAGGTTTGAAATTTGGCTTTTTCTATATGGAACACTGATTTTTTTATGGGTTAACTTACTATTCAATTAATAAACTATTAAAAGTCAACTGCTGTTTTACGAAATATTCGTTGAATTTGATTGTTAATGGGGCTTTAAGTTTTGAAAGATTTCCAAGCTGCTGAATCAGAGAATATAATTAAACAATATAATGACGAGGTGGTAATTGCATTCAAGTGCGTTTATAAGATATTTTTGAAACGCAATTTAATTGGTAAACCAATCTACTCCGAGTAGTTTGATATGATAATTAGATAATGACGGAAAGTAAATTTGAGATAATATTGAAACAGTTCATAGTACTATGGATCTTGAGATAATTCAGATATGCTGAGATGATACTGAGATATTGTTGAATTTAAATTTATATTGACAAGACGTATAACTAATTTATTACAATAATATATTTCCGTATTACACTAATATTTGTATTTAGAGTAGGTATAGTTTTTGTTGTATTTTTTTTTCTTCAAAATAATGGCTTTGTATATATATTTAACTCAAAACTCCTCTTGTATTTATTGTTGTTACCCCTCAGAAATTTATCTCGTGAAAATAAGGTTTAATAGGAAAAACTATTTCATTAAACCTAGTATTTCAAAAGGCCATATTTACTGATATGCTACGTATAAAACATCAAGTGTCGATTTTCTACAAGTGTTATTTATTGTTCATGTCAATTCCAAAACAAGACCAATGTCATTATTATAGTTATGATGATATGTACCAATTTTGTTACAATAATAATGTTAAAAAATAATCCATATTTTTATAATTTGCACGAAATTCCAGCACAAAAAGATTAGTATTAACATTTTAACATATGAACTTACAAATATATTATGTGAGTATTTGATTATCAGCGTATACATCTGACCAATATGTCATGTTTGCAGTTTGCGTGAATAATGTTTATAATGAATATTGTCTTAACAATTGTGTTTATGTACGAAAGCAATTGGTGCGAATAAAATAAGTACGGTGGTGTACTTACTCCACATACATCGCACGCAATCGCGAGACCAGGACAGAACGTATACGAATTTCCAAATCGTAATTATTTGACAATGTCAATGCCGATAATTGAATTTTGGTTGGCCAGATGTCCGTTGTAAAGGGTTTATGATTTTTATTTAATAAAAGTACTGATGCCGTAGGGCTCTCAGTGTATCATCTCTTTTAGAATATAATAAGTGGAGAGATGCCTTATTATTGAAAACTGAAATTCAAATAATGCCGCGTGATATCCCGACAGAGGAAAAACCACTTCATTTAAATGCGAATACTTGAAAGCCTAACCGACTTTTGGAACACAATTATACCAAGTAGAATGATTTTCCCATTATAATGTCACACACTTTGACAGAAAGCAGTATCTTATGACATCCTTATGACAGCAGAGCTCTTTTTAAACATGCAGGCAATAGCTATCATTCCACAGACATCATTTTAAAACTTTCTAACATATTGATTCACAGTTTCACTATATTCAGTCCTGAATTATGATTTAGGAATTACTTGGAAAAAAAACTTAGTATTTATTCTAATACAATTCCAGTGTTATCATATGTCGTCAATCGGAAAAGATTTGCAATGAAATTGTCAAAGACTTCCAAAGCTTTTTCCATCCACAAATGTACTAAAAGGTCTTAACAATCTGATTCGTTATTGGTGCATTACATGTTTGTAAATAGTGTTATTTAAAATCGGTTTCTACATATACCTATATTACATGTGTAAACCATGTTATAAATATTAAGTGCATATTAAACATATGTGATGTTTTAATGCATTACACAAACCATAGAATTGTTTCTACTGCAAACACAATCGCAACACAAATAAGCATTTCTTGGGCATGAAAAGACCGAATGTTTGTCTTTGTGTGCTGATTATGGGTGCCGTTCATAAAACAAAACAGTATATTTGGTCAAACATTTGGTCGAAATTTACGACATGTAAAGAATTACACAATTATTATTTACATGAGTATTTAAATCACATATGTTTGCATGTTAAATTTAAGCAGCAAGTAATATAAATGTTTGGGTTTGTGATTCCCAATATCAAAGTTCAACTGTGCATGAAATATTTTATGTAATTATTAGACCAATTACAATAACAGATAATTCAGACATTCGGATGATTATGCGTTTATAAAAGCTCATTATCGGAGAAATGTCTGGGAAAAGTTTATTAAATAATTGCTCTTCATAACAAATATGTGTGAGAATACCTTAACAATACATTTGTAAAATAGGTATGCCTCTTACTTGCAGCACAGTGTCAATAAGTGCATTAGTTAATATGTTTGCTATTATCGCATACCCCCTTGGTATTGACATTCGATCTCTGGATTTGAAAAAAAGGCCTTCAATTTAATAAAAAAATGTAAATTTGTTTAATAACGATTTTTCTTTTATCAATTTGGTCTATGACCAAAATGTGCATCTTGTTTTCCATGTCCATTAGTTTGTATTATTCATGACATTCACTTTCGAACTACTTCGTTTTGAATTCTAATTGGTTTATAAAAACAAACGGACATATCAACGTTGCTCATTAGTCATTGTGAGCATATGTAATATAACGACACCCAATCTTAATGTATTTTTCAAAAAAGGTTTGAAGAGTAAGACTTACTCATGACCGTTGGTTAAAAAGGAGCTGATCTTTTACCACGTGCGTCCTTAATCATATCTCTAATAAGGAATATATGTTACCAATAACTCAGTTTCCTTGAGTGACATTTTTCAAGAAAATTACTACTTCGCATTTATATGATTTACCTGTTTCACAGAAAATACCATACATCTAGAAAATGGTAATTTCTCAATTTGCATTTTTTTACTTTAACATAGTATCGCATTTTACACTATAATATATATATATAGGTATCCGACCCTTTTAAGTTGTGTGCAGTTATCCTAAGGTGATAAACTAGCCCATGCAGCATTTGCATACTGAATGTAATATGTTCAGTCATCACCGTGTTGCCATACGCCAGCTAATTATTCATCATACAAACATGATTCTGTTACATCCAAATCAGATTGACAATTCGGCTTCCAGAAATGAAAACAGTTGGATTTATAGAGTAATGAACGCAGATACACACACACACTTGGCATAAGAATGGTTATGCTTTCGATCATTGCACCAATATTTGTATTTTAGCTATTCCAGACTTAACCGTGCATGTTAATTGACATTCAAGGTTTACGTGTCAATGAGAAAAATCAATATATTTGTTTGTTTCAATGCTTTGTTTTTTTGTTGAAATATACTGTCTTGGTAACAACACTATGCCAACAAACATGTTAGATATACAACAAAGAAAAGTGATGAACACATCAATGATAACGTAAGTAGTGAACATAAGGCGGAATACTACAATTATCACTATAATACGGTTTGTGTTGTTTGTCTAAGTAATATAAGCTAATATACTTCTTCTGACAGCAGTCAGTCTCTCACTCTCAGTTTGTGTTGACAATACAAGAATGATTACTGGCTTTGTATATATTAACTTAATATTAGACCTCTGGTCTCCTATGTTTGACAATAAAGGACATCTCGCTACCGAATTCTAAATCTGAAGTATATTTTAAGGCATTTCTTTTAAACCTCGTCATTGTTCAACTATTAAATTTACTCATTCTGCGATGGTACTCATGTTATAAATTTGTTGACAAGGTTTTCATACTTTTATTATCAAATATTCATTATTGTTATGGCCTGAATGCTACATGCTGGAGTGAGTATAAGACACTTGGTGCTCTAGTTTCAGGCAAAGATTTCATGGAAAATACTGATATTGTGGTAAGTGAAGTCCCAATTTCGAGGGACCCCCATATAAAACATATGTACTTTTACACAAAGGTACGTTTCCAAATGCAATTTTTATTTAAGGGGGTCTGGAACGTTACTGGTGAGATTGGAATTGTAAATTATTGAAGGTATTATATAGTTACATATACTGCACACCATTTTATATAGATAACTCTCACACTTAATTTTCCACTTGTTACTGTTAAAAGTAGTGTTATTCACAAAAGCTGACAATACATACTGTGCTTCATTTGTGTTCCATTAGTAAAAAGCTCGAATGTCTACATTACCGAAGCAGTATATTTCAATTAAATTAAGAACGTTTATATAACATATACTTACTATTTCAAACGTTTTGATAAAACCGCTGCCGCAAGATTATGAACATTCTAATCAACAAACAGCATGCTTTCCAGGCGCAAACATAAGAACACTTCAAACAGGGGCGAACCCTGTAGAACGATAAAAATGGTCTCATTATATGTTCCACATAGTTGCAAGGCATGTTAGTATAACATAAACCCAGTAACGTAATGCTAAAAATTTACAGCCAAGAGGTAGTCACGATATGGGATGCAATTCAAATTGTGTTTATAGATATAGCTACAGCATGTAAAAATAATCCGCTTATCGTTTACAACGCTGCATAATATAACACTGTCGAACTGAGAAGCCGGAATTGCAATACAAAAATGAACCCATAGCACGTAAAGCCCCTGCTATAAATATAACTGTACCTTTATCTTAAATTGATAATAAATTGTAACGCAATATCGCGCATATACCTCTAGTAGGGACCACTGTTATGAAAGAGATAACCTAAAACTGTATTGATTCAAACACATTATACCGTCCTCATTTCATACATTCAAGTGTCTCCAGTGTGCGACCATCAGCAAAGTTGACTAAGATGTCTTATGAAATACTTTTCGAGCGACGTCAACTGTATTACAATAACTGTTTCACAATTTTGAGGATTTAAATTTACATACTTAATAATTTAAATGGAAAATAAAATACAATATAAATCATTATTGTGCTAAGTTCACATGCAAACACGCTCTTTTAATAGTTAACGAATTAAGTTGAGTTTCTATATAATGTGCAACCTTCAATCAATTATAAATTAACATGAATGCATAACATTAATGACAAGGCATCCGCATTAAATATACTTATCTCGTTCGACTGATAGTATTAATTAACGGGGCCATACAAATGTTTGGAAACAAATATAAAACATAGAAAATAGTAAAATAGTGCAACGATGCCTTAAAGTGAGACTGTTCAAGTTTCATATGTGTTAAATTGTAATATATTGATAAAAAATATGTTACAATAACACAAAATAGGCAAGACAAATTATACATTGAAGACGAATTTCATAAAATGCAGCAAAGACAAGTTAGCGCTGGTTAAAGCCGATGCCGACACTTTTACTCGTATTTGCTAGGAAACAAAATTGTGTCTTTGTGTCGTATGAACGAATCTGTACTTAAACTAAATTTAGATTCACATTGTACATGCATGATATATATGCTGGCGAATTCGGCTGGAAGCCTTTTTCAATTTCAGATTTAAATAGCTGGCTTATTTTGCATCTTTCGACACATGTTCTTCTTAACTTTTGTTTTAATTTATATTAAAATATATGTATAATAAGTTTTTTACACATTTTATATAAATTCCTAAATATTTGACAAAATCGTACAGTCTCACTTTAAGCTATACTAGTTATTATAAAAAATACATATTTATCGAAACGCAATGCAATTACAGACAGGTGTATTATCAAACATTGACCTAATAGCGGCTTTAAGGATATTGGAAGCGATACACGTTAGGCATTTATAAAATTTAGAGCTAACTTTTCGTTATATATTTTTCATTATACAACTCTCATTTTCACAATTAACGCCAACTATGTTTTGAAATTAAAATAGTTTTTATTTGTTTTCAATGGTTTAACTGTGATTGATAAAATTGCACTCAAAGCCTTTGGGATGAGCCGACAATCAGATACACGAAAAAGCTATAAAACCGCAGTTGCAGTCTTTGTAAAGATAACGAAAGATCCCTAGAGAAAACAATTCCATAGAAAATACTTTTTTTTAATGTGGTTATTTCTGTGGCGATAAGATTTAACAAGGCAATATTAACCGCAGGAGGAAAGACGTCGTGTATCTCGACTTATAATTATTACTCATTTAGAATTTCATAGCTTTCCCACATTTCTAATAAAGGGATAGTTTCGTTATATAGGATAATGCAAAACATATTATCAATCCGGGTTATACAATTAAAACAACACCTGCAAGTTATTTAAGGATGAATTTTTATTCATTCAAAATGACAAACTTAAACAAATATTGATTGATTTAATTGCTAAACGAGTGATATCCAAAATATGAAAAAAATAAATTGAATTAAAATTTACACTAAACGATCGTCCATTCTTTCTTATATTAAACCTTAAATAAATCATTATTTTGCAGTATTTAGTTAATGGTTCCTATTCGTTAGTTTGGGCACGCAATGGTTTCGAAAACGCCCGATGTATTAACGATAACTGTGTGTGCGAAATTATATGTTTTGAGATATACCCACCGGGCCTATAGCTTTACCAAAGTCATAGTCCCAAAATAACCAAACTATGATGAGAAAAATGTTAAACAATATATCTAAATATGACATGTTTGGTACTAAAATTTGAAATTGTTAAAACGTTTAGCCGAATCCCATGTGTTTTGAAAGAATTTGTTGGATGTGATTTTTGTTTTAATATACAAAATCAATTTGTAGTTACACGACAAACACGCTACACATGTTCCACGTGTCAATCATGCTGTATATACCAATATAGACAGTTATGTATGTAAAGCTCATAATACAAGTATTAACGTTTCAGAATATTGATTAACAAAAACAATACAGTATAAACTCCTTTCATGCTTTTCTAATAGTGCCAGTGATACCATGTAACATTTATTTAACTAAAACCTTAATACTGTCTATTTATTTAAACAACCATCGTGGGTTCTTACAGATGGCATACATTGAACTCCAACATTAGGCACTGAAGTTAGCCCCTTTACATGATCAAATAGCGATCACTGATGGGCAAGAAATGCCCTCATAGGCTTCGCCATGAGAAAGCCCATTACGCTAATTGTATAAGGATGAGTTCACAAATTGCAACTTCAGCTCGAACAGAAGGAATGACATTTCGCAGTATGTGGCCCTCTTTGTTATTGGAAGTGACCTTTTGAAAAGAAGTCGGAACGAGAACAAAATATTTATACGCGGCAAGAAAGCATGCTGCACACATACACACATGAATAAAACTGGAGTCTTCGCCTTGGAGCGGTCAATCCATGACTCGGTATTACACCAATGGATCACACGTAATGAAAGCGTTTGTGGCAATCTCCTTTCCTTTATTGGAAATTAAACGCTGAATTGTTTATGCAACATCACTGGTCTTTTTTCGTATTACCGATAATTTCGTCATTTAGCAGCATTTTATTGTGTAATAAAATGATTTGAAAACTAATTATTCTGAAGATAGCAAATACTTTTTAATGATTTTGCAATACCAAGATGACTTTGCAAAAGCTGTAAAAATACTTCTTATTTAAATAAAACTAAAACTTTGTATATACTTAATAAAGTATAACATAAACGTTTTGTATTTGTTATACAAATTAACATTTATTGTTTCATCTAACCAAGTTAGTTTTCATAATGTCACTACTAATTATGTCAAAATCATTTCATACCCAATTATTGTAAAAACTAGGATTGAATAACCAATTAAGACAGATTAATGTGGACAGACCTTATCCTGATTTTTCAGTCATTCCCCAAATGTCTTGATTGTCATTGACTTTCTGATTTCCCGAGATCCTGAATTCACCCAAGGGAGTTGCTGCAACAGAGAAGCAGCATTTCTTTGACTTTAATAATTGAACGACCGAGCCGGGATGAAACATATTTTTGACAAACAGTTGTATCTGACAGTCGCTGGCTCGTTATTAAATATCGAGGCAGTTATTCGATATGGGGTAAATCAGATGAATGCGTCACAGGAACAATATATTGCATAATAATCAAGTTCATGCAATAATTTAATATTGTTCAATCTCGAATGGTTGTTTCTACATTGATTTATCTATATTATATTTACATTATGGTTATTTAAAGATTGGCAGGATTGAATGGCAAGCATAGTGCTCTGCTTAAACGTTGAAGAAATATCGTAAATGCAGCAAAGAAATAAAGTGCTCAGCTTAAGAGTCATTCAGTTGAATACTGGAAAGATATATTTATAATTGCATATCTGCTTGGAAGCACACGTACATTTTCATCCGTGTGGAAAAATATTAATTTATGAGAGATGGAAGAGTGTGTTAAATGACACATTTAGAGGAAGATATTCAAGAAATTTATTAGATATAGTGATACGTACACATCTAATTATTTTCCGCAATGAAAGTTATGAACGAAACTGATAAGGGCAAATATAAAGTGTTTTTTTAACACGTACTAGTTTTATTATTAATTTGTTTTAAAGTGTAATGCCACCGAAAAGAGCATATAGTTTCCGTTATTCCGTCATTCAGACAGTCCGTCAGTTAATATGCACATGTTGGTTTCCGCTCTCTTACTCAACTGAATTTTATCGTATCGCCAACAACCTTAAACATTGTTTGTTAGCATAAAATGGAGGCCAAATTTAATTATCAGCAAAATCCCACCTGGCCTCTCGGAGTAATGGTCTTTAAATGAATGAAGATTTCAATATTAACAATTGTATATTGCAGAACTTCAAATGAGATTTTTTTACAAAATGAAACTTTATATGGAAAACGCGTCTACAACAAATTGAAATCAAATAAAATATATAATGCAAAGTCTTAATCTAAATGCTAACACGTTTCTGTCATAACAAATATAATAAAATGCAGCTTATTTTCATTAATTAAAACTTTTATTTTAATAGTTGTTTTAAAAAAGGTCAAGTGATTTAAAAAGGGAATAGTAGAATACTCTGTTTGTGATTAGTGCGCATCTGAGCCACATACCAGAGAGAAAGTTCAGACAAACTGTAATGGACCGGGTGGTATGAGAATCATCTAAAACATATAATACTCACAATTCAATAACATATTTATTTGGTAATCGATTATGTCATATGTTTATTATGTGTAAATTTAATGTCTTTAGACTTCACGGCAGACATTTATTTTGTTATCAGTGCGGATACGTGTTTTTAGGTCCAGCTTTTTGTATGTCTAATTGTTGTTTTGTTTGCAAAAGGTACAGTTATCAACCTTACTTAGTTTCTGAGTTAATAAAGAATATTAATCGCTTATTGTTTAACGGTTCATAAAAATAATTTTCAACGTGTTTTTATATATGGTTTTGTACTCAGCATTCTAATGTTACATATTTAGTTTTAAAGAATATATTTTTAAGGTTTGATTTCCATCAAATGTATATTGCTTAAGCAACGAAATCAATATACTGGTAACAACCCGATCACATTTACGAGAAATAATCACATATACAGTTAAGCGTGCTATGATCAATGAGACCTTGTCACAGTAGTAACAAATAACCCCCTACCGACGCCGCATGTCGAATGGTGAAGCAAGTTGTATTAATCATAAAACAGAAACTACAAACAGAAAAGGGTACATAACATTGACAATTTATCACGTAGGAAACTACCAATAACACTTGGAAAACGTTATATCATAAAGAACAATACATGACAGTTTCAAGGTGTCAATAGAAACGTTATTACTTCTTTTGACAACTTTCTTTGTAATGATCAGGTTTCATCATTTGTAAAATAAACTAGGAATATTCATGGGGCAAGTTTGTGTCTGCGACAGACGGACAGACAGAGAGACGGGGGTAGCGTGGCTGTAATTATAACCTTGAAAGTCAAAACACATGCACTCATGACGAGTGTCGTGTAAATGTATTCATTTAAGCAACGCATATTGATCACATATTATCAAACATTCTTAATGAATTATGGTTTATAGATGTAAACATTCATAACGCGAAAGGCTGGCGTCAGCGTTTGCTTTTACTTGCCTAAAAGAGCGGACAAAATTAATACGCCCGCAGCCTGGGAAATATGTTCTCATAAAAATAAATTAATCGGTCCTGTCCTATTTAGTTTGTTTCAAACGCAGCATCACAAGACATAGGCGAAACAATCATTAGATGAAGTTTCCTAACGAAAATGATTATTATTCCTTTGCCTTCCACGCATTCTCAAAGTGTCATAACTCCTTTGAAACACAGACTTTAGCTTTCACATTCTAGCCAGGAAATCACTCATCATTATTGACTTGCTTTTATTATGCCTTCTTGTACTTCCAATTGTTCATTGATTAAGATTATCAAACGTGCAGCTCGTTACACAATTTGCAAGAAGTAGTCAGTTACCGACAACATACAAATGCAAAATGTTACACAATCTTAGGGGCACTATAACTATAGAACTTTATTTTTACATGAGTATTCTTATGATGTTTTTTTTTATCTTGCTCTTGCATCAGTAATGCTTTTATTTTCTGAGTATGTTCCCCACTTAAGCTAGGTTATTATTTAAACACCAATGTTAATATCCTGAAATAAATTCTTATCCTTTTTTTCCCAGATCATGAACTACTTCAATACATTTAAAAAGAACTATTCTTCGTAGCCATTTCGAGAAAACCGAAGTGTGTTTGTTACAATTGCCTTAACAAAACAACATTATAAATAAGGCGATACTTACCATATGTATGGCTTTACTTTTGCATATCTTAAAACCCATAGGAGAAAAAATATGTTTTGATAAAATTATGCAACAATCTCACAATAACAGGTGGCTTAATAATCAGTTATCAATTTATTTATATACGTTGTTATTCTTATTCTAATTATAATTCTTATTCTTATTCTAATTCTTATTTTTATTCTTATTTGTATTCTTATTCATATGTTTATTCTTGTTCTTATTCTTATTCTTATTCTTATTTTTATTCTTATTTTTATTCTTATTATTGTTCTTATTCTTATTCTTATTCTTATTTTCATTCTTATTCTTGTTCTTATTCTTATTCTTATTCTTATTCGAACACCACATTTCATTAATAGTATATGTTCTAATGAAAATTCTTTTTGGAAATACTTCCTTATTCCATTAAAACAAATGCAAGTGTTCTGCGCTGCATGCACAGTTTTAGTTGATGTGCTTCAGTAAAGGAAACGTACAGATTTAACACTATGCTTGAATCATTATCAGCATTTTATTTGCATTCATCAGGCTAATTTATTTATCGGCATATTACAATTTTCATACACAATATATCTATAACATGTATGTTCTTGATGTGATTTACAGCACAGTCGAAAGATAAAATTTCGGATAGAGGCATAGCAAAATGAGGAGATACTGGGAAATAACTTGAATAACCGGAATATATATTTCGTGCCTTTTTCCATGATCGCAATAGAATTCGCGCAGCCAATTGTGCAATAAAGACGACTAATTGTCTATTAGAACTGTAAAAGCTTCGTTGAACGTTCAAGAGGCAGTTTTATGTATGTTCTAAAAAACTATAAATGTCGGTCAATAAACGTAGTAAGTCAAACAATTTATAGTTGTGAATCAAATCAAATTAAGAGGTCTGAACAGTATAAAAATAATGTTAAACAATATATGTTTGATAGTAGTTTAGCATTAATACAAATATTGTTACAATGTTAAATGATTTTTTCATAGTTTATCTTATAAACAAATGTAATTGTTTTTGTTTTATTTAAAAAAAGTAAATAGGAGCCATACAGTAACATTCTGATTTTGTATTTTACATTAATTGAAAAATACATTTAAAAGAGCACCTTAATTATAATAATTGACAAAAAAGGAATTTCACTGCAATATTCAAATATAATTTAAACTAGAATTATACAATTTCAATAATGACGTAGAATGCTGACTAAATTGTTTACATTATTGTTGGCGGGGGCCTTTCATATATAGTGTGAAACTCTTCTTGTTACTGGATACATGTTTAGAAATTATAAAATCCTGCCATTAAGCGCGCAGTGAGATGAGAAGCTTTATTTTCTTAAGATTCAATAAACATGTCAAACTATTGTAGGAAGTTTATGTCATTACCACACACGGCAATAAAACACGTGCCATGAATGTAATTTTAACGGATAAACTGATATGATACATAATTTTCGAAATAAACGTTTTCATTGAAAATAATAACTTACGACTGTTAAGCCGTCCATATGTTAACATGTATGGATTTCTGTCTTGTGTTGTACTTTTGCAAACAGGTTCACCTACTATGAACACATTACGATGATATTTTTACAAAAACAGACTCTCTAACCTGAGAAGACATTTAACGCCCAGTAAATAATAAACATAATTCAGAAATGCTACGAATCAGGCAACCTCATATTTTGTGGCTAACATTATTTCATAATGTTTCTTTGATTGTTATAGTTAATACGAAACCGCCTCAAATAACCATTCCGCACTGTTGCATACAATAGCACACAATCTCTATGTCGAAATTATTGGAACGTTCCTGGAAGAACAACTACCTGTTACAAAAGCATCGTAAAGAATGAACGTTATATTGATCATCATCCTAATAATTATCTTCGTTACCAACAGCATATCATGAACACCATCAACGTAATCATCGACAAGAACAGACGTGGCAGCATAACAGCAGAAGAGTAAAAGAATCTTATGATTTTTGTTTTTTAAATCCATGAAATACAATTGAAAACTGAGCCATCTCCTGCCTTTTTTTGCACATGCACACCTTAAAACTCATGCAATGTCAAGATTGTGTTTACTTGATGTTACAATTTGCGTTTGTCTTTCGTACATAAATAAAAAATAAGTATTATTCCTATAAAGACCCACGTCAGTATAATAAACGCATACATGTTAAAAGATTGAACAAATTCCTACTTCAAATGTCTATGTACACTGCAGTTTCATCTGCAGTTTCATCTTACATGTATGTGTTCAGCTCAGCACTTTTTTAAAACTAGTTCCCTAAAACAAAGTATTTCAATTACATTGACATTTTTATGTTTTGTAATCAACATTAATCAACATTAAAACCCAGCTCATGTCATTTTCAATTTCCAATGAATTAGATTGCTTCCGCATTTAATACCATAACACGCACATATATCAATCAGCGGCATATCTTTAACCCTTCACCTGTCATTCGTGATTGAAACAGAATGCTTCTAATCACCAATTCATGTTTAATTTGTGACAAAAAATGTTATTTTTTTCTTTAAAAAGTATCGTAAATAATCCAGCACAACTAATGCCAAAGGATCGTTTCCGAAATGCAGCGGGTTTCTAGGTATTACCACGGGAGAGAGTCATATCCTGTTAAGAATGTGTGATGTTCAAGTAAAAGATTTGCAGATTATTTTAAGATTATTTAAGATTTATAAATGATAAGATTTAAACATTTGTATATAAAACTGTAAACAGGAAGAATACAACCCAAGAGGCATTACAATTGATATAACTGAATGATATGTGACATTCACATTTTACCTATGTGTTTAAGTAGCATTTAAGATGTAGACCTGATTTTCAAATAAAATAAACTTATTTTCGACCCAACATATGAGAAGTAATGAAGTATTCTTATAACCATTTCGTCGCCGTTGATGTTGTTATGCTGTTGTAGTTTTAAATTGCATCTGCTTAAAAATAGTCAGAGGTCTGTTCATTTTGATTTAATATTTCATAGAAAACTAAACATGCTGTAAATCTGCGTTCATGCATACCACATACTATGCACCAACATTTACTTTTTTTGGCATATCGACATATTTATTAAAATCCGCGAATATTCTATACAATTATCGTATTGTGTGCGAACTTAATTCCAACCTGTAATCATTAATTATACATAATAATCTCTTTCCCATCTCAATTTCCAATAACACCTATGTATGTCTATGAGATGTTTAAAGCTAAACCGCAGTATTTATTAGTCTTCCAATCTGATAAGAAGCGTGTTTGCGTTGCTGATTTTGACAGGCACTTTAAGCTTGTGTAAAAGTCTTCAAGATGTTGGGCGTCGGTTGGCTTTGAAGAAAGTAAATTATGATTTGGGTGTTGTACTGATGATTATTTTATTTTTTGTGGAACAAACACCAAATAGCTGGGAGTTAAACAACAAGGTGGATGTCCCTGATTTAATAAACATCCAATACATATTTAATCAGGCTAAAGAGGAGAAAGTATCTGGGATCACAGAGGCTTTCCTCATATAGGTTACTGACATGGTTGATGTCACAGAAAAGAAGTGTGCATGTGGTATTTTTAGTAAATGTGGATTTATACTTTTCATTGCAGATTTGTATTGTTACAGCATTCGGAACAGGAGACAACGATACAATTTTGTCGCGAAGTTGTTTACAATGACAATGTATCACATGATATATATGTCTGTAATGCATATAATTGCTACATATTAATTTATAATCTTAGAACACTGTATTAGGCATCAATTCTATTGAAAGTACTTGCTGTTATTTGCATTGAAAAAACATGTTTGTAAGAAAGGCATGCACATATCACAGTTGTTAACGCGATTTGTTTTTAGTATCCGGGGATTGTGATTTTAAATTAAGGATAATATCATCTAATTACAAACACATGAGTATTTCAGGAATATGTATCACAGTTTTGTTCGAAAGCATTGCATGTGTTTTGTATTTTTATAGTATTCAGGGATTGTGTTTAAAAAAAAAATGTTATTTTGAACAATACCATCTGATTACAAACAAATGCAATTTCATGAATTATGTTTGAGTTTGTTATTTGATATTTGCATCTTAGTCATGTTATATTCATAAACACATTCTTCTGCACATTATCTTATTTAAAGTTGATCCAATTTCACTCCAAGATCTGTAGCTTTGCCCTGAAACCTGCTGCATTTCGAAGACGATTCTGCTAAAATCATTTTTGTTAGGTGCTGTGGGATTATTGATGAGGTTTAAAAAGAAAAGGAAACAGTCATCGATGCATGCTGATGAGAAGCATTCTTTTCTCGGAAAAAGCTAGTAGGAGTCATGCCTTATGAGCTTTAATAAATGGAGTTACGTTTTGCGTGTGAACAGCTACACGTTATTAAATGTTGAATAAGTGAATATGTCCTAATATAATTAAACTTTAAAAGTTCAATTCGAAAATATTGTATCTGTTTTACTTTTTAATTAATCAGTCTGGCAAAATGAAACCAATTATTGCAATTAAAATAAGTTTAATAAAATACAAGAAACACGATTCGCAATATTGGATTATTTTAAAAATACTTCATTGACGAGTGTTGTTGATTTTTTTTTTCAAAACTCACATAATACTGTTATTTTATTTGGGTTATGATAACAATTTGCTAATGCACTGTTGTTGTCGCTATTGATGATGCATGTATTGGTACGTATGCTGGTTCTGATTCTTCTATTGCTTATGCTGCTGATAATAATGCATCCGTATGGTTCTGATGCTGCTCTTCCCCATGCTGATAATAATGCATCCGTATGGTTCTGATGCTGCTCTTCCCCATGCTGATTATGATTATGCAACTGTTTCTACTTATGATTATTTTGCTGCTGCTGATCGTGCATATTTAGCTGCACATTGCGGTTCAGATGCTACTCATGCTGTTGTTGCTACGTGTACTGTTACTGATGCTACTCCTGCTATTGCTACCGAAAATTACAAATATGATGATGGCAATTATGATGAACGAATAAAAACGATAATAGAAATTTGTGTAATGGTATTTTGTTCCCATGTATACGTTAACAGCTTTGTGCTCCTGGTATTTGTATGTGTTTTTGATTTAGACTCAAGACATTTTATGTCGTATTTTGCTGAACAACGAATGGCATAATTATACCATTTATAAAGCAATTATCGGGCAAAAATAAGCATTTTTTTAGTGCAACAAAATGTAAGAGCCCCATCTAGACATAGTAGAATCAACAGAAATAACATGTTAACAACATGATACGTCACTGATGGAATTGTACAATGTTGTTAAGATTTCTTTTCTGTTTATTTATGCCGCTGTAATTCTTGGGGAGAAGTTCTTTTTAATGAGTTTTGTATTAAATGTCTTCGCGGTAAGCCGCTGTATCAAGATAATGATCGCATTTATCATACAAAAGGAAATTTCGAGCCAAATATGTATGCCATGTTTTATTATCACATCTTATGTAACTGTTAAGTTATAACAATATTGAGCTGTGTTCTAATAGTGGAATCCGAAAGGTGTTCATAATTACAAAAGAACACGTTATAAGTACACCAAGGTGTGTCAAAACACCGTTAGCCACTGATGAGAAATAGCATGATCTTCTTATATGTGTACTTTTCTAGATATTGTATGTGCTTTTTTGTTCGTGGCCATACTGACAGACGGATCAACAGATTAAGGAATTGACAAAAATATGAAAATCTTTACCTTTTGCATACCAATATTGATGATGATTTATATCATGTTTAAGTTTTTAGTTATCACAATATTCCTTTTGTTATGTGTGCCAAGTTTAATCATCATATTCAAGGTACATTTGAAGATATGTGCTGTTTTTTACAGACAGACGAAAGGATAGATGAACATATGAAGGCAATACATAGACGACAGGAATGACAACATACATCCGTCAAAACTGTACCACGCTTCATATATTATGTGCTTTGTTATTTATTTAAAGTTTACGTTATGTTCTAACTTAATTAACAGCGATATCATTTGTATCCTCGGCTTTGAAAGAGGGCGTGCTTACTCCTGAGATTGTCCTTAAGTAGTATACAAAGTTTCGTTCAAGTAACTGATTATTTGACTTCTTGACGACAATTCTTTTTAATGCGTTTTTATGTGTTGCAATATTGACACAAGCAGATCACTTTAAATTGGTATACATGTACGTTATGTGCCTAATCGTGTCAATCCCAGAATAAAGTAGCATGACGGAAATTGTGCTGCCAAAGTCGTGTTTCTTGGAGGCAAGACATACTGTTTATTAGTTTTAATGGGAGCGTAGTTTACAGGAACTAATAGAATTAGTTTATTCAACGTGAAGACCATCAACAAGCAGCAATATCGCGTTGTGTTTGTATGCAGATTAGTTTAAGATATGGTTCTATATCAACATGTGTATAATTATTTTTTTCAATAAGTGTGTGTGTATTTTGAGACCTAAAATGCCTTCAGAGGATAATACAGATGCCAAATAACAAGGGGCCAAAATTACAATCTTACGTTCTGTCTGTGTCTAAATAATGTATATTTAACTGGTTGAAAACATTTCTTTTCTACATCAGCATGGCTGTTTACAATTTGTAGATGTTGACTATAAGTTTGGCCACTGGTTCCGTAAGTCATGCCTTTTTTTTGTTTATTGATTATGGTATTCCAATATGCAATGTCAGTATTCATGGCAATACAGGTATAACACACACATGAACTTAAGTAAGCAAGAAACATGCATGAATTAACAAATGCATAAGTGAAGCCATGACACCAATCATTATAATATCAATAATGACACAAAAAGCGTTTGAAACTTTTTTGTTTACGCTGTTTCTGGAATTTCTCTGGAACCAACTGGATTCTGATAAGTGTTTTGGATTAAGCACTTCTGACGAAAACGCCCTATAATATCATCTAACGGTTAAAGTGACTCTAAAGTGACCATATTGCGATTAACAGTTAGGCATATACTTATTGAAAGTAATGCTTAGTAAAAGCATTAAATTTGCATGTAAGCAAACATTAATTTCGATGTTTAAATATGTTAGATTGTTAATTATAATAAAGTATTTTATATATTTGTTCATAAGACGATACAGTCATTCGATAAGATAGCTATTATTGTCATGTCATACCTCCAACTGGACTTGATTATATAACATAGTGAAGAAAACAGATTATTACAATAATAAAACACTTATTTGCATATAGCTCTTTATAACGAAATAAATTATATTTTAACTAATATCTAAAAGAATATACAGCATAGTTAAGTCTTATTTTATATACATTCTTACTTAATGATGTTGTTCGAGGTCCAGTGTCTAATTGTTTCAGTTATTTAAATACCATATTCGTTACGTAAAAAATCCAAAACAAAATTATCCGAGGCACAATACAATATTATCGTTCTCCGGATACATGTATATGCTGAAGAAAAAATCGAACTGTGCATACATATTATGTAATATTCGTAATATTTCCGCATAAGATGTAATTATCGTTAAGCTGGAAAACTGCACGATTCTCTTGAAACCAATATCCGCAAGTGTGGCTCTACTTTTTTAACCAAGGTTCGTGACAACAATAATTGTTCTGTTAACTTGAAATGTGGTGGAAGTCTTTAGGAAAATCGTATGAAAGAGTGAAAAATATGTTTCATAAGTTTATGCAACATCTTAGTTAAAGTCTCCGCTGCAGCATGGTAATGGCATTTTCATTTGTGGCAATCGCGGGTACCCTTGCAAGTGAAGCCCGGACTTAAATTATATGCGGTAAAACTAAAATATATTTGTTTTTTTCAATGAAGGATACATCATAGAAAATTTATCGGTTCAAAGTTTGTATTTTTCTTCAGTCCTTACTTAATTAAAAAAAAAAATACTTATGACTGACTATTGGTATTTTTTTCGAGGGGAGATGACCACACTTATGTGCTTATATTTTCTTTACTCAACTTAATAAACCATATATATTATCAATTATTCATGTAAAATGCATTTGGTATAACTATATACCAAATAAGTTAAGCTTGATCAATATTGATTTTCATAGGAGTGACAATTGTGCATAAATGTTGCCGACCAAATTAAGGGAAAAAATATCGAAGGCTAGCTTTTTGACGTTACCGAGATCCTTTAATTGTTCGATAATGTTTTTGTAATCTATTATGTGGTTGCATAATACAATATAAATATGAAATATGAGCAGACAAGATATAAACTCAAAATGTCGTATTACAGTCCTGAAACCTTAAATCTGTCAACACATACTTTATATAAGTCATAAACCGACTACGTCTTCTCATACGAAACGCGGACACTAAATTTATAAACAAAAACGTTTAGGCTTTATAACAGCACATCAGTAACGCAAAGCAAAGAAGAATCAACAATGTTCATATCCGGCATAATCAAGTTATTGTGATTAAATTAAACTATAAATAATACTGGTTGGATGAAATTTTCATACACATCAAAGTTATATAATTTGATATTTAAGCCATGCATGGCATTAACGCTTCTTTTTTAGATATATTTTTGTCAATAAGGAGGAATTGATACTTGCATGTGCTTAATGTCATCGTGCTTTAGAAAATTGTTACACTGTTGCTCCACAGATGTTTAATTTGTCACTGAATTGGAATTAAGTTGTAAGTCGAACATTTTATCTATAATGTTTGTCTATTTCTTCTTACTGTGAATTGCAAATATATGAGATTAAAGTTAATTTTAACGTGTGTGTGAGAGTTTTTCTGGTCTAAGTGTGAAGTTTGGCGCGCCTTTCAACCGGTTTAAACCCTATATACTTTGTATTTAGCGCTCCAATGCGGTCCTCCAAGCTTTGAGCAGTTCTGTGTTTAATGATGGGTATACTAAACTATTATGAATTATCAAAATTTAATCATTATTTATTAAATAGCGTCGTATCACAACCCTTATAAAAAGGGTAATTCCCAAAAATGGTTACATCAAAAGTAGCAGTATAAGCCCCGGACTGTATGTTTATATGGTGTCTTCTGACAACTCGTTGAGTATAATGGCAAATAAAATATTGTCTTATCGCATTGACATGACTTTTTGTAATTAACTTGTGTGGTTTGTGGCATATTTGTAGCCAATAGTTACACTTTGAACTATGTAGAGGCCACATCCATTGCCAATCTTCTTGATACGTGGTCAGAACATGTGTCTGATTAATATCTTTGCTAAGGTCTAATCTGGGTCACTTGAGGTCAATAACTTATTCACTTCGTCGATTAGCAAAGCATGATACAACTAAAGAAGTCATATTGTCGACCACATGCTCGTGACAGTTACCTAATTGTTATAATGATTCCATGGCCGAGTTTAAAAATGGTCCCCGTCTTTTTGAAAACATGACTTTCAGTGGGTAAATCAGTTTTATTTATGTGACTTTATTGAATCATTGTAAACAAGTAAGATGTCATATTTGTTTTTTTTCCATTCTTCATTAACTTTTACAGACCATTAGTTTGTAACAATATCTCAACTACAGATCAAATAATGTTCTGGGGGACCGCTAGTGTGCAGGGCAATGTGTTCCATGATAATGTAAGATTAGTTAACCAGTGTTAACAACCTACAAGTCACATGTATCTTCAATCAAAATAAAACTTACTTAGATTAAGCGTTTTATGATTATTGGTTTCTTTTAAGAGTTTTAAAATTGTTAACGACCTTCTGACACGATTAAAAGTACTACCAGATTTTTATTTGATAATATAATAATGAAGTTTCAGGAGCGATTTTCTTTACCTAATCTTTTTTTAACATTTGTTCTTAAAATGTCTAGGTCTATATGATATATTTATCATATGGCGTAACATGTGTGGTCAAAAGTCACAATTTATGATGTATTATACAAAATATGCAAAAGCAGATCATATCAGTTAAGTTCATTCAGTTCAGTTCACAGGTGAGCGCTGCAGGCGCGATTGCCCATGTGTAGCATTCTATTGTTCGAATTGTAGATTTTATAAAAATACGCGTGGTGCGTGCTTTAAAAACTCCAAACAACAAAGAACATTTAAGTGATATTCGGTTGTATATAATGAACAACAACAATGTAAGACATATTTGTCACAACATGTTAATTGCTGCACGGTTAATATTCGAATTACTTTTATGAATGTTAAAATTATTTTCTTAACAGCCAAGTCGTTAGTAGAAACTTCTCTCAAGAAATGAAAAGGACCATTCAACAATTTTATTTGACTGAACCAGGTTTGAAACCAAACAAATTGAACCAATTTACATGTTTTGCCACACATTGTTTAAATTTCAGGTTCATTTGAATCGCTTAATGTGTTTTGTGGATGGTTAATATACCATTAAACTTGATGACAGATTATAATAAACTCATTTTGTTTTGAGAGTTCAGTTATATAACGAGAGAAACTATAAATGAGTACACGGAGAACAATGAGTAAATTGAGATTTATAGTTGTCTGGGATTTGGTTCCATGACGTGACAAATGCATGCTGCAGCAGAAAACAGGACGGATTAAAGTTTAAAAGTTCTTCATTGTTAACGTTTTGCAATGGTTCACGATTTTTTCCAGTATTAATGTAGACTGGCTGAAACAGGTGCTAGAAATTGGGTTGCACTAGAGTTTTGTTTTGCTCACCTTCGTGCTGTGTGCATATCACACGCTGAAAACTAAAGTGTGTGCATATCTTTTATCAGGTTTATGATTCTGAGTTTATTAACTTCATAAAGAGTCTGCGGTGTCCTGATGCATAGCTTAATAGAAGTTTATTTATTGTTACATTATTTTTGCTCAATCTTATTTAAGACCATACTTCAATAACTTCTATTATATTAACTGGACTAGCAGGTTTAATGGCGATTCTGATTCCAACGTGTATGTGTCTTCCGTCTGTCCATGTGAGTGCGTTTTTTTTCGTCTGGGTTATTAGTTTCGAATACTTGTTTATAGCAGTTTAGACATTATTACTTTTGTAGTGTCGATTGTATGTAAGCTCTTATTTTATTATTCCCGCAACAAGGTTTATTGTTTTCATGTTTAGAATGTATCTACCATTGGCGTCTGTCCGTATGTTTATCTGTCCATAGACACACACCTGCATACACTGTACCTTTTAAAATGAAGTAGTGCTTGTGAAATGTTTTATTCAACGTAATACATGTCTAAAGTCATGTCCCTTCTTCCTCTTTGAATTGAACACGATTATAACATCTTGTTACATATAACGACATGCGGTGTTGGGGGTATTCGTTACTACCGTGACAATGTCACGTTTCGGGAAACCTTGAGTTGACACTTGTTAACTCGTCAACACACCATTTTGTCTGTTACCCTTTTTACAGTTCAGAACGTTCATCGATTGATACGCGATTGCAGTGTCTATGTGTACGCGTTTCTAGAAAGTATGTACACGAGACAATATATGATTAATATAGTTAAATGCACCGAAACAACTAAAATACGAAATAATGTGGAGTACTTCAATAATACCCGGTCATTAATTCTAACTTCTTTGTATTTAAGAACAACATTTTTATGAAACCTGTGTGTATGTTAGAAGTATATATATTCAGTAAGTTTAATCTTTTCAGTAAATAGCATCAGCCAATTATTTCTCTAGCCGTATCACTCTAAGTATCTTTACTAAGTTCGTTGTTGAATAATTTGTTAGATCTTTTTTTCAAACCGTTCCATAATGTAGACCGTAATTGTGGAAATAGTTATGGTGTATGTATGTTAGACGTTTGATCCACTGAAAATTATTGTCAGAAAAAAAATCTGAATAAATGACCTATACCAAATATGATGGAAATGGATTTTAACTTTGACTTACATAATTTGATATGATAAAGCCATACCTCGTTTAAACTAAGTTTCTTTTAAAATTTCCAATTTTGTCTGACAATACTCCTAGACTTGTCAACTTACAAAATTGAAAATAAAATTAAGCTTAGGATAATATGTTATTATTATACTATGTATTGCACCCTTTTTAGCTGCTATAAAATAGGATCATGTAGTCGCCGCTTTGTCCGTTCATACAAATTCGTATTGTGTCGTAACTGAGTTATCATAGATGTTATATTTTATCCGCCATATTTGATGTTCGTCCGTGCGTCCTTCTATTGCGTTCAAATGAGATCTCAAATAATAATGATCTGAATTCCATCCATATGTATAAATAGCATCTGTATACATGCGCATATTTTCGGTCGTTCCGCTCTAAAGAATTGTTTGGGAGTTATCGCCCTTTGGTAAAAAAAGATTACATAGTATTAGGAATTTTTCTATTCAAAGATCTCAGGAAATAATGATCCGAATTTAATAAATCTTGACATGTATCCGTTAAGAATGGAATTGCACATTTTATTAAGTTAAATTCGCTACACTAATTGTTCAGGAAGTTACTTCCCTTTGATGTCGAAAAGGACATTTTTTCTGGAATGTTACGTTTTTTATCGCGATCTAGGGAAGTCATTGTCAAAATGTGATGTGTAAATTGCGCATAGTGTCAATGTTTTCCGCTCACATGATATTTCATCAATTGATTGCCGAGTAATTAAAAATGGGACTTTAAAGTCTGTTTTGGACTTTGTGCACACTTTTGAATCTTATGATTCCAATTCCTATTCAAATTAGTAATGCCATACGGCACAGCGCATTATCGGGGGGCATCCATCAATTTCACTGATATGTGTTTTCTTCTTAGAATCTCTAAAGCATGCTGAATGCAAACTACACTTTTATAAGTACATTATTTAAACAATTTCAATATTGAATCCCAACTGGTAAATGTTGGTGAATTCAACACTGTTGTTTCAACCCACATCCGATACAGTGTTGTGATTTTGCTGAGGTTAATGACGGCATGACAGTTTTAGTGTTGGTTTCAGCCATTTGATTTTCTTAACGATCGAAATGAAGACAGATACAAAATACAAAATAATATGATTATCGGGTAAGCGTTGAACAAAGATAATTTTAATTATATTTTGTCGTTAAAAGTGCCTGCCTAAAGCATGCACTTGAGGTAGTTATTTAACGTTCATGCTGTTCCGATATTGAACAGGGAAGTTAATATTTCTTTGTTTTAAAAGAAATTCATCACAATATTGTTGGTTTATTATAAGAAATCATACAATTTAATAAGTGTTAAACTCTAAGTGCTAACAAATGAGAACGTTTGTTAAAGCGAAAATGATCTGATCTTTATGTTTGTTTGTATGACTGTAAATTGTATGTTTTCAGAAATAAAATATTACGAAAAAAAAAAATGAGAATTTTCTGCGGAACGGAATTTATTTTTAAACACCATGTTTTCAATTTAAACATTATATTCTAAGACTAATCGTTGATTTTTCACAGTTTAATAGTTTTATGCAAATATTTCACAAACATTACTTATTGAATTCGGACAGTGTTATTATATTACGTAAACCAAAATCTAGTGCTATGAAGTACGCAATTAAAACTGGACATGAGTTTAAGTCGTATTTAAACCGTTCTATTCGCTCTGAGCAATACTTTTCTTGACTTGACCTCTTCCTCTTAAGTATGATAAAGAGTAAACAGCCATATTGGTAATATTAATAGATTTTGAAAGCGCATTACCTGTGAAATAACTCTCCATTTATTGTTAATATTTTAAGATTTGGAAAAAATATGCGTGTTCAATGCGACACATTTGGGTGGGTGTGTTTATTTAAAAAATAATATACAATCATTTATTTAAATGTATGTATCGAATTATTTTAATAAACAAACAGTCATGCAAATTTCTAAATCTATTATTTGTAGACGCGTCCTTGAATCATTTATATTTAAAAATAATAATATAAAATTTTCTCTTATCTTGCAGGTGTCAAATGTTAAGCAGTTTAAGTGTTTTTAGTAAATACCACAATTCCTTTAAAAAAAGCAGGGGATGGACTCAAACTATTATTGGATCAATATTAAAGAACCCGAACTTTGAACGTGCCAAACTGTGAACGTGCAACCTTAAATCTATTCAGAGTCTGTGAGAACGCATTTAAACTCTCACTGTGAAGAGGTTATAGTTATTATAAGTCGAGATACACGAAGTATACTGACTGCTGCGTTTATTACTTAGATAACATTGAATCTGTTCATGAGTTAAAGTCGTAGTATCACTGTTCTATTCGCTATGAGCAATACTTTTCTCTACTTGACTTTAGTCTCTTGCATGTATATAATTATAAAGGATTTACATGTATTGTTAATATAAATAAATTTCGAAAGCCCATTACTTGTAAAATTACTATCCAGTTATTGTTTATATTTTAGATTTGGACAAATATGGATGTTCAAGGAAAAACATGTGGATGGATGTGTGTTTATTAAACAAAATATACCTAAATTTATATAATTGCATTTATCGAATTATTTGTATAAACACAAATTTATGCACATTTCATTCGTAATTTTCTTAGACACGTCCAGAAATCCACCGTCCTGCTGCGTGTATTACTTTGTTATATCATATAACCTTCACTCTTACCGATACCACATTTTTATTTTATTTCTGGGAAACTATTTTCACCGGGAATATTCATCTGAGGTTTTATGGCTTGTATAAGTTACTTTTGTCGCGGCTTATTTTACACGATTAAGATCACATTTAAAACAAAGACCATTCATTTGTAGAACTATTATAAGACATTTAGCGTGAAATAACTTCAAGATTTTAACAGTCAAATTATGTATCAAATGACTCACTAAATAATCAGACGTATCATTTAATGGTTATTGTTTGACTCCTTTAAAGAGTTTTGACGTTAGTCACAGAATGTAAAGACTCGCGTTCATCTCAAAGCAATATTTGAATGTACTGCTTCGCTGCAGGCAATTTCTTACTTAAACTTCCTTAAAAAAGAGCATTATATAAATCTGGAGAGAGATGGGACTATTTTGATGGACGTTATATTAAATTACAAATATAACATGAATTATTCAGTGATTTAAGGAATTGTTATCTTTTAAAAAGGGACGATTCTCATAGATTTTGTGAATATATACACATGGTATGTTTACTATGAAAAGAAAGTGTAGCACCATCAGGTCAAGATTATAACGAATCAAAATAAATATATCTTCATTTCTACACTATAATTATGGTAAAAAATGTAGTGTATTGTTGAACAATGACACTACGTGTTTCATATCTTTCTAAAGACTAAAGAATGAACTTCAATGATGGTTATTATGTAGACCATATACAGCATGTTACAAAAACATGTATATGTAAACGTGACATCAGCGGAAAATATCAGTTTGTATAATCAGATAAGTTTGGAATATTTTAGAAATATTGTATGGCTAATAAATTATAACCAATACAGAAATTGTGAAACAAATCATATACTTTGTGTAAACACAATAATCTGACTTTTAAATGAATGCAGATGTACACTATTTTTTAGATTCACTATGTATTTTTTTCCCGTCTTTTTGTTCTTAACAATTTACAAATGACAAACATTTTGCAACTCTGACAACCCTGATTTGATTATGTGATTATCTACACATATATGAGTAATTCCTCACATATTTAAAAACAAATTATAAACGATTATATGTCTAAATATGTTGTCATGAGTTGTAAGTCGTGTTTAATATTATATGATATAAATGTGGCAACTGTAATTCAATGATGTTGTCAACTACACATTTATAATTATGTATTATTTTCTCAGATATTTTCACTTTATTTACATACGATTTATATATCTATATTGTATATTATACATGTATTATATACGTCTTGAATAAAGCTATATTTTGAAAAAAAGTCTGGTTTTGTGTGACACGAACATTGCATGTGTCATTAGAACGCCAAAACAATACTAATTAATGGGTGAGTTTACATTTACAAAAAAGCAGTTTTCAGAGACACAAACGCATGTCCATGAAAGTCGTTCGTGTATACAATACGTATTCTCTTTGTAAGGATTCGTATAAAACATAAAACGTCCAGAGCAAGTCTTTAATATTGAATAGGTCACTTCAGACTCCGTTTAAGACAAACGACATAATTGCCATATTTATTTTTCTAAATATAGTTGAACAGCTCAAGGAACAAATGTACTTTAAGCCAGGTCAACCCATTCTGACGATGTGTTCTGGAAAAGTATCAAAGCTTTTTTCAACAATCTCATGAACATTTTAGTTCATTAACTTTGATGTAATTCCCGCTTTGAATTATGAAATGCGGGTCATATCTCCCCAAAGTTGGAACATTTGCCATCAATATTTGATTAAGATAAGATATTCTTAATTAATGATGTATGTCCTACCCAGATCAAGAATAGTTTCTCACCAGGCAAGTTTACCTGGCAAAATTGGATAAACAAAAATATCAAAGCACAGACAGGAAATGTATGCATCATATTACCTAGTTACTTTTTTATAAACATGATCTAAACGTAAACAAAAGAATCGTGGAAATCATTACCGGGTAATTTGCATCAGAACCAGCATTTTAAACTTTATTTGTTAGACAATAACAATACATATTATGTGGGATAAAACAAATCATAAAAGCACCGACAGTATCATTGTGTTGCTATTTATCTTGTAAAATTTAATGAGAAAACTAACATCAACATTGTGTCAGAAATGTCTTCGTAAAAGCGTTAACACATAATGAACAAAGCACTAACGGTAACACCTTTATAAAAAAAATGGAAGTTTTAGTTATATTATATGTATTACCTTGTCAAATGGAATCAAAAACATGATTATTTTTTTACATATGCACGTTGAGATTGTATCTGGTTAATTTAAATCAACAACATGAGCATGAACTGAAAGTGTCACTGTAAGCCATTTCCTGGTTAAGTTGTATGTACACAATGACAGTCACTGTGAATGATCAAGTACTGGCGACATCACTTTTAGACATTACCTGTTTAATTGAATCAGGCGCATCATCAATGAAAGACATAATCAGTTTAAGCCGAATCAAAACCACGCACTGACAGCATTATGTCAGACATCATCTGGTTCAGTTAAATTAACAACATGATTATGCACAACGTTTAAGATCACATGGTAAAGTCGAATCTACATAATGATCAACTGACTCAACAACATGATCAAGCTCTGACACAATCACGTTCAGACATAAACTGCTTTAATAAAGACTAAAGTTTGGACCTTTCAATACAAATAAGAAGGAAGAATGTATGTTAAAATGTATGTATATTCCGCGGAAGATTTGAAACATAAATTATCAAGGAGTATGTAATCATCTATCTGTCCTTCTGTCCGATTTCGAAAAATGTTTGTAATCGAGTCCGCAGGGGTGGAAAGCGAATTGCATTGATAATTTTATCTACAATACTCGATGCCTACCCTTTGGTATTTATTCTTCTCCTGCTTTAGGGAAACTGGTTCAGGGAGCTATTATATATTAAATTGTATGCGTTTGTTTCTGACGTATGTTTTCTTTTTTTGACACAAGTAAATGATCCGAATTTGATAAAACTCTGCACGCAGTATTCTTATTCAGAACATATAGCCATATTTCCATGTCGTATTGCTTTAATAAGGACTAAAGTTTGGACCTTTCAACACAAATAAGAAGGAAGAATGTATGTAAACATGTATGTATATTCCGCGGAAGATTTAAAACATAAATTATCAAATTTTAATTACATTTAACATGTGGTATCCTGAAAGGTTTGATATTTACATATGAAGTTGTCGTTTCGCTCCAAAGAATTCAAGAATGAATGCCCTTTCGGTAAAACTATGAAATTTAAGGGCCATGAAATCTCACTAACCTCTAGAACCAATAAGCACGTTTTTATGACCTGCTAGGCAGCTTATCTGCCAAGATAGTGTCACGTCGTTTCGGTCTGTTTATCCTTCATGGATCTTTTCCCTCCGATTATACATCGGCGTATTTGTATACTGCATATAAAGTATTTGTAACCATTAAAGATAATTTTCAATTAATGTGCACACATATTTCTTCTGTACTGAGCTGGTGTATGTGTGCTGGTTCGTACTCATTTTAAATCATGTCAATAGATCTATAGATACGCCTAAATATCCAATCGGTCATTTTGCATTAGGATTGTCTTCTTTTTTTCCTTACTAAGGATTTACAATATAGCCCGGCATATTTGTTAACATCAGTTAACAAATATACGAAGCCAACCATTGTCAGGTTTTTCCGCCCGAATGAATAGTCCGTGATATTAGTACTAAAATATCAATAAAAGCTCAAAGTGTGTGTTATTTGTTCCGAATCACTTACAGCTTTTAATCGATGCTGTATTCTAAACATAACATAAAAATACCAAACAAATTGAAAAATCAACCCTGCCTCATGTTGCATTTATATATAACGTTCATCGTTTACTATTTGAAATCACTTACCTATGTTTTAAGTCTGTTTCTTGAATTGTTGAGTTAAACGTCGTTTTCAAAATGATTGCGGTCGAATCATGGTGGTCAGTTAAACAACTCACACTTTACCCAGGTTAGCATGTTTACTAGTACGAATGGCAAATACGTATGCCAGTACTTGACAACTGCCATATTTGAATCAAAGGTAGGGGATATAGCAGTAAAGATGATGTCATGACCAATCGTCACAACACAGTCTTGTGGGTTCTTGTCTAGCCCCCGACCGACCAGGTATCAAATTATTATTCAAAAAGTAGTTGTTACAAAACACAATAAAATTCGATGTATTGTTGGTTGAGATAAGAAATGGGAATAAAATTTATTTTATAAGATGAATATTTACCGAACAGGTTCAAAAATAACTTCTTGTTGTCTAATCAGTTGTTTGCACTCATAATAGTTCGTGTTAATTGCGTGCATTTGTATTGATACGCCATATACCACTCTTCGAAACTTCAATCAAGTACGCATAGCAATGAAGTAAATCTAACATTCTCGCAAGATATTTATTCAGCGGGATATATAAAGTACTCAAATATATTAAATAGCATCGCTATTAAAACAGACACCTGTAGTTAGAGAGATGTTACAACAGTATTAATGGTTAAAAGTTTGCAAATAAGAGTTCGTGTTTAGACAACTGCTAAATAAAAAAGAACGACAACAAGAGCAGTCTAGAATAGTAATCAATAACTTATTCACTCATAAATTAGATAATCATACGGATGTTTTAAGGCTGAGATTTGTATCGCAATTAACAAACGTCGTTTATATCAAACTAACATATATGTCTGACAGCCGACAGGTGAGTTTTCTCAAATGCGTTGAAAGGAAACACGAAATCATGAAATTAGAAATAAGTGCTTCACGGCTTATTATTTTGATAAACATTTTGGTTTTCAGTCAAAAGTCAAACTGACTTTTTATCTAATTAATCTCTTGGTATGCTGGGTGGCATGGCGTATCAGCAGAAATCTATTAAATTCAAATTGCGTGATGATAAGTCAATGTTTAGTTCCTCATTAACTTTGACGGATAGAATTCCATCCATGCATGATTAGTCAGAAAGAGATTTTGGCACAACCATGAGATTGTACAAGCGTTATAACATTAAAAGATTTAAGAGGTAAAACTATTCAATAATGATCCGTTCTTGTAGCGGAAATACATATTTTCAACATTTCGGAATATTAAATCTAATACATAAATTAGATAAAGTCTTCAATATGAAATGGCAGTTATGACTTGTTTAAGCATTTAACCATTCTGATGTCAGTCAATGTCAATACGTAATACAAATCAGAGGTTGAATGCAATTAATATTTAAACATTACACGAAATGCAAGAAATAATATTACTTGTGTTCGAGACAAAAAGTCGCATACTTTTCCTCATCATGAACATAACGAGTATACAATTTCACGATACTCTGCTAAATGAGGCAGAAGTCGATAGTAGGCCATATCAAGTGCAATATTGACGCCAGTCGGGCATCTGTAAATGGGTCGAAGAAAATATCATGTTAACACGCATTTAAATAATATTCATGAACTGCATAAAGATTTTAAAATATCTGCCACTCTTAAGGTTTCAACAAATGGCAAACTCTCGTCCGTATGCAATCTAATCGGGTACGAAAAAGTCACAAACTACTACTTCTTATGAATAAAGTTCGTAAAATGTGTAATAAATTGTAAAACAAATTAAGGATGTCAAAGGACAAACATTAGGAACGGACAAGCTAACGTGGCGACTCAATATGTTGTGTTGGGTTTAAAACATATCAGTTAAATCAGAAAGCCATAACTCTGGCGTACTACCAAATGCACTGAAATATCCAGGGGAATGAGATAGGTAATATGTAAAGTTCCTGCTAAAATTATGGTCATAAATCTGCTGCCCTTTCTGAAACTTGATATTGCCATGAAACGTTTTTACGCTCGAAATAAGGGTTAGCTGCCTGTCACAATATATTCAGCGTAAATACATGCTAAACTCTATTGGTTGTTTGTGAGCAATGTTGTTTTCTGCTATTGAAGATACTATCCATACATAGATAACAATACATAAAACAAATCGAACTTAATCATTTATGATGCCTTAATTTCTCATCTACAAATGCATTTATGTTATGATAATTTCAAGTGGTTTGTTATCGTCTGTTTTGTTTGTTAACTGATTAAAACTACGAATCTACTCATATTGCGTAGGATTTTTGTTCAGCAATCCCAGTGGATCTACGTTGTACAACTTGATGGCCGACTTTTGTTTTTTGTTCACGTATGTGTAAGTATAGTATAAATCCTTGCACATATGCGGAGAATTTTTAATCTAGTTTACCTTATTGAAATGATTTGTATTCGTATGTTATAATTAGCATTTTCCAAACAATTGTGATTGTAACAACATAACACATTATTCGAACTAACGTGTATGCATGTGAATGCATGTTGAATATTTTGCACCATAATGACATGATCGCGATATGTACAAAGAATGGAATAAGACACGTGATTTAAGATAAAATGACATGGATTTTCTTGGCAATAATTCAAATGACAGTAATGCCTTATAAATAGAGTATAGAAGTATGACGTACGATGTTTTTGTACATATTATATAACATTCATTTGAACTCATTTAAACAAAGCTTACACTTTCAGCGTTTTGATTTACTACATTGCTTACAAGTATAATTGTAACTCTTTATAATTATATATTATGAATACATTTCATATGTTGTATGTATATTAATTTTCTGACGTTGAACAGTTTTGAAGATGTTCTTGTTATCTTCTTGTTATTGTCATTTGTCGTGTTAATTAAGATATGATAATTGTATGTGTGTATATGTGTGTGTATGTATGTGTATATGCGTGCCTGCGTACAAGTGTGTACATATGGGAAAATGTAATCAACAAGAAATTAATATTCTTAAATACTTTATGTAAATAAATAATTGTTCCTTAAACCATTTCAATTTTGAAAGAAAAATTGATTATATACGAAAAGTCATGTAATAAACTTGCATTTTATGACACTGTTACAGTACTCTTATGTCCGTCAAAATCTTACTTATTTATTTATGTATTGTGTTAATTAATTAAGTATTATACCTATTGTGAGTAGTATATATATATATNTCAATAGAGCCTCCTCTGAGCTTTGTGTATACAATTCCTGTTAGACTTTCATCTACATGCTTAATGCATGTGCGTAAAGTGTCGTCCGAGATTAGCCTGTGCAAAGGCTTATCAGGGACGACGCTTTCCGCTTTTATGACATTTTTCGTTTAAATGAAGTCTCTTCTTAGGAAAAAATCCAGCTTAGGCGGAAAGTGTCGTCCCGGATTAGCCTGTGCGGACTGCACAGGCTTATCTGGGATGACACTTTACGCACACATATATATATTCTAATCAACATACATATATATATACATGTTCGCATGTTAATTCAAATATGTATTATACATACAATAGTTGTTTGAAGGCCTCATTGAAAATAAGATTGCCATTGTTAAACTGTTTGCATGACTTTGTATCAATGTATTGTCTTAATGAGTTACCTACGGAAAATAAAGAGATTATTATTATTATTATATAATATTATATCATGTTCATAGTGTCATTGTTTAAATGTGATGCATTTGATTTTGTTATAACTCATAGGTTGTTAAATGTGCTTATTTCATACAATATTTGTATATCTATTTTAAAATAGCCAACCGTGAAGTATGGTCTATTTTACATTCAGAAAATCCGTTTCGTGATTCTCATTTTGGTTTTGAGATTTTGCCATAAGCAATCCACACAATGGAACCCAATTATAACAGTGGAGATGAAATAAGGTACTCTTGTGTCGTTTCACATAAACTGTTGTTTGTTAATATATGTTTAAATGGAATTCGATTTATTATTTTCCAATATTTGCATGACTGACTCGATAAGTTGTGTTGCTGCTGCTGTTAGTTTAAACGTATGTATTGCATCAAATATGCATGGGATTGGATTACAAGTTTTTACAACATTATCTGGATCCTCTCCCAGCTGCTGCTGTTCTTTCTGTTGTTTGCGTGACTTAAAGCTACTTTTTGGGAAATTCGTAATTGAAAGACCTAATTGTTTAGTTATCTCCCATGAATCCTCACTAGAATCAGTTTGGTCAAATAGTTGGGTTATTTGATATGTATTGTTGTATTGTATGCACTGCATAAAGTACGGTCACTTCTTATAGCTATGTTAAGTTATTAGATTCGGCGACTGTTTATTGTTACATTTTTTAATGAATATAACATTCACAAAATGCAAAATAATATCCTGCACTCTTACTATAAGAAACAACAACAACAAAAAAGACGAGTCCAAAAACGTGACATTGCACTTATATTGGATTTAGTTGTCTTAGGTCTGTATCTGCAAATTAAGACAATAGTCGGAAAATAGTAATTATCATTTTATCAAATTATAATTTATGGTTAACCGGAACTGCAATCCTCATGAATCATATAACCCAAGAANGTGTAATTACCTGGTGTTGCCTTTATATAATGCTTTTGATATATTTCTACATAAGACTGTTAGAACACTTTAAATATTTATGTGAACTTTAGTGTAATATTTGTAACAATTTATTAATTTTATTAATTATTTGAACAATAACCAAACATAAGGCTCAATGTAATTACGCAAGATTAAATGTATTCAGGTAAAATGATGAACAAATAACAGCGTTAGAATATAACTGTGTGTTTTAAAAGTACACAATTAATTTATTTTCATTAAAAAAAGAGGAAAATACGTTTTTTCTTTAATGCTGAACTATTTCATATTACTGAGCTTTTTCTGTTACTTTATATATTCTATACTCTGCTTCCTTCAAATTATTGCCACCTATTTATTTTAGGATCCTTTTCTTATTCTCATTATTATTCTTATTCTTATTAGCTCATTGCGTTTAAATGAAAAAAGCCTTTCAATTCTTTGAGTTAACAGTTACCATAAAAACGTCCAAACTGTAGTTCTCAAGATAGAATTATACTTATCACGAACAATACACATATAATGCAAATGCGATTTTTCAATTACTCATCGACTGCATAATTTGACCGGTATATGTTGTTCTTTATTAAACATTTCTAAAAAACATTATGTGTTATTGTTTGTAACGCAAAATTACTGAACTTTTATCAAGTTGTAATAAAATCGTTTAACATCAGTTTAAGCACATTAATAAAAAACACTATGTCCATTGGACACGAATCCAACCGTTACATGGCACAGACAAAACTGGAGTTAATTGACTGACAGTGCTTTGAAAATAAACACTGTAGTCAGTAGTCAATATGAGAGAATGGCCGACGTGGTCGAGCCTATAGAAGATGGTGCATTGATTCATCAATTCGTTGTCTTTAGGTTAATCAACCATAGGCACTATCATTTCTCAAACTGTTTAGTTTGTGATTTCCATTAGTACTTTACTAGCAGATGCCAATCGGCAGTGACTGCCATCTTTCCAATACATTTATTTTCATAATGGTTCGCAAATGACCATCATTTAATGAAAAAAAATGAAATAGTATACAATTATTGATTAAGCGTAACTTGTAAACAATCAAGTACTGATATAACAAAACATAACTTATTTATCCGATGTTTCTCGGAAAGTGACCAAACCATAAAAGAATACACAACCATTTAGGACAGATTCAGTTTTGCTGGCCAGATCATGGTTTGCTTCCAGCGTTTAAATTTCCATTTAACAACGGATAAACCCAGATCCAGTGTTAAACAAAGAGACACAGTGGCTCCATAGTTGAAGCAATGCTTTGGAATATAACATCCATTGTCAACTAATACTGGATTTGAATAATTTCATAACTGAGCAGGAAGGTTGCGAATATTTGCTCAACATTTGCATCCGAGTATTGCTGCCTGTTTATTGGCTATCGCACAGTGGATGAAATCAGGCAAATTCAGGGGAATTTCCCCATGAATAATATATTATATAAGAGTTCTCTCAAGTATTAATTTCCAGCAGTTCACAGATGATTGTTATCGGAGCTAGCGGCGGTGTATTGGAGCTGATTATTTGTCTTTTCATGACATTTAAAGTGATACTACAGTTAGTTAAGCATTGACAGATTAGATGTCAAGCATATTGCTCTGCTATTGGAAATATTGTAACTTCGTCTGAGATATCAAGTGTTTAAACTGCGGTTTTCAATTGCGTATAGTGAAAAGTTATATATAATGCCATATCATCCGGGAGAAGCATATTAGATCTATTCGAGAAACAGTGAACTCTTAGATTAAAATAGTGTAAATTGTTTTAAATGAGGATTGGAAATAGATGAAGACATTTATAATTGGATACTGGAACGTTTTTTTCAGAAACATTCAACAGATGCGTCTAATAATTTGCATTCTGATATTTCTCAACTAAAATGACGAAAGGTTAATGATTTTGTTACTGTGTTTATCTTTAAATATTTTTCGTTTGAATATATTTTTTAATTTGAATGACATCGTGTTATTGTGTAACAAACTGTCAATTAAATTGACATATATTAAATATTACCCGACAATACACTATTCGAATCTTATTAAATTAAAACAAACAAGTACGTCATAAAACACATACAATAAACTGTTAGTAATGTCAATCAAAATAACAGGCACATGGTGTTCGCGTTGCAAAAACGGACGATATTTCTTAAAAAGATAAGCGCAAAAAATTCAATTAGACACAAAAAATAACACATGTTAAAGACTGAAATACTTATTTCAAGTAGGCTGGACAATATGCTTCTTTGCGGTATAATTTATCCTGAAGACTAATCTCGATAGGATACTTTTTATGATGTCAAACACATGCTGCCTTCAAGCCGAGACATTACTGCTTAACAATTTGCAATGCAACAAAGGGACTGAGTCTACTTTATTTCAACCATACAACATCCAAAATGTCTGTATAACAGCTGGTAAAAATATGTCGTTCTAAAAATATATTTTTCCGCCTAAATAATTAAACAATAATCATTAACTATTAACTTATGAAAATGTTGATAAAGACAATATATTTTCCTACTAGACAAAATCCATCATTTCTGTTAGCCCTTATTTTAAACACGATCAATTATGGACCTTAAAGTTGTCTTAAATGCGGAGAGCATACTAATTTATTATATGGAAGGAATATATTAAATATATTATATTTTTTTATAATATTGTTAAACTTATTTTGCATCTTTTTTATTTTATTTTATTTGAATCAGTGGATAAACATCTGTATTTGTTTGTTAATTGTTCAATCTAGAGCACGAATAAAAACGCATAGCAATTATATTCACTGCCAAAACATATCCATGGAACCACAGGAACTCAAAACTTTTGACCTCATAAACTATCCAAAAAATGCCACATACAGATATTGATCCTCTTTGATCATGGTTCAGGAACCGTTATTAACCTGTCATTGTGGTAAGTGTAGGAACTGCCCATAGTTTCTCGCTAAGGAGAATTGACGGCTTTTCAATCCTCTTAATTAATGTTCTGCTACACTCCTGTTCAGACGTTGGAACACTGGGACTGTACCTAAAGAACGAAGCTTTATCGTGTAAACTAAACAGATGCTTTGATACCAGAGCGATATATAGCTGATACTACGCAAACATTGCGTTATATTGATTATTATGAGAATTACTAGTTAAGCTTGTCAAAACATTATAATAGTTTTCATTGAAAACAACACAGATGTCTGTTAAATTATTACCATGAATGTATCAAGATTCACAAGTGTGCATGACTCTTAAAAAGTTGCGGTTAATACAGAAACACTCATAGAACAAAACAGTGTTTCACAGCGGAAGATCAAATGATACGTTAATGTACTTTATTTTCAAAACTATTGTTTCAACAGTATTGATGAAATGAATGATTGATACATAGTTGATGTTTTGATGTTTGAGTTTGAATCTGCTTCCAATAAGCACACGTGTGTGATAATATTTGTAAATTATACGGGACGCATTATTTAAACGTTTATGCCAGTCAGAACAAACGTTTATGCCAGTCAGAACAAAACTAGTGTAAAGCAGAAATAATAAATATTAAAATAAAATAAAAATTAGTAAACTCCGTAAAAGATATAAGGAATGTAATTTACGCTTCTGTAAGTTTATGTTACATTACATAATAGTGCATTACATGAAACACTAACGAAATGATTAAAGCTTGGTTCATCACCATGTAACGGTCAACGCAAACTATTGGGGTTTTAAACCTGCTTTAAGGCTAGTCGAACCCACACTTCGCCCAGTAATAATCACTGAAGGGGAACGTTCACCGTTTCAAACAAATATAGTACACAACAATATGCGTTCGAATGTTTGGAGTGACCTTTAAGCTTTTTGACGGCTAGCCTACCCCAAGGGATAAGAACATTGACAACTCAGGAAAAATGATAAATGGGAATCACTTTTTTGCACTCAAAGAATATGTCGACATCAACTCATATTGACACCGGAAATCGTTAATTGCTACTGTAATACAATTTTCACAACGTTTCATATAAATTGTTCAATTATAGCTGTCGAAAACACTGTAAACATCGTTAATATTTATAAGAGTGTCAAACTTACAGCCACTTTTCTGTAGCAATGGGTCCAATAGGATCGTGCAGTTAATCATGTTAAAAATAAGATCTATTATATTCATTCCTTATGTATCTTAGAGCGTTACTGTAAATACTGTGCAAGTGTAACATTTCTCAGAATCCAGTTAATGTTCACACGTCATAAGAAAAGACTTAAAATAATCGAGGCAGAAAATAATTACAATAATTATCCACAGTAAATTTTACAAGCACATATAAAACTCCAAAACAACGTTTGCAAAATTCAAACTTACCTTTTGTTTGTATTGAAACATAGCCATGGCGTTATCATATTTTCCTCGCCGTTAATTTGATGTAATGCGTGTCATTTATATGTAATAATGAAGATTGAAAATAAAATTGATATTGAATGGATGATATTGAAGACACAGTCAATGTATTGATGAAAATCAGAGAGCTCAAATATTTATTGACGCATTGTCAATTTTATTGACAAGTGCCTTGCACCCTTCAATAATATTTAATCAATATTTAGTCTGGATGATAGGAATGGATGATATTGAAGTCACCGTCAATGTATTGATGAAGTACTTACAAATGAACAAAACATTGATTAATATTTTTGTACACTTGAGGGGAAAAAATATTCTGGCAATCTTATTGAGTCAATAAAATTGACAATGATATTGTGTGTGGATGGGCCGCTGTTTAAGGCGTGTTTTTGTTATATATACAAGGAGCGTTAGTAATGGACAGCATGTGCAAAGCGGGAATTTGAACTGCGTTTGCAAAATGCTAAGGTAAATATGAGCCTCAATCTGTTCATTATGTAAACTATCGATCAGTCCTCGGTGCTACTCGCCTCAAGCCGTCCGATACTTGACGTTTTTCGGCATATATCTATTGCATAATTCCTCACAAGAAATTGCTATTAACATTCAAATATTGCAGATGAACACTTACATTGAGCAAACGATTTGTTGATGTTGTGGGTCCTTCTTAATCGATGATAATTGGAACTAATGTTTGTGGAATATTAACATTTTAATATTAATCATTCTTCTTTCTTTTATAACGTATGTGTTATTATTTTAAAGTAATACCAGGTATTTTTACATTTTAAACACTTTGTGCATATTTATCAAATGAAACGTGTTTAAACGTATTACCAAAGTAGGTTCAAATAATTGCATCAATTGTTGGATATACACTTTTTTCAAGTTCATGATAACTATGTGTCCGTTTGACTGGAATTCTACGCAGTGACGTCAAATATCAAACCGATCCTACCAGTTTATAATAACTTCCGTCTACGTTTAATGTCATAAATATTCGTGTGTGCCTTGAAGAAATAAGTTGTTTGCATCATAATTTTCGCCATGCAACCAATTAATAGGATTGACAAAATATTAGGCAAATAAGCGCAGAAATACCAATATAATATGATCGTCCTTTGTCAATCTTGAGACCAATTAAACAAATGTACATATTTGAGCAGATAAATTGATGACGATGTTTCAAGGAACTTACATTCGTGGTAAAATAATTGACAGAGCGCTATATGATGTATGATTTATCACACGCAGAAACTCGCTCAATGTTACTTCGCCAACATGAATTCTAAAATGAATCTTGTAACATGTTGTTGTTTAGTTTAAACGTATTTATTTCAAACAAGAATGCATATACACATGAAACATACAACAACATGTTGTTGTATAGAGCACATCCAACAATTAACTTAAGTACGATCTGTTGTATTGGTTATCATAACTAGAAACTCACTTAGTTAGTATTTCGCATTGGAATATAATCCTGAATACAGCAATCGATACAATAAATTAAAATAAGGCGCATATGTTTTACGATTTAAACAACATATTCATTTAATACTATTACATAATGATTGGACCATCAGCATATTTGTTGTCTTCCTTCATTCTTCTTCGTCCTGATTTATTATCCATCAGGAATTAAAAAATGAATTATTACTCTAGTCTGTCATTTAGATATAGTATACAGTAAAAATACGATAAGGTGTATCGTTTTTCAGCAAATGATGGGAAACAAGTAAAACTAACGGTCTCGTCCGATTTTCTTATATTTGAACTTCAAACAAGTTTTCACATCCTTCATAAATCACTCAAAGCATGTTTACGCGATAAAATGAGTCATACTGTCATTGAGACGTTTCACAACTTCCCACCGCATATATCACACATGTGTCGAGTGAAAGAAACCAAACAAATTTGTTTTTACTTGTGACAAATATATATCATATAAAACAGGCAATTATATTAATGTTTTGAAATATTATTAAAATTAATTAGTCTGGCCATTTAACTTGTATTTCTTGCAACAACAATACAACTAGTAATATCGCATCGTTATAATATTTAAACATTTCATTTAAATGTTAGTTCTTCATATTCTGAAAAGTAAATAATGCAAGTTATATAATTAAATGCCAGCAATAAATAAACAGGTAAATACTAAAATTGTAATCGAATAGCAGCTTTGAAATGATGCCAACCGCCTTTTTTAGTGTTATCTGAAACTTTCATTTCGTTGATTATTTTGCTGATGTAGATGCTATTTGCCTATTAAGATTTGTGGATCACGTTAACACGATGCATATTAAAAAACATAAATTGCTCAAGTACTATGGCTGAGGGCATGTCTATTGAATTAGCATCATATGTTAAAGCTTTCAATCCATGTCCTGCAATGAACTGTTCTCATACTGTTATATCATGTCTTCAATAAAAAATAAAGTTAGGACTACTTACTGTGTCTAAAGTTTTGGTAATTCAGTGTAACAATATCAAGCTACTCTAATCAGAATATCCAAAATTTAGCAGTAGTCGAACCATTTATATATCATAAATGTTGATTCTCATTATTGTGAGTAGGGGCCTTTTCCTAATTTGTTTACTGGGAAACACTACGCAGCTGGATAATTGCCAAATAAATGGCATGAACTGCCAGTCCGCCAGAAATGAAATAACTAATTGTATTTGCTTTATATTCAGTAAACATTTCGAGCTGTTGTATGTATGTTATGACAGAAGTTTGATACAGATGCAGTGTATGAATCTTCTTACCATAAGTATATGGCATCTAACTCTGTGAGGGAAATATATCCTGCAGAAAGGTTAAGTATAGTACACAATAAACCTGTGGAACGTTATTTTGCATTTCGGAGAACTCAATTTGTTGAAGTTCACAGACGCAACTAATGCTTAACCATTTATTACTTGAAGACCTATTGTTGCACTGTACACAACAGGCGTAACTGCTGTTGAATTATGCAACATAGCAGGGCACCTGGTAATTTATTGCACACACAGTTTCATAATGTGGGTAGGATTGTAATAAAAAGAACCAAATCACCCCAGATAAGTAGTTTAAACAATAAATTATAGGAGCACAGCCATGATATTGTGAATCTTCAAAGCTTTTCTTGGAGAATTAAAGCATGTAAAACAGTAAGTATTATCATTATCCACATTGGCATTACAATCAAGACTGTCATCATATCATTAGCATCTCATAATATTTATCATAATAAGCATAATCATCATACTCTTCTTCCTAACTTCACCAATATTGGCAGCAGCAAACACTTCTATGACAAATATTTAATACAAATAATAAATACATTTCGAAAAGCTTGAATGGAAGACAAAATCTCACGTCCTCTCTAGCATATGCACACACTTCACGAATATAAACTCCTTGCATTGTTACAGCTAGCGCGTTCTATACAAATATTGATATGATGTCACATTTTAGTTGCATAAATGTCATTTAGGCAACTTTTAAATAGTTAAACAGTCGACACACATGTATTGCAATGATTGTATGTTGTTTGTCCAAGGTTTCGCAGTTAAAAGACTAAACAACGCAAGCATGTCCTACAACATTTGCTATAAAACTCGAATTGCCAATTTTCTACTGCTCAATTCCATAAAGAGTATTTGTTTATAATATGATGAATTTTATATATTAATTTATTTGCTGTAAATATGTTAAATACTCATGGGTAAATCGACGAGGATCGAAAGTTCATATTCAATTCACAACTGCTTGTCCCATTGATATATTTAAATACATGTTTTATCAAAATATAAATACCGTGGTTCTAAAGGAAGTAATGTCATATACTTTCATAAGCATTTATTTTGTTTTAAATGATTTAAATCATTTTTTGGCCAGTCATATATGTCCATAAACAGCGTTAATAAGTAATGTCTGACATAGTATGTAAGTAGTAAATAGTATAGTATGTAAAACTCAATATGTCGTTTCTGTTATTATCGTTCTAAACAAGTAGTGTGCATTACTTGTTTTCCACAAATGTTTACACACTTACATCAATAAAATAAACGACCGAGAAACTACCAAACCAACATATGGGTTCAACAAAAATAATGAAGATTTTCATTGTCCTTCTTTCGTATATCGTTTAATAATACGAGCCCACGGTAACAAAAACATAATAGACTGATAATATGTCTAAATTGTCAGTATTACTATATGAACATTTTAAGGATATCCACATAAGGAAGAAAAGCCATTGTGATCAGATCTCTCGAAAATCTCCAACAAAAGCTAATTCAATATGTATAGGGTGTTAATTGAATCTGGGTCATTCACCTTGTTGTTTTACCATCTGCTATTTTAATTACCTGGCATAAAATGTTTTATCATTGCACAGCCGTAATAATAACTTCCAAACGTCTCGGAAAACTGATACGGACATTCTGAAGACTTTAGCACGAGTTATGTTTCTGTTAAAATCAGCAAACAATTCTCCACCTGATTGTGGGACGAATCGATTGCGAGATTTTGTTGGAAATAGCATTTTATAGACAGAAATGGATTTCATTGGACATACAAAGGCGGATTATCAGTTTAAATCAGTTGATATAGTTCGCAGCAACTTGGAAAACTGCTAGGCTTATTGAAGGATTTGAATAAAGACACTGGTAAAGACTCTAGTTATGGTTAAAAAAACGTATTTACATGTGTGATCAAACTGCTTAAAAGACTCAGATCTGTTCTTTAAAATAAGGAAAACTATATTATGAATATGCATAATAACAAATTGATCAACAGGTATGTGAATGTTCTTTGAAGAGTAATGGAATCTTTCAAAAAAGTATTGGAAGATGCATGACATTTTATAAGAAACCGTGTCTGTGAAGTATATAAACGTATACTGCATCCATAAGATTGGTCAACTAAATTCTTTATAAGAACGGATAATCCGTTAAGTAATAATATGCACAAAACTATCGTTTAATTACTGGCTTCTGTTTTAGTGACGGTTTATTTGGTAAGAAAGTAATTCTTACAATCTGAATGGTCAGTCTAATGAAAAGTATTTAATGCCACAATACAGATGAACTTTTATTACATTTATAATAAACATATATTTTTTGTTTATTAAAATAGTATTATTGATGTCTTAACTTCATTTTTTCTCTATAAGGAAAACGTTTTTTGATAACAAAATCACTGTCCTTGAAACGCTATAACACTAGCTTTTTGATCTCCTTGTGAGGTTATTAATCACTGTTTAATCCCATAATGTCCATGAAACGTTGTATTATTTTCAATATATACTTGATATCGATTTGTTTTTATAGTCTTAAAACTTAAACTTTGGATGAACACACTTTCTATATTTTAACAAATGGATTTTCGTGCAAAACGAACACGATCTAGCACATGAAAGTATGACCATGTTGTGTGCAAACAAGTAGGAAGTACCTTTCAGACTTTTGTTTTGAAATGTAAATACTTTTATTTAGTTAGGATGTTTATTTGTATTTTATTGTATATTGGATGCATCGCATTAGTGAACAATAAGCGCGAGGGGCTGTTAACCCAATCGTTTTAAGAGACGCACATCAAAGTTATTTATTTGCTAATTCCCAATCATAATACAAAGTGTTCGGTCCTAAAACAAATTAAGTAAATATGTTTATGTTTGTTTCTTGTTTTCAGAAGGAACCGTAGAAATCATGTTTTATCACATTCAATTTATTAATATTGCTTTTTTTATGAATATATATTACCTTACAATCGAGTGTTGATTATATTTTCAGATATCATGTGAGCAGTGTTTACGATCGGTCTGTGACGATAAAATGTTCCGGGAATTCCAAATTACGAGCACGATGACAAATCTTCTAACTACTCGTATATGCTAATATGGGTGATTACTACATGGATGACGTTCTCCAATTGATAAACAACATTACAGAGCGAAATCATCGTGTCATTAACATTACAAACATGACAAGTAGTGATGCATCATTGAATTTAACATACGATTATTATGAAGATTTATGTCAAGATAATATGAAGAGTTTAAAAGAAGGTCTCCCAGGATNCTGTTAACCCAATCGTTTTAAGAGACGCACATCAAAGTTATTTATTTGCTAATTCCCAATCATAATACAAAGTGTTCGGTCCTAAAACAAATTAAGTAAATATGTTTTTGTTTGTTTCTTGTTTTCAGAAGGATCCGTAGAAATCATGTTTTATCACATACAATTTATTAATATTGCTTTTTTTATGAATATATATTACCTTACAATCGAGTGTTGATTATATTTTCAGATATCATGTGAGCAGTGTTTAAGATCGGTCTGTGACGATAAAATGTTCCGGGAATTCCAAATAATGAGCACGATGACAAATCTTCTAACTACTCGTATATGCTAAAATGGGTGATTACTACATGGATGACGTTCTCCAATTGATAAACAACATGACAGAGCGAAATCATCGTGTCATTAACATTACAAACATGACAAGTAGTGAAGCATCATTGAATTTAACATACGATTTTTATGAAGACTTATGTCAAGATAATATGCATAGTTTAAAAGAGGGTCTTCCAGGCTACACACTCTGTATGCACACTCTACTTCCTATTATATGCGTGTTTGGGATCATCGGAATTATCTTGACACTTATTGTGTTGAGTCAAAAAAGCATGTCCACATCGACCAATAATTATCTGATATCTCAAGCAGTGGCTGACCTGCTGTTCTTGATAGTTATAGGAGTGCGAATATTCGATACGCGACTGGAACGGGTTACCCATCATTACTACCTGGTGATTATGACCTATGGAAACATTCTCATTAACATTTTTCTTTTCGCATCAGTGTGGCTGACTGTCATGTTAACGGTTGAGCGATACATCGCTATTTGTCACCCGCTGCGTGCAATGGCACTGTGTACCGTAGTGCGTGCTAGGATAATCATACTATCTATCATCGTCATAGCAACGCTGTATCATGTCGTGGGCGTATTAAGGTTTAAAGTTCAGTTTCACTGGGACCCATGTGTTGAAAAGGAATTGCCAGCAATAATAATCACAGATCTTGGACTAAATCAGGAGTTTCGACACGTTTCAAGCTGGGTGGACTGTTGTCTTCTTGCAATAGCCCCGATCATATTGGTTCTCGTTCTAAACATTTTACTGATTTTAGAAATACACCGTTCCACAAAGTATTTGCGGCACCACTTGGCGAACGACTCCAACGTACGGACAATCATCACGAAGGAGGAAATGAGAATCGCCCGGATGCTTATTATGGTTGTAATTGTGTCCAGTGTGTGCCAAGGGCCGTACATTATTTTAAATATTTATAAGAGACTTTTTCTGGACGTTATTTCACCGCTTTTTAACAAAATGACTTATGTAACCATATTGTTCCTGGTACTAAGGTCCTCGTTTAACTTCATCATATACTGTTGGTTTAGCGAAAAGTTTTGGAACACGTTAAAGCGGACCTTCTGTGTAGCCAAGTGCAAGCAATGCCGGTACCCAAATTTCTGGAACAATAGTGAGCATGGGACCAGCAATAACAACCGTAAGATCTCTGTTATCCACACCAAGGAAACGACGTGTTAGAACGGGGACGATGTGTATTATAAATGATATAGTTATACTATTGAACAACTAGAAATTACCCTTTTTCTTTATCAGCAAATACAACAAACAAAAATCAGACATTCGTAGATCATTATAAACGAATGCAATGCCGAAAGTTAATGTTAAGTTGTATAGAGCACACATAATTGAAACGAGCATCGACTTAAATATGTCGACATATTTGTTTGAATTATTTATCATAAGTTTGTATTGTGATGTTTTGTTTTTTACATTTGTTAGGTACTTTAAAAATCGTTGACTATTTTGTTTTTGTAAATATGGCAAATATGTTCACAAGTTTACCATCTTATATCGTCATAACTCCTTAAAATGTACCAAAATATCATAAATTTTATATTTGTCATATCAATGCGAATCAAGCGATGCGGTTATATAATTTGTCTTGGCATATGTTTTGGTGTAAATATTCATAGCTGTGAAGAGTCTTGCGTAATGACCGCTTTTGAGTAGTTAACACTTGTCAATAAATGACCAAGTTGGTCAATAATTGATTTTTTTTCCAGTATTGCATGAAAGGACATGGTTGCATAAGTAATCAATTTACGTTAAAGTATTGACAAATTACTTTAGAAACAGTACGGCTGTGCAATTTATGTATTTGATACTGGTCAAATTACAACTCATGTCCAATAATGCATAGTTATTACTGTACAATCCACTCTGCAATGTATGCACCATTGACGAGAATGCGTAAACACAGTTAAAATAATAACATATTCGTTTTTCTATAGACAAAAATACTATCCTCATCTCTGTTAAAACTATATAGACGTTAGAACACATTACAATAAGAGAATGAAACAGTTCATAGTACGATGGGCCTTGAGATAAATCAGATATGCTGGGACGATAATAAGATATTGCAAAATTTTAACAGATATAAAATACGTATAATTATTTTATTACAATCATCATATGCACTAAATGCACTTATACTTGAATTAAGAGTAAATATAGTTGTCGCTGTTTTTTTGTTTGAAAATATTGTCTTTGTGTGGTTACTATATAAGACTCACAACTCCTCTTGCCTGTTTGATTGTAACTCCTCATACATTTAGTTTTGCAAATAAGCTTTGATAGAACAAAACTATTTCTGTAAATCTAGTATTTTTAACGGCCGTATTTACTGGTATGCTTCGTAGAGAATATGAAGTGTCGATTTTCTACAAACGTTGTTAATTTGTAATGTCATTTCCAAAACAAGTTCAGACCATTTCTTTAGTTATGATGAACTGTAACCATTTAGTTACAATGATAAAGTTAACAAATAATGAAATATTTTATAATTTGCACGAAATTTCAGAAAAAAAGATAAGTATACACATTTTAACATATGCACTTACACAATTTCAGTATTTGATTATCAGCGTATACATCGAATATATGCGTTCAGTTTGCGTGAATGAACTTAATACAGTTACTGATGAATGTCTTAGCAATTATGTTTATGTACTAACGCGCTTGGTGCGAATAGAATATATACGGTGGTGTACTTACTCCGCAGACCTCACACGCAATTGCGAGACCAGGACAGAAAGTACACAAGTTTCTAAATCGTTATTATTTTGACCAATTATAATGCGGATACTTGTATTGTGCTCGGCCAGTTTCCCGTTTCAAATGATGTCTGCAGTTTTTTGTTTAAAGTACTGATGGCTTAGGGCTTTAAGTGTATCATCTCATTTAGAATATACTAAGTGAACACAATCCTTATTCTTGAACACGGCAATATACATAAAGCCGTATGACATTCCGACAGAGGAAAAAGCAAGTCATTTAAATGCGAATACTTCAAAGCCTGACCATCGTTTGGAACAAATTGATACCAAGTGAATAGGTTTAACCATTATAATGTCACACACTTTGACAGAGAGAATTATTTAATGACATCCTCATGACAGCAGAGCTGTTTTAAAACATGCCGGCAATAATAGCATTCAACAGACATTTGTTTAAAGACTTTCTAACACATTGATGTACACCTATTGGAAACTATATTCAGTCACTGAATTCTGATTAAGGCATTGCTTGAAAATAACCTAAGTACTTGTTCCTATACAAGTCTAATTTTATCATATAACGTCAAACGGGAAAGATTTACAATAAAATTGTCAAAGACTTCCAAATCTTTTTTCCATGCAATAATGTATAACAATTGTCTAAAAAGTCTGATTCGCCACTGGTGCATTACAGGTTTAGAAATACTGTACGTTAAATGCGGTCCATACATATACCTATACTACATGTGTGAGCTGTGTTATAAATGTTGATGTTATAATGCATATTATACAAAACGTATACATGTTTCTACTGCAAACAAAATCAAAACACAAATAACATTTCTTGAGAATGGAAGTACCGAATGTTTGCCTTTGTGTGCGGATTTTGGGTGCCAAAAAAACAGTATATTCTTTCAACACATTTGGCCGAAATTCACACAATAATTATTATTACATAAGAATTTAAATTTCAGCAGCAAGTAATTTCAATTTTTTGGTTTGTGATTCACAATATCAAAGTTTAACTATTCTTGAACTTTTTTATGGAATCATTATGTAGATTTTAATAACAGATAATTCAGACATTCGGATGATTAATTTGTAATAAAGCTTTAATTATAGTTTATAATCGAAGAAATGTCTGAGACAAGTTTATAACATAATTTTTCTTTATAACATATAAAATTATAGTGTATGAGATTGACTTAACAATAAAGTTGTAAAATAGGTATGCCTCTTACCAGAAGTGTCAATAAGTGCAATAGTTAAGATGTTTGTTGTTTTCACAATTTTTATTTTTGATATATTTTCTATGATCAAAATGTGCATGTTTTTTTCAAAATGTCAAAAGTTGTCATTAATCAGGACATTCATTTTTGCACAAATTCGTTTTAAATGTTAATTTGTTTTTAAAAAGTTTAACAAACGGACAAATGAACGTTGCCGACGAGGCATTGTGAGCATAGTTAATATAACGACACCCTATCTTAATGTTTTTAACGGTTTCAAGAGTTGGACACTAACTCATACAATTTCCGCGAGCGACATTTTTTTAAGGAAATGTCTACTTCCCGTATATATAGTTTACCGTTTTAACAGAAATTACCATACATCTAGGAAAAGAGTAATTTCTCAATTTGAATTGTTTAACTTAAACAAAGTATCGCAATTTAAACTTATATATACCTATATTTAAAGGTATCTGACACTTTCAATGTGTGTACATTTATCCTAAGGAAATTTACTACCCCATGCGGTATTAGTACACTGAATTATATGCGTGCAGCCATCGCCATGTTGTAATATTCTAGCTAATTATTAATAATACAAATATGATTATTTTCATCCACATCAGATTGACTAGAAATGAAGTCTAGACACACTTTGCATAATACTGGTTATGCTGTTGATCACTACACCAATATTTGCATATGGACCTATACCAGACTGAACCATGCATGTTAAATGACAATAAAAGGTTACGGATCAGTGAGAACAACGCACTGTATTTAATGGTTTAAATGTTTTGTGTTTATATACCAACATACTGCCGTGGTAAATAACGCGTGTTCCACAAATAAAAAAGATATACAAAAAAGTATTGAACACACAACATATAACGTAAGTATTGAACCTAAGGAATACTACAATTATCACTTAACTATTGTATGTGTTGTTTGTCTAAGTACTATAAGCTAATAAAAGAATATACTTCTGACAGCAGGCAGTCTCTCAGTTTGTGTTGCCAACATAAGGATAAATACTGGCATTGTATCTATTTTTTCAACTCTAATTGTCCATATTTGACAATAAAAGATATCTCGCTACCAATTTCTTAACCTGAAGAATATTTCAATGCATTATTGTTAACCTCGTCATTGTTCAACAATTAAAAATATAGGCATTGTGCACTGGTAATCATTTGATAAATGTGTTGAGAAGGTTGTTATACTTTTTTATTTTCAAATATCTATTTTGTTAATGGCATAGATGATACATGCTGAAGTGATTATTAGACACTTGTTGTTCTAGCAGCTTTAGGCAAAGCTTTCATGGAGAAATACTGTTATTGTTGTTACTGAAACCCAATTTCAATAGACTCCATTTAACCTCATATACTATTCAAATTGATTATCTAACAAAAGTAATAGAACAACTTACGGAGAAAACATATGTAATTTTAAACAAAGGTATGTGTCCAAATGCAATTCTTGTGGTTAAGAATGTTTCTGGTGAGGTTCGGTTTATAAATTACACAATGTTATATATAGTTCAAGTTCCATATACTGCACACCGTGTTATATAGATAACTCCCACAATGACTTTCCCTCTTCTTACTGTTAAAGGTGCTGTTATTTACNTATATATATATATATATGATTTTACGAATGTGATCAAACACACATATATGTTCTAATATTTGACTTAAACGCGTGTGTTTGTGTTATATTAGGATAGCAGACTGCTTGATCGTAAAAACAATCATACGCTCAACACTTTTATAACACAAGTATGACATCAAACATAACGGACGTTAGCTCTGCATTCAAATTTACCCCATTCAAAAGTGATAAAACATAATGTGACGAGTTGAACGTTGCTTTGAAGACACAAACTTAAAATTTGTGTAGCCTACGGGAACTTGAATGAGTCAGTATTCGGGAACGAGTGAAATTTATTCCGTTGATACTATGGGTTCCCGTTGAGATAAATGTGTCACTCGGTCATCAGAGCAATAAGTTGATATAAATGATACTGTGCAACCATGAATGATACGTATTTAGTTCAGGTTTACACGAGATAAACTGTGAAATGAATTCATATAAAATAAATAGTGTTATAGTGTGGCATTGTTCGACTTTGTTGAGTGTGACGTTACTCGTTTAAGCCCCAGTCACATTCAAATGCCGGACCGACACGGATCATATTCGGCACGATCCGGCAAATGCACCGTGTCGATTTTGTAGGTTCTGGAACGTCCAGGAATGTCCTTGGAGCTCGGTGAGGTCAATACGGCAGTTATGGGAAGCTCAAAACTGCCATGTTGATTCGTGACGTCAATTCCGTATAGGTTACGGGGACAGCCGTAATAATGCCTTGGTTGTCCGTGTGCGTTCTTGACAGTTCGGGAACTCATTCAAGTGAAACACGCTGTAATTATATGGTATACATTGCATAGAGAATATGTGTAAAGTGGGTTGAATGAGAAAAGTTTATTGTGCAAGGCGTAGAAATGTTATTCGGTGAGCCGAGCCCGATTAACTATTGCATTAGAATCATATAGTGTACATTTTGTATCTTGACATAATTTTGTTTATTTTGTCATAAACAAATACATACATAAATAAACATTTTATACAATCCAGACATTCTCAAGCGATTTTTTTTAAAATTAATTATGTAATTCGTTTTACAATGTGTGTGTATGATTGATTGTATATTTTTAACGATGAGCTGCACATGTTAAGTCGCACGTATAATTTGTATTATGTTCTAAAGAATGGAAACATTTGTATTGAAAATAACGTGTGGTTTTCGGTCGTTCCGTTCAGTTCAATGTTCAATACAGTCATACGTCTTGCCATTTAACGCTTTTCGTCAATAGCATAGTAACAACTCATTCATCTAATACATGTATTAGAATGCAAACATATATTTTTAATATTGATATTAAATTGTCTGAAATTTTAATTGTAACGTGACATATTCAAGCACCATTTTCCAATGAACAAGTTAAACCATTTAAATGTATAAAGTGTTTCATCAAATCTTTGCATTTGAGTATCATAAGTGGTGTTAATGGATCGATTCATTTATAGCCCATAGCAACTCTACACCTGGATATTGGTCCCATAGTGAACAGGATGGCACGATACGATGTGAACTTACGTGTGACATAGGATACGAGTTCGACAGATGCAATGGGCTGCACAAAACGGGAAACGGAACGTGGAATCGGGAAATTCCCAACTGCGTCAAAGGTATATAGTTTAAGTGTTATAGTGATATAGCGTTTTTACATTTAATAAAGATTTTGACATCCGGTAGTCCGTCTCACATAAATAATAAGTACATAACATTTTATTGAGAATTAAAATAAGCAGTTTATTTACTGTCATTTTTTCCAAAGCCGTTTGGGGCAAACTTATTATGTCGGTAGTGGCGGGTGTAGTGGCGATTGCTGCTGCTGCACTTATCCTCTTTTTAATTGGTTGCACGTGCAAAGGAGTACATAAAAACTAATTGGCCGCCTATGTGCAGGTTTGTAAGTGCTTTCAACCTAAGAAAGACCCAATGCTTCTACTTTACTTTCAATATGAATTCCTTCATGATATTAGCAGCATGTCAAGAGATATTCTATTAACGTGTAGCTAATCTTTAACTATCCAGTTGACTTTGGATAAGTACATGTTTCATGATTATTTTATTGTGTTCTAGTATTTTCACAAAATTAATAATTTTCAATTTAACTTGCTTTTGTATTTTATCTTTCAAGATTTCCGCTACCAAAGCCGGAAGTTGTTTTGCCCTCGCACAGAGCTGCGGTGCCAAGGGGATTTGTATAGGGTTTATGGCAGTATTTTTACCAGCCTTTGCAGTCAAGAGTGTGCTGCTATTCGTCCTCAGAGGTTCCACATGCTAATCGGACCAGTGTGGAAAGGGCATATCGGACACATATGTGTATACTTAGTAAACTAGTACTAAATTTTATACTACAGCGTATATTGACTGGTAAATGAAAACTGAGTACCAAGATATTAGAACCGTAATTATGACTAATGCATGTTGATGATAAGATTCCAATAATAAAGTCTAGATGAGCGCGAAACGGTATTCTGTAGAGTGCCATTTTGAGTGTCGATGGCAAGTTAAAATATGCACACAGAAGGACACATTACAGACATTCCCAGGCTTTTGTACATCTTCATATGCACAACATATGTGCTAGTGCTTTATACCCGTAGGTTTTGTATTGTTGTTTTCATCTAATTTCCTGTCTTTCTAACGACATAAGTTATGCATGTTTTGTGCAACCACATATGTTTTGTGTATAGGCAACACACCAAATTGCGGCTTTGTCTATAGAGAGGCATTACGGTCAAACTGTTTTATTTACTTTATTCCTATGTGTACATCTATCTTTTAATACTAAGTAGTATATCGTGTATGGATCAAATGTAAAATAAAGATTCACCCACATAATCACAAGCACACACATTAAGAACATTCAAATTACTCTTGATATCTGGCAACATGAACCATAGATAAATTGAACAAAAACATCAACATGCAGCTTCAAATAGCTTAGCTGGTAACTCTTAATTCTTTAATGCAATAAGACCGATGGCAATTGTTTACGAATCGTTAAGTATTAGCTCTTATTGAAACTTAAACAAAGTACATTGATTCTTTTATTTGTATATGCGTGTGCGCATTCCGCACAGGCTAATCAGGGACGTCACTTTCCGCTGTTATGGTATTTTTTTCGTTTAAAGGAAGTCTCTTATGGTAGCGAAAATCCAGTTTACGCGGAAAATGTGGTGCCTGTTAATAAAATACCTGGCAACAGTTAAACCGGAAACACGTATTCTATATTTGACTAAATCCATGAAATGTCTCTAATATTCATGTCAATATTATGCAGGTTAGGAAATATATACTATGAAGCCATTTTAGTTATTTCAGCAAACGGATATCTTGTACTACTTTAATTGTTACAAATTATATTAACCATTGTTTATTCACAACACGATTATGTCTTATGCCTTTTAATATTTCAGAAAGAGGTTGGGAAACATTTAGCTGAAGTAGTATATCCAAAATTCTTGGGATTCTTCGAAAAGCAGCTGTATGATAACGGTGGCAAATATTTACTAGGAAGCGGAGTAAGTAGAACAAAACAAGTTCAAATGTTAAGTATAAGTGTCACCAGTTAATTTGGCAAAAACATGCAGAAGTGTAGTAGAAATGATAAAGTGTTTTTAAAGTCTCGTATAAGTGTAGCATAACAAAACATTTCACATATTTAAACAAATTGTAAAATAACGGACGACGTAAAAATCAGAATTAGTTTTGAATGAATTTAAGGAATGCCGTATTTTTAAAACGTCTCAAATGATATTATTGGATTAAAATATGAAATTGTCAGTAATTTATATTATATATTATATTATGTATGTTTATTGTGCTTCTGATTTGAGTATAACGCAAAAAACATGGAGGTATTAATATAACAAACGGTGAATATGTTTCATTATATTTCGAACGCGGAGACAAAATGCGAAAATACCTTTTACGAATAATGCTACCTCAAAGTATTGTTGTATGGTATTACCGGGACCAATATGGCATTGCGTTACGCAGTTTTATACGCCCGGCATTAACTTACGTATTATTGGAACACCCGAGCGGGCGGCGGGCGTTTGGCGGAAAATATTTGTACCAAGCGTAACATTGTCCAGCATGTTCATACAATTTGCCATTAAGGATCAGCGTGATGAGACGAAGTATCGAGCGCAACAATCCGATCCCTAGGTCCAAGGGTCAAAGTCACAAATGAAGGTCAAATATAACATCCAGGAAGTAAATTGAGACATTGTTAAATCTTAACCTGATTGTTTAAAACTGACGTGCGTATCTTTGTGACAACGGCACTCTGGTGAATTTAGTGATTTAGTTAACTGTAACCAACCACATGCCGTGTGTACATTAGAGGGCAGTCGAAGAAAGCTAACGTGTTTTTAAAATGTTGCTTTCAAATAACGTCGAATGGAATCTGTTAAGGCATAACCATTTAATTATTACAAAACTAAAACATATAGCAATTCTAAAAGTCTTAGCAAAGTCTAAACGTTATAAGGGAAAGACTCACGGAAAACTTTAAAATCATAACGATTAATGACGGGTAACCGGACCAGATTTCGCCAGATCAATCTGTTATATAATGCATGTAAGCCATAGAAAGTTTGGACAAAATCGTTTTTTATCCACTTACCCGCAGTGGAGTGCAGATGAAGCTAACAGATGCCAGAATAACCTGTATAAGATAATGACACCCCATGCGAGACAAAGCCAGTTAAATATTTTAATATTTTGATTCAAGCAGTTAACCATTGCAGATTTGACGGTTTAATCCTTGCAAGGAAAACACAATAAGTATAAGAAAACGAAAATTATAAGAAGTTGTAAAATTATAATTTTAGTTAACCGTAGCATATTTGGCAGTCTACGCTGTATTAGACACAGCCCTACAGAACTCAGAAACCTTCATGGAGAAGCACGAGAAATTGCGCGCCCACCGAGCCATGGTAGGCGCCATACTGAAGATACAGGAATACGTCAGCAGTAGAAAGAAGAGTGACATCTAGACTTACATGGCCTTAGTAACTGAACAAAATATATATTTTTACTTAGCATTAGATAGTATGTACTCTTGTTGGTATGTATTATGTATAAATGTATTTATTGATATATGAAATAAATATGGTAATATATTGAGTTTGAATCGCATTAAGATATTCACGAAATAAAAATAAAAATGAACAGGTAACTTAAAAAAGGTTGAACATATAACCGAATGAAATTAATTTGTTAGGCTTATGCCCTGTTTAATTATTACTTAATTGCTCGCCACTATTGACGTGGCACTGATCTATATGCATTAGCATTATAAAATACTGTTACGATAACTGAGTTACAGTGCTGGAAGGAATTAAATTTATGAAAGCGTACCGCATTAAATAGTTTGCCATTGCTTCTTTAAACTCGCTTAACATGTGCCCGGACGAAAAGCAAATATAGAAAAAGCGCATAGTTTCTGCTTTTATCACAGTTCACCAGTATCAGATTAATTGTGTCGAGAAATAACATCAAAAGGTCCCAAATAATCGTTTAAGTCGGATGCATGTGAAATTAAATTTAAAGAATTGGAAATGATTTGATCATTCCTATTGAAAAACCGGGCTTAATGCATGTTCGTTAAATATAATCAGAACAATCTTATCTAAGACGAAAATTTCCGTCGAGACGAAGTTTTCGTTTAGAAAAGACTTTCTTCAAGTGACAAATTCCATAAAACCTTAAGGTGTCGTGCATGATAAGACTGTGCGACATGCCAATCTGGGACCATACTTGACGCAGGTGCATCCAATCCGGTTTTCTTAGAGCGCGGCTTAATTATCGTTTTATTCGTAGTTTATTATCGCTTGCAACACCTTCAGGGACAATAACTCACATTCCAACTCGTTTATTTAGTTTTGCCGGGGAATGAATTTTGTAATTGTTTGTAATACACGTTGTCAATACGGAAAAGATCGACTAATATTAAATTCGTTAACAAATTATACGTTTATCTCAATGTTGTGAAAACTAAACCGTATACAATTAAGAAATAGCATACGCAATATGTACACTAATACAACAATATTATAAACGTTTGATTAACATAGACATGCCTTTGATGGACAAAAAAGAAAGTAAAATTGTATCTGCGACAAAACATAATCGGAAAATGACATAAAATAGTAATGTTGTTGCAAATATATAAACAAACCTACTATTCGATAGAAAGGTCTAAAATAATATTAAATATTCTCAACAAAGATGACAAAGTTCCAAACTCCGTTTAGTCATTTCTGTGCATTCGTTTTAAGTATATATAAAAAAAAACTCTCATTAATGTGAAATTTCCATCTGGAAACAATCAATTTTATTTTCGGAGTTTCCTTGCTTACAAACGTTATGTTGATAATTTTAAGCTGTTCACAAAAATATAGACGTTGCGGTTAGAGCATCTTACTTTCACACGTAAGACACCGGTTCAATCACAGGGGCCTAGAACAAAAATAACCTTCTTTGTATATACAAGGGATACAAAAGTGAAATTTTATACACAACGCCATGGTCTGAACAATATCCTAAAGTTCACTTACAATCGAATGAAGACACCAAATAACCTCCATAAGCCAAGACATGTATCTGTCCGAAAATAACACACATGGCGATACTCAACTAGCTAATTATTAAAATAAGACAGACCATTTCATTCTAAACTCAATTCAACATTTGTTTATCGCTGAACTGTTGAAGTGTTGCACATTTAAGGGACTTGTTCACTTAATGCTGCTCACGTAAATGTATTTCAGTAAAATGCTTGAATTTAACACGGAACAATAGAGCTCGATTATAATAACACGAATGGAACTTTAATAAACGTTTGTCCTCGGCTGGGTTCAAACCCTATCCTGCTGCCGAAACCACACGATCACGTAGACGTTTGTATGTCAGCAGTCAGTTTATTCTTGATATAAGTGATCCGCGTGTTGTAACAAAATTTACAGAAAACAACAGAAGCATTTCAAATTATTCGTTCGTTTCGCGTTTGTAACGCTTTTTACTTTTATCAATTTCAAATGATGATTATACATCAATGAAGCTGTTTTTTCAGTATGAGTCTACGTTATCTGTGGTGTTTTCACTCTCAATTATATAGTGCTCATTTATTTATTAGCCGAACATGTGACAAAAAGTTGGAAAATTGTCATTCCAACAATCCCTTCAAGCTTAAATGAAATGTTTTATTTATTGTTCCAAAATTGTCTCTGCTTTAGCGAACGGTAACCTGCATATTTTGTCATATGAAGAGAAGATCTTACTAAAATAATAGCTTTTAATATACATGTATGTAGTTGCGGAAAGCGTAGATATGAATTGCAAACCTATACACCTAACTTGCTAAAGATTAAATTGAAGATGCTGCTCTGTGTGTGGTTTTAAGTTTATGAGGTCCTCCTGTGCTTAGGGCTGCATAATCAGTGGACCCGACGGCTTTCCCCGAGCCCCTGTCAACATTTAAGTTGGGACGAATGCTGAATACTAGCTGCAAAGTCCAGTTATTTAGTCTGTAATGAAATATTTTTAATGTTGGTGTGTTCTTGAACGACAGGAGGATGCCGGCGTACCCGAAGAAAACGTCACATGACCACCAACCAAACACACATTCGTCAGGAGCGATTGCACCTAGGTCGCATACGTGAGAAGTGCGTATACCATCCGCTGCGCTAACCGAACAGCCATCGTAGATAATTTTACACGTTACAATTTTTTGAAGAAAACCAATACACTACATATACATACAAATGGATGCGCCTGTTAAAGCACAACTCCCATTTATTTATTCCTCCACCATATGAAGGCAACCTCGCACTTAAAGCACCGACAGTCGACTACGCCCTTCCCATCTTCTTCCATCGCCATAAACGCTTTCAGCATCCTGGGCATCAGGATGCGCACTCTGTCCGGCGTCTGATTCACCTGGACAATCTTCAGCAGCTCCTTCCGGAACACGTCTTCCTCCGCTGTCTTTAATGAGATCGTAGATGGAGTCCCGGAATCTGCTACGCTCCTTGCCTTCCGCGGTGAGGAACGTCCGGAGCATCTTTTCCAATGGTTCCAGGTCGCAGTCGTTTGGTGACTGTTTGGAGTATTCCTTTAATATGACAAGAAAACATGTTAGAGATTTCAATGAATCAATATTCGTCTTAAATAATTAATATAAAAAGAACCATCTAAGGGTCTGTGATAAAAGCATGATCATGACACATAACTTTTAGTATTTAATGAATAAAACAAAATGCTTACTCGATTAATGAAAGTATATTCAAATAGCTTTACTCTTTATGTAAGGAATAAACAATTACCTGAACAACACTGTCCTATAGAGATTTAAAAGGACATTAACATGTATGGCCATGACATCTTTGTGTTAAAACAAAAAGACCAGCGCATCGTGCACTATACAAAAAAGAGTTTACACTATTAAACAGGACCTTCTGCTAGTATACAAAAGAAATGGCATTGCTACATACCCGAATGGACTCATAGGCACTGAGAACGATCGCAACAAGAAGATTGATCACGATAACGGTAAAGATTGTGACGAAGAGACCGGTGTAGACGCGGTCGAACCAGAACACGTATGTGCTGGTCTTGCTAGAATCCAACATGGCCATGGTTGCGAATAACTCGTCACAATAAATACTTGCAAATAGAATTGTCATGGCAGTCACAGGCTTGCTGAACTGGAATGAGACACATAGATAAGATTATTTAAAAAAGTCGCCAGATTCAAATACTATATCATTTATTGCAATTGTTAACGTAATATGTGGTCATATTACATGACATTTCTGAAATTAATAACATAATAAAACATGAATTTCCTAGAAGCGCTTGAGCAATTAGAACTAAGCCGACCTATGACGATGACTTGTTTTATCGTAATGGAAATGAAACAAATGGTTGAACATTTGCGCCCAAACATTTACCTTGACGTGATACGGACCAATGACGACATAACCGCAGATCCAGAAGTGACGCACATCATGTAGGCAACCACGTCGCCGAACGCATTGTAGATCGTGCTAAACAACATCTTTTGTAAAGAAGGGACAACATTTTCAAAAAGAAAAGATACAATTTAATAACAGGTTACCTAACAAGGATAATTATGCTGATCATCATCATCATCATCATCATCATCATCATCATCATCATCATCATCATCATCATCATCATCATCATCCTCATCATTATCATCATCATAACCAACAACATCATCCTAAACAATCACTATTAACACCATAATTTTTATCTTTAGAATTATCACCTTTCACGCTATTCTTTTTTACTTGTAGTTTGTAAGCTACATCATTACGATTGCCACCAAGATAACACGAAAACGTATCACACAGCATACATGAAACTTGTTATGAAACTTTAAGAACCGGAGGAGTGTGAACCAGGAGAGAAGGCAGCCAATCCCCAGGACGACAGAGCAAGAGTCCAAAGTCGGCAAATTATATACGTTGCTCTGTAAGATAAAACAAGAGATACTTTTCAAGTCGTTGATAAAAGAAAAAGTATAATTAAGTGTTAAATAGGAATAACAATAACGGTTTTCTTGGATAATGTGAAAATAAGATGGCGATGTATGAGAACAACTTTTCGTTTAATTCGAAATTTTGTGTACACTTTGTATTTACCAAGGTAAAACACTGTAGTTCGTATTTGAAGATAATACAGAGTTAGCGAGGGATACGTATCTAAGTAATACATTCTACAAAGCTCACCTCAATTTCTAACAACTCAGCAGACCCGACTATATTCATGAAAGCAGCCACCAGAATTAAGATTGAATTAAAGTAGCAATTAACATGTATATGTTAGCGTCCTTAGTGTATACAATTATAGCCGCAGTAAGAATCTACAACTTGTATAAACACCAACAGGTCAACTCGTATATTTCTTAATTAACGATATCACACTATTACGGCTATGAACTTAAATGATGAACTAACAAATCTTATCAACGCAAGACTAATCCGATTTCGCGAACACTATATAAAAAAAATCACAAAAAGTAGAAATAATGTTACCGATCAACTCACATAGAATGCCACAGCTCCCCAAATGATGTTATAGCAAGCGGCCAAGAGGGAGAGGATGCTGAATGCTATGACCGCGGCGGCGTTTGACGGGAAGTATTCTCAAGGACCTCAAGGTCAAGCTCTACAAGAAAAGCCGCCAGGTTAAAAGCTTTAAAGTTTAAAGAATGTTATTATTTTTAAAGAGCAGTGTGTCTCCGTGGTCTGTTCACTCTAAAATGATTAATAACCTCATGCAGTTGTGTCTCTTTTGTCTGAGCGATGTTTTGGGGCAATTCTTTATTTGCATTTGTGTTTTGATTAATTGGTTAAATCATGTTAACAACATTTTCGACAAAAGGAGGCTGTCATTGCAGGAGAATAAACTTGATGGCGAGTCAAATAAATCATACTTTAACCAGGCTTTACAAATCATTTTAAAGCTACCATTCAAAAATAGGATACATTTTTTTTAATGTTTGACTATCAGACATTTAGCCCAACGAGTTGCGAACAACTCGTGCTAAAATGAAATAGGAATTCAGCTTGTTCAAAGACGTATTAATGATCGCTAATGTTATAGAACGCACGCGACTATGTTTAGATTCAAATTAAACGTTCTTAGATCAACAGTAGCACAATAAATTGAAGAACGTTGAAACGTTTATTTTATAAAACTGGAATTGCTAAAATATATTTTTTAACGCCAAATATAATGTTGCCCACTTTGAAATTCACACATAGCTAAATTTGAAACAAAGTTCAAGTAATAGAAATGCAGAAAACCAAGATACAAACGTCTTTTGCATTGTATCCATTATTTCCTTCTGTTTTCATTACTTCAACTATACCATACCTATAGTGGTATGAATTCATGCATTAGGCCCAGTATCAGGTTAATACCATTGAGATTTCGGAAGAACGATCATCAACACAAACTTGATGGTGCATGCAGTCAAGTACCTATCAATGAGTAGTCCATTTCTGAACACCGTATTCTGGTCCACTCCGTATTTCCCAGCTCAACATTGACCTGTCCGTTGTTGTCCCGATCCGTAAACCAAACCTGCGGAACATCAGTGTGATAACAATGATGCGTGCACTGACGTGATCATAGTACATCGCCAAATTGTGTGTTATTGATTAAAAATACTATTTAAGAATAATCAAAACACTGACCTCTTTCTCAATTCTGTGGCACCGAGCTTTACTGACAAATTCCAGAAATTCGACCGAGTGTATTTGGAAATGAATGGTAGCTTCCAGCATTTTCAAAAAGAAGCAATTACATTTACAAAATGAAATTTAGTTTTGTAATACAGAAATCATAGGTCTCAAACAGACACAGCTAACACCCAGCCCAGAATCCACCTCACCTTCATGCTTGAAGGTATACATAACACCCCAATTCCAGCTTATAGTCAAATATAAGTCTAGCAGAGACAATATAGACCACCAAAATCTAAAATTAACAAATGACTTACATTTATCTTCAATATAGATTTCGGTATGACGAAATTGACATGATTGTGAAATGATGAATGTTCGAAAGTAACAAACCATGCACGCGCAGCCATAGATAGGTAGATAAATATATTGAACAAGGCCTAAATACCACACAAATTATGTCCAACACGAAAGTGTATGAATTGCACTATGTATAACACTCCAATAGTGTTTTGACTTTCTTCTTATGAACATGTGTTCCGGTAAAACAAATAAAACATTAATTGCAAAGATTTGGATTTGTTGGAGAAACGTGTACCAGACCAGAAGATAACCTTTAACCACAAATGTCTTCTTCAGAACCAAACCGTTGCCCATTTAAGGCTGTGATTTAAGCACATTTAACAAATGCGTGAGTGATTAACATACCGAAATAAGCAAATTTAAGTTACTAATTCGTTGTTGACTTATATCCCAATAGGGTCATATTGATGCGAACACTCTGTATCAAAACAATTTATCATAATATGATGGTATGTGTTTCCAAAATAAGTGTTAAATTACAACGTAACAACCTGAGCACACAATTTGTATGATTACAATTATTGATATATTATTATTATAAATACACTATTGTTTTACATTTGCTTACCTCTTTATAGGTTTTGAAATATTTAGGTGTCAGAACTTCATAAAAAAGTCGTAGGTGAAGGTTTTGTCGCGTTGTCTGTTGATAAACTGTCTCACTCAAACCTGCATCTACAGCTATCACCCGGTCTGCAGACGGACAGTTAGACATAACACGGTAAAGGGTGTATCATTGAGAAGGATTAACTTTGCAACGTACAAACAGCATTATAAGTTAAATAAATGTATACACACGCGAGTGCCATTCCATAGTCCGGAAAAAAAACGTTTGTTTGGATGTTTTGACTCGGAAGCATGGGCACTGAACAATGCAAATGGTAATAAAAGGCTATATTGAATAAATAGCCTAATATATTATATGAATGATCAAGTAAACGAGACGCCCTGACGAACATGAACTGTATCTTAATCCGTAAATGTGCTATGTGAGCTAAATAGGGTAAATCGGCTAAAGTGGTTGTACATTTCATCCGCTGTTTAATAACACATACATGATATGCAGTCAATATCACTGTTTAATCATTCAGATCATACACACACGTTAATTAAGTAAGAACGTACAAAACAATCGCTACAATATTATTTACGGTTGAATCCGTTAGATCATACACACACGTACAATAAGTAATAGCATACAAAACAATGCATACACTATCATTAACGGTTGAATCCTTCAGATCACACACACACACACACACATGACAATAAAGTAATAGCATACGAACTAATCGATACAATAACAGTTACGGTTGAATCCTTCAGATCGCATACACATGTTAATTAAGGAATAGCATACGAACTAATCGTTACAATAGCATTTACGGTCAAATCATTCAGATCACACACACACATGTAAAATATGTAATAGCATAGTTTTAATCATTCATATCATACACACGCACCTTAAAGGAACAGATATAATTGTCACAGGAAAGGACAAGTGAGGCCATGCACGTCATCCATATATTCAAACAGTTCAACTACGCGATTCTCTGGTTAGTGATGCACCAATGCCAAAAACACTTTGATACTATTTCATAGGAGAGGAGATCTGTCCAATACATTAAACAATATATCATCACAGTTTCTGCCTCGATATCTAAAAATATCACTTGACCAATGGTCCTGTCGAAATGTGCATATATTTCAAATATCCGTGTAGCAATTGCTAAGTGAGCTGAGAGTAAAACATACAGATAATACTATATATCTTATACTGGACAAAAACACTGCATGAAACTACTCCTGGGAAGCTTCAGTTATTCCATTAACCGGGCCTTTAAAGCACAATTCATATTTGTTTGTTTCTCCATCAAATAAAGGCTACCTCACACTTGCAGCAACGACAATCAACCACACCCTTCCAATCTTCTTCCATCGTCATAAACGCCTTCAACGTTCTATGCATCAGAATGCGCACTCCGTCGGGCTTCTGGTTCAACTGGACGATCTTCAGCAGCTCCTTCCGGAACACTTCTTCCTCTTCGGACCGCATTCCGCTGTCTTTCATGGCATTGTAGATTGAGTCCCGAAGGCTGCTGCGCTCTTGATCTTCCGTGGTTAGGAACTTCCGAAGTGTCTTTTCTATGGGTCCCAAGTCACGGTCCTGTGGAGACTGCTTGTAGTATTCCTTTAACATGAAACCAAAAGAGTCTGAACAAAACGTATGTCGCGATAAGCACAATCACACAGACTCGAGTAATTCAATGTCTATTTTAATTGCGTTATTGTTACTATGCAAGCGTTTCATACAACCAATAAGATACACGAGCAAGTTTCATGTATTGAAAAGGCATATTTTTCTTAAAACAAAAGAACAATAATTGTTCAGCGTGCCTATCCAATAACATGTCAAACTTCCACTTCGTCTTGCAAAGACAGTGCAAGGATGCCAGCAAAATTATCTCACTTACCCGAATGGACTCAAACGCACTGATAAAGATTGCGACAAGGATGTTGATCACGACAACAGTAAATATTGCAACGAATAAGCCGATGTAGACGCGGGTGAACCATAGCACGTAATTGCTTGTCTTGCTGGTGTCTAACATCGCCATGGTAGCGAATATCTCGTCACCGTAAATGGCGGCAAACAGCGTCTCCATAGCACTGGACTGCGTGCTAAACTAGAGGGTAACAAAGTGATGAACTAAACAAAACATACCACCGTAACACACATTACTTGGATATGTATAATCTAATTTATTTCATTTGCGTACAAAATATGCGGTCGTGTTTTTTTTTAGTTACAACTTACCAAAAAGTACGTCTTCCATATAATTAATTTAATCATTTAATCATTACTTATTAGAAGCGCTTGTATAAATCTTATGCACATAACAGACGTATGGTATTAATTGCTTTTCGGTATGCTAATATGTAAACATGTTTTTCGGCCAGATGCCTACCTTGACGTGATACGGGCCAATGACGACGTAACCGCAGATCCAGAAGCCGACAAAGAGGATTGTGACGCACATCATGTAGGCAACAACGTTTCCGAACGCCTTGTATATCGTGGTGAACAACAACTGCATATAGGAGAGATACGGGTTAAGTAGTATGACAAACGTACATTTTCTAAAGAGAGGGTAAAAATAATGTGAAATTCTAGCAAGTATTACAATAATTATCATTATCGTCATCGTCATCGTCCATCGTCATCGTCCATCGTCATCGTCCATCGTCATCGTCCATCGTCATCGCCCATCGTCGTCGTCGTCGTCGTCGTCATCATCTTCGTCATCATCATCATCATCATCCTTCTCCTCATCATCATCATCATTGTCATCATCCTCCTCCTCCTCATCCTCATCATCCTCATCATCATCATCAGCAGCAGCAGCATCATCATCTTTATCACCACCATCATCATCAGCAGCAGCAACAACATCAGCATCAGCAGCAGCATCATCATCATCAACCGCATTATCAGCATCATCTTTATTGTTACAGAAATAAAAGATAAAAGTATACAACGGCTTACGTGGAATTTGTTATGGAACTTAAAGAAGCGGAGCAGTGTGAACCAGGCTAGCAGACACCCAACCCCCAGGAAGACACTTAATATGTCCAAACCTGACAACGCGAGACTCAGGTCCTGTAAGATAATATTGTTCTCAAATCACATTTTGCACACACGTCTGAAGATTTGTATTTGTCAAATATATCAGAGTAAATGGCGTTTTTTACACAAAGGGATTCTCGTGTGGCCTAACATGCTTACTAATTCGTGTTATATCGAATCTGAATCGGAAAAGAGACTTCAATAATAGTAAGAATAAGGCGATTTTTGTGAAAAAAGTATTGCTCTGTTATGATTTGCAATGGCGACACTCATAAAGAACAACAGAACAGAGTAAAAACTGACCTTAATTTCAAACAATGCGGCGGATGCCACAATGTTCATGATATCGGCCCCAAAAATGATGATCTCCCAGATCTTTAGAAAACGGAAATACTCGGAGCGGGGCAGGTCCGTCTCGTTTTTATTTACCGGCTTAAACAGTTTCTGGTAGTAGCGGGCCATGTAAGACCGTGTACGCTAGAATTTGAAATAAAGGTGAAGTAGAATAAAACGAGTTAGTGTTAGAGACTTTAGTTTATAAAACATATGGTGGGTCTCTAAATCTTGTATAAACCCATGCTGAAGTTATTCGTATCTTTCGCAAATGACGATAAACAACAATGAAGTCTAGATACCTGAAGACGAATACATGGATCTAATCTCGTTATTAAATAAAAATTAAATTTCGTGAGCAATTGTTAAACACAACTACATAAAAAATGAATGGATATAAGTAACACAAGTTTGATCGATGTTGATTAACTAACATAGAAAGCCACACATCCTGAGAAGATATTATAGCAGGCGACCAAAAGGGACAGGACGCTGAAGATTATGACGGCGGTGGTCGTCGAATTCGAGGTATTTTTCAGGACCGGCTCTGCAACAACAACCGGCACGTTCAAGGCCAACCTGCAGACAACTCGAAAGCTACAGTACCAAATTGAAGAAACGTTTTTAAAAGGTTAGAATTCTCGGCAAGAAACCTGAAGAAGCTTACAACACTTGCCTGAACGGTAGATAGATAGATTTATTTCAGTTGAATGATACAACATGATAAAACATATCTACATACATGATAAAATAGTAAAACAATAAAAATGTATGAGAAATGAACCCATTTCATTAACATTACACCAAGGATAACACAAAAAAGAGAACTTAATCTCTTATTTCCGTTGTGGTCCTTGGATATTGATGGTATTGACATAGAGAGGCATGGGATGAATATCACAGATTTTGTTTAATGAAAGACAATTATTTGCATAAAAAAGTAGACATATTAAAATGTGGGTAAATTAAAAAACTAACTACATAGATCTAAAAGGATGATTACATATTAAGAAGATGAGTTTTAACTGACAACTTAAAATTAGATAAACTTGTAATATCCCTTAAAGCAGAAGGTAGTTTGTTCCACAAAACACAAGCGTTAAATGCAAAAGATTTAGCACCAAAACCTGGGTAAAATATAGTACCAACTTTCACTTGACCTAGTCTTGTATGAATGAAGAGTGTCAAAGGGAACAAAGTTTTCACTCATATATTCAGGAGCCAAACCATTTTTGAAAACACGACAAAGTGTAGTTTGTTCCACTCTTTTTTGAACATGTAACCAATTCAAAATCTTAAATTGTTCATTATCTATATGTGACATATGACCTAGATTGAGAACAAACCTTATTAATTTATTTTGTGTGACCTGAATTTTATCTTTCCAAAATTTGGTAATACCATGATACCAGAAGCAACATGCGTCATCGAAATGGCATTGGATAAGAGCCATGACCAGAAGTTTCTTAGTGTGGAATGAGAGAAAATCACGTTTTCTATACAGGAACTTTAACCTTGTATTGGCCTTTTAACAACAGAACTAGCCATGTAATCACCAGATAGAGACTGATCAAGTGTAGCACCAAGATATTTGACTGAAGAAGTTGACTGAATATGAGTACCATTACAACTTACATTACACGGTAGGGGAACGTGACATAATTACTGCGGATATGTGCTTCGATTTTCAAGACAAACACACACACAAACTCACAAGCAAACATACATGCTGTTTCATGAAAAATTTGAATCACACACCATATGAAGTATTATTATTTGAATAAAACTAAAATGTGTACATCAACAGTGTCAGTGTTGTGTTTAACTAAGGATTAGATGTGGTTTTCTGATGCTTTGGATGTCCGGGTTACACATATTTTTACAGTGCATCCTTGATTATGGCGCCATTGATGTGCTAGCACTGATGCAACTTTGATGCGGATGTAAAGACGATGGTTCTAAGAGCAACAATTGAATTGTTAATGGAATATCATAGACATGATGAAACAAATCCAGTACTTTATGACACCTTGTACATATCTTAATAATGTTCACTAGGGTGGTTTGAAATTTCAGATCAAAACTAGTGTGACATTGGCTACATATTGACATAGTTAAGCTTTGTGAACAGTGCGTGCTATATAGTACCTGGCAATTCGAAGTTCATGCCTAAGCATTGGATTTTGGTCGTCAGAGTTTCAAGCTCAACATTGACTTGTCCGCTGTTGTCCAGATCACTAAACTTGACCTGTGTAAAAGAAGCACAATACGAAATTTGCCTGAACTAAAGTGCAAAATTGTTGTTTTTCATTTTATATTTTATCGAGGCCTTCCTTTGTCTATAGTTTGAACTTCGACACTCACCTTTCCATTTATTCTGAGGCACCGAGCTTTACTGACAGCTTCCAGAACGCGGACCGAGTGTATTTGGAAGAACAGATTCGTTGACAGCATTCTTTAAAAGAAGCAGGAAACATTACACATATAGAAACGTCTTGAAGATATGCACAACCATACATGCTATGCCTCATCGATCTCAGGATGTGGTAACGAAGCAAAAGCACACACAATAAATACAATTTAAATAAACAAACCACTTCAAACTCGTTATGTCGATGTTAATAATAAAGAATCATTTGAAGTGTTATTCATGGCTGACGCAGCAAATATTTGAATATTTCTGCAAGACATCAGCGTACATTGACATTCCGGTGAATTATCAACTGAGTTACTGAACACTCTTTTTGATGTTTGTGAAAATCTAACTTCCAATTACCTAAAACAACCAGATGTTAGAAAGATAAACCTAAAAACGGACAGAGTTTTTTCCAGCAATTTGTGGTAATAAGAATTATCTCTGCTAATGCTTATTTTTTTATTAGATGATGCTATTTATGTTGACATAGCATATACTGAAAACACTGAAATACGTTTGCCAACATAAATGAAATTAACGAAATAAGATCTAAAAAGATTTTCACAGCTTTTATCTAGTATTGAACTACAATAGAGCCTCTAAAAATAAGAGCAATTTGTCAAAAACATGTATGAACTGTGCCATTTTAGCTTTATTCGAAACTGACTGTAGTCTGTAACGTCGAACATAGCGCAATTTGTACCATTAAGTAAGGATTCTATTCAAACACAATAACTATTTGAAGTTAGTTTTAATATCACTTTCAAGACCGTGAAAGCGATTGTCAGAATGGCTGACTGAAAGTCTGTTAGCAGATACCCTTCAGCAGATACCCTTCCACCTGAAGTTCGTCGTGAGATACAATACCATCTACAATCATGGTAGATCTACATGTTTTAATGCGGATCAGACTGTTAACATATAACAGCTTCGTAAGACGAAAACAGTCTAATCAACTCACTCGCTGTTTCTTTTAATCCCACGTGTTTTTTATGACGACAAAAAAAGCAATCAATATAAAGATTTTTTTTTATAATGTTTACTTAACGAATATTAAACTCAATGGCATTCATTGCACTATGATAGTATACACTATCTTAAAAATGGTGCTTACTTCTTGATTGGTTTTGTGATATTCAGGTGGCTTAACTCCTGCAAAATGTCATACATGTATGTTTTGTCCTTTGTCATTATCAAACCTTTATCCACAGCAATGTCGCGGTCTGAAAACAAAATAATGGGAATATTACATAAAACTTGTATTATCTACAGTGAACTATGTGGTAATAAAAAAGAATATATCTCCACACGACTACTCCAATACATCAATTTAAATTGCAACTACAAACCAACCAATATCGGTCTATTTGTAAAACAACAATCACATCGGAAAATTTACTCGAAAAATCGTTGAAAACAAAGTTTAAAAAAATCACCTATAATGTCTATTCCAGAGCTGTCCGTAGTTTCGGAAAATCCCGAAAACTCGTAGTACTTTATTGTAATGTTCAATCTGTCCGCCGGAAGCCTCACGTAGAACCCGGTGGATACATTCTCGGCGTTGTAATACTGTACATTGTGATGATAAATACGACAATATGTATATCAGGAGAGATGTGTCAACAAGGAGTGCTTATAAATGGAAAAAAATGGAAAGAAATTTTATTTTCAAAGTCGTCAGATGTTATGAAGAACTTTCCACCTGATAATGTTCCCGGAGTTTCATTATTCATATATTCAGGGATTGATAATGTTGCTTGAAAGAAAGGGAAAAATATATTAATCAACAAAACCCGTGTAACGAAGAGGAAAGAACATGTGTCATTAGCAAACCAGCCCAATACCCGTTGAACAGCAAAGTTGACGCCCCCGACCAAGTCATCGATTGTGTAAACAGCAAAGTCCCCGTGGGCCGGCGGGTAAGGTAGCGTCTCCCAACCTTTCCAAGATATTATCCATACATTTACACAGTATTACTCAAACAATGGTGAACACGTATTTCATTATATCAAATACAATACATTTAACAAAACAGGTCAAGATATGAGTATCTAAATAAATTTACAATTTTGAAAATGTAATATTGGTCTTAGATTACAAAACACATTGTGTTTTTTTCCGATACAAGTAATAATTGCAAACGCAACATGTCATAAAACAAGAAAAGACTACGACGGAGGAATTCCAGGTACAGGTATACAAATGCATATATGCCTATGAGGATTTAACTTGAACTTGGTACCAACTTGCGTCCCATCCTCTGAGAAATAGGTGCCTCAGAGCCAAATGACCTCAATTGATCACGTTTGTAAAGTTGGCACGGTCGTTCCCAAATGTGAACATCTGCGAAGGAAAAGAAAATTAAATATTTTGAGAATGTGTTTAAGCACGAGCTGAGATAAATACACGAGGTTTGTTTATCAGCTTCAATGCTTATTAACCAGGAGCTTAGCCTAGAGATGGATCCTAAATAAGGACGTTTCAATTCATAATTGTTGTATTGGTTGGACCGTGTTAATGTCAGTGCCATAAAGAAGAACTTTTGCGAAACAAAAAGGATATGCAACATTCAAGTATATTAATGAACTGGAAAAGACAATATAAAAAATGACAATGTTTTGTTTATTTTGCAATGTTTGTCCCATTCGTGTGCATAGTTTGCTCATCATGTACATTTATGTTTAAACTTTATTTCCAGGAATATGTGGCGAACAACACCGACATTTAAAGACCTAAAGCGGAGACCCGCCAACAACCAACGGTTTATATCAAGATAATGTTAACAGCTGTAGTATACATTGTTATGTGTAAAGCAAATGTGGCGGGTGTTTTTACAATAAACAATACTTTAACACGCTCCTGGAGGTTTCTCTGCTCTGGTTGATGCATTATTGAGTAAATTCTTGGACTAAGAGCCGAATTTTTTACCTTGGAATTTTCGAAGATATCACATCTTCTTCATCAGCTGATCACTGGCTAACTGACGTCACAGTCACATGACCGGTGAAGGGTCACGTGACATGAGGAGACTGTCATAAACCCGGGGTAGCTCGAGTCCCTCGTCCCTGTTAAGTGATGGCCGCCGCTGTTTAATCTCAATTGCTTCTTTCACCTTGCGTTTCCATAGATGTTCTTCGGAGGTGAGTACTTTGGTTTTGTTAGGGTCGATCTTGTGACCTGTTTGTTTACAATGTTCAAATATGGCAGAAGAAGTTCGTGTAAGGTGTTCTTTCAATCTAGTGTCTAATTGTCTCGCTGTTTCACCTACATAGTCATTTTTACAGTCCTCACATTGGACATGATAGATCACACCACATTTCTTCATTTTGTCTGTTTTGTCTTTAACTTTGGTGAGGTTCTGTCTGATGGAATTGAAAGGTTTGTGGAAGATGTTGGCTCCATGTTTTTTGAATACTCTAGCCAATACTTCTGAGGTGCCCCTGATATAAGGTATGCCTGCAGTCGGTCTCTTTTGTGTTCCCTTATCTTTGTCTACTGCTTTCTCTTTCTTTTTGGGTAGTCTGAATATCCAATCCGGGTATCCGTTGGTTCTTAAAGCGGATTTCACATGTTCGATTTCATCTTTCTGGTCTTTTTCTTTTGTTATTAGGGTTTTGGCTCTGTGGAGTAGGGTACGTACAACTGATCGTTTGTGTTCAAGGTGGTGGTTGGACTGAAAGTTCAGATACTGGTCGGTGTGCGTCGGTTTCCTGTAAACCGTGGTTTTCGTCGACCCATCGTCTGCCACGTGAACACATGTGTCCAGGAACGGAATACGGCCTTCTTCCTCCTGCTCTGAAGTGAACTTGATATGTTCGTCTATTGAGTTGATGTGGTCCGTGAATTCTTGGATATTGTATTCGTGGATTTTAGTCATGGTATCATCCACGTACCTCAGCCAGAGGGACGGTGGATTCCTTGCAGTTTCCAATGCCTGCTTCTCAAA
>VMBQ01000238.1:65974-136577 GCA_007657795.1 Dreissena rostriformis | reverse complement strand
AAGTTATTACGTGTGTGTGTGTGTGTGTGTGTGTGTGTGAGTGTGTGAGTGTGAGTGTTCTTTTTTTTTAGCGGGGGGCGCTAGGGAGGAATAGTTGAATGATTAAAATAATCAGATGAGTTGGTGCACATGACAGAAAGAGAGCACTCCAAGGCAAGAAGACTATTACTTTTACATACTATATCTAACAGGTATTCGCAATTTTATAATATCTGTTTCAATCTGATCCGTTCCAAAGGATTTTAGTAGAAAACGTTTCTCTTGTGTAATGGGTCTCAATATACACAAAATAGTTGAAAAAATAACAAGACTTACTACAACATGTAAAACATTTATAGATACGCCACTTAACATACACACAGATACTTCAATTATTTATTTTGACAGATAGGATGTTTCTTATCTGTTAATACAGTAAAACAAACTTTCCGGCTTATAAAGTTAAGGCGGATGCTTTATATACGGATGTTCAATTGATAAACAAACGCGTTTTATGTTTCTAAGTATGTTCACTTGTTAGAGTATGTCATAAATAAATGTACTAAAAACTTGGCAAACAACTATTAAATCGAGCACATGTAAACCAGCCTGTTGATAACACCACATATACACGTGGTTCGTTTGAAACAGAGAAATGATTATCCAAATTGTACATTATTTTAACAACCAATTACTGCAAATCTTATTTTGTTTTAATATTTAAAGCCATATTGGCTAGGGTTGTGAGGCACCAACCTGTGAAGTCATGAGTCCGGCCTTTGCCACGTGCATAATGAAAAATGCCAGATGCTGCAGGTGAAAGTTACACGTTCCATTCTTGTACTTGAATGCTTCATAGAAGTACCACTTCAGTTGTCTGCGCAGGCGCGTTGTTCGATTCCGAAACTCATGGTCATTGTCGTCATGGGTCGGTTTGTCTTCTGAACAATATTGAGCGTATTGAAAACATAGGGATATTATTGAAGCAAACCAGTTCCAAATTTGATTTTCTCAAATTAATTGCATTCCAAGTGTTTTTACTTTCTAGGCAGTTTTAGTACTTAAATCGTAGTTAACATTAAAGCATTCACTTTGCATTATACGACGTAGTTTGTTATGTTTCAATTTGTTTATTCAAGGGTGTCCGACAAAATACGATGTATACCGTTCAATAAATACCTGTTACAGTTATTGAGACGTTATTTTTCTCGGTTACATCATTGGTGTGAGACGGTTTAGGCGTGTCGTCTGCCATGGAGTTTCAACTACTAATGAAAGCCTTATTTTCAGTGCTGTCAAATAGTCTTATAAGAATTAGCGTACTGGTGGTATTTGAAATGAACAGTTCCTAAAAAGAAATTAAATTATGAAACCAAACTGCATTGTGAATGTCACATGCCGGATCTGGTTTCTACTACGAGAATACCTCCTTCACGTTTTCCGTCGACTCTATACAGAAAAACGGATATAAGCTGTAATAAAGTTGAAATCAACCCCCGCATGAAAGTTTTTTTCACATGTTTTTCCCTTATTTTTTAAGCTGCATTGAGAAAAGCACTGGTTTCAAAAGTGAATATTTAGAAGAAAACACGAGTGCATAAATTCGACCAACGACACACAGCGACACAAAGAACCACCTGCATATAGAAATCAACTGTATCGTGTGTTGTACTCAGTATGCGACCATGTAGATCACACAAACTAAGAATCTGTTTGTAAAAGTTATACATGCACCGTAAGCGTTTTTATATAAGAACAATGATATTGTACACAACATATAACAGCGTGCTCTTATTTGTTTGACACTGAAACACACGTACAGAATTACCGACCGATTCACAGTTGAAAATGTATCACTGGATTCATGGATTTAGGGTTCTCCAATGTGTCAGAGAGCATGTAATCGGTATCGATATTTGAATTTAGCAAGACTTGTCACGGCGTAATGTATACGTATCTACTGCGTCTTTGAATGAGATCAGACTAAACGTTTGTTTTATAACTGTGATAAACACGTTTTGGAATAAAAATGACAGGCAAATACTCGTATTTGGATTATATTAAGCAGGCATATACGTTTAACTAGTGTTATTGCGGAAAAGTTAATGAATACATTTGAAATGCAAATTAAACTCATACAACGTTACATAACATAACAAGTACAAATTATTGAAAGTAAGTTAGTGTTAATCATACCGGTACCAATCTGCGTCACTTATAGTATCCACCAACTTAAGTATAACAATATCGATAGACATAGATCATACATATAAATGTAAAGATCAAGTGTTTCCGTTGACTTGTGTTAATATTAAGTGGTGGCTATTTGGTACAAAGTAGGTTTGAATAATACAGTAATGTTAAAGGGAACAAGCCGTCCAACTCCCAAGACAAATGCATAATAAAATAAAATGCAAAAATAGCATATTACGTGAACACGTTTAGTAAGTGTGAAGTTAAACATAACTTGCATTATTATCTTAACATGCAGATAAAATAAAACTCGTGAAGATACATACAATAAGGTATTTTTAAAGTTCCATTGTAACAACACATAGAACAATTAAACAACGGCTATTCTCTATTTTGAAGTTGTAGATAATTAACTCATATGTTTATATCCTAATTATTTGCTTGTATGGTCTTTCATAATATACAAACATTTGTTTTTTTAAATGAATAGATCCACACGTTTTATAGTCATGATTGTTAAATTTATAACTGTTCCTTTAATCTTTGACACGGATTGACGCTTAGTCGATAACTATGTTGTGAAACTCGTGTCTCGTCTTCAAAACTTAATATAAAACTTCAGTGATTTTGCGAATTTGCAACTTAAATATACTACACAGTACCCGGAGTACGGAAAATATACAAACAAGAACCCCGGAGTATTGGCGGGAGAATTTAAGCGTATTTTCAGTACCCGTTGTACATAGTAGTACACTTAAAAGTAATCAGAATAAAGTAGTATCTGAGTCAACAACAAACAAATGAGCCTTATTAACACTAAGGTAGTTATCGTACCAAGGGCGGTTAACATACGCATTGTTTTCTACACGAACATAGCCGATCTATCATGCTTAGCACGTTAGGAAGTATCACTCGGTTTTAGTGTAAACCTATTTATTTTAGCTCGATTGCATCGAAAGCCTTGGGCTTATTGAAACGCTCTCGAGTTCGTTTCCTGGAACTAAACCAGTACTTGGTGTCTTTGGGGAGATCGAAGGAACGCTCACCGTGGTGTTCGAACCCGTGACCTCCGGATTGATAGGCGGACATCATATCCACTCGGTTTTAATAATAGCCTTTTATTAGATTCATGGCGAACGAACTTTTACCAATTCGAGTATTTTTTGTTAAGTTGAGTGTAATTACTACATTTTGATTGAATACTTATTTGTATAAGGTAAACAAAATGTACGTGTTGCTCATGTGTAATCACCACATCGTTCGTGCGTGTGTGTGTGTGTGTGTGTGTGTGTGCGCGATTTTTTGCGCAGGTACACATCCTTAAAACAATGTTCTGCGAATACTTCTGTGTGATTAACTATTTTCAAATGTCAAAAACATTTTGAAAATAACTTTAACTAGAAGTCATTGAAGTAAATCCAGTATCGATTCAGTTGAGCTTCATCTATACGGAAGTAAGATGCAAAGATAGGTGTTAAAATCATTTGGTAACTGAAACAATAACAATTATTAACTTAAATGTAGTTCAATGTTTTGATTGTTGTTTAATACGTTTGGTCGTTGATCAAAAGTAATTAAAATACTAGTTTGGCTCAAATGTTTCAGCCTCATCAAATAAAAACTGTTATAAATGTGGTAGTGTAATTATACAATATAAATACATACTTTCTGTTCACAAACTGTCAGACGAATAATTAAAAACAGACATACATTTTCATATGTGAATAACATATGTACAGAAAGACGAAATAAACTGACGATACCTATATGCAGACGCGTAAGAGCCAATAAAACAATTGTGACATAGCCAATGCATGTGCTAAAGAACACATGAAGCTTTGATGATAACAAGAACGTATAACAATTATATAATAATGTGTGTCGGTTAGTGTATTTGCGTGATATGCAGTTACCGGAAGTGATTCTAGAAAACAAAACCAGAGATACCAGAAAGACCAGAGGCTGACATGGAGCATGTTAAAATTATCTCCAGAGTTATGAATGCTAATCGTAATCTACGTGGGCAAAGGAGCATTAAGTAATGCAAGAGAAATATCCAAAGATAAAAGGCATTGCACAAATGCTTCATCATGCACTATTTGGCCCCTATTGATCATGTATGTCCAATATATGTTTTGTCATTGATTATGTTTTGGCAAACGAATACAACTTTTCAAGTATATCGGATTTCATCGTGCATGATTTCAACATATTTAGAGAATACGCCCCGTTACATTTGTCCTTATTATGTAATGATGCCTCGTCTGAATATCGGTCTTACACCGATGTCAAGTATAAATGGAACGAGGCGTTATGTGGGCAATATCGCTCAGGGATTATGTGTATGCTAACTGTATTTAATACTAGTGTACAACATATACATTACTCAAGTAAAACGTCAATTAATAACGTGTTGAACATAATTACTGAAACCAGTGTTGCCGGCCAGTTATTTTCTAAAACATGTGTTTCAAAAACAAAACCTAGTTTAATTGTAAACAGTTGTATATAGAGTGCAGAATGGTTTGATAACGAGTGCGATACTGTACAACGACTCTGTTTATATTGTAACTCAAGTAAAATAGTAAAAAACCGACAACGTTTATGCACATGTAAGAGGTTTTGAAATGACGTAATCCTTAAGAAGAAAGCCTTCGGTAAGTAAAAGGTATCATAATGACTTAATCCGCAAGAAGAAAGCCTTAGGTAAGTATGAGATATTGTAATGACTTAACCCATAAGAAGAAAGCCTACGTTCGTCCAGTGGATATGGTGACGCCTAGCAAACGGAGGTCAAGGATTCGATCTACACTTGGAGACTTCTCTATCGCAACACTTTTCAAACTAGAATATCTCAGTTATGAAATAAGATTTTGATTTAAAATTTCGAATGTGATCAATTGACTTCATTCTTAACTAACGAGCTCACGATGAAATCATTCAACCGTTATGATTGAGGGCTTTAGCACATGGCACAGGGGCCAGTCAAGAAAGAAATGGGTATTGTATGTAAAAAAAAGGAAGAGGGCACCAACGCATTCCAACTACCGGACATGAACTCCAAGGCACTGCTCCACAGTTCATATGTTTATCACCAAAAACTCTGCCCAGATTTATAGCAAAATAAATTATCTCTCAAACGGTACCTGTGTCATTCCATTCGACGCAATATAAAAATGTTCACACGGCCTCAAACAGGACAAATTGTCTAAAATTCGGTCGATATAGCTAAGCTTGTCCACGTGTGTTTACACTGTAGGAGTCGTGTTACGCACAAAATAAGCGATTCCCCGAACAATTGTCTATAGCTCCATATAAAACTCATCCAAAGAACACTGTCCACGTCAATAACTCGCTCGGTCTCCGAATATTAACCAAGAAATCAACTCGTTTTCACGCACAATAATTCTAAACCTCAAAGATCGCCATTTTGCGGTTTGTAATCCTGCAGAGAACGCTCTAGTAAATAAAATTCAAAATAACCAACATGAAGCATTTTTTCCTTTAACTTTTATATTTAAATATAAAACTACGACACAAGGATTTTGTTTCAAACATATATATATAGGAAAACTGCTTCATCTTGGTTATTTTGACTGTTATTTACTAGAGCATTCACATATGTGTTTTTGCATCATGGAAAACATACAATTGTTCATAAAGATAGTAAAAGATAGTAAAGTATAGTAAATATATACCTTATGACTAACATTTTAAGTGAGTTGTGTATATAAGTTCAAATTAGACATATAAACACTTAACATCGCTAGTTACATAAGAGTTTAATGCGAATAAATTTGTCTTTTGCGTTTTGAAAAAGAATATTTACAAGTTATTGTTGTTTTGATTGTAATAAACCTTGCTCTTGAATTGATAAAGGTTACCAATGAGTATTTAAATATGCGTTAGGATTTGTAAAAAATTGCGAATAATAATATTATGTAAATTAACCGAGTTATGGGTAGCCATAATGGTTTAATTAATTGATATAAAGATAAACTTACTTCACAACACGTCACAAGTATTACGTATTCATTAAAATTACATTAAAAGATAGCTTTCAACAATTTTCAATCTCATTACTTACATCAACCAAAATATACAAGACGGTAAACTCATGTGTGTTATGTTATGCATAATTTGTTTCTGTTTGCTGTTATAAAATACACGATTGTGAAACGTATTGTTGCTCTATATTTTCGACGATATTTATTTTACAGAGCTTAACATGACTGCGTTTTTCCGATGGGTTGTATCAAACTAGTTGAGTGTGTGATGCTATGTTCGGTAAGCCCAAAGGTCAAGTGGAATTCGATGTCACACACTTTTGTGTCGTGTTCTGAGAAAACTGGCCAAAATGCATGTGCGTAAAGTGTCATCCCAGATTAGATTAGAATAAGCACAGGCTAATTAGGGACGACAATTTCCGCTTTTATGACATTTTTGTTTAAATGAAGTCTCTTCTTAGCGAAAATCGATTTTAGGCGGGAAGTGTCGTCCCGGATTATCCTGTGCGGACTGCACAACCTAATCTGGGATGACACTTTTCGCACATGCATTTGGTCAAGTCTTCTTATAACGCGACAGATTTACGAGTACGATACAAAAAAACGGAACAACCCAGTCTTGAAATACTCCCTTTAGTATATACCTATTATTGAAAGCAAGAATTACAATATGTTTACATCTGTAATACTTGTGTTTTCATTTCCGACAAGAATTAAATATAAAAAAAGACATTTGTTAAAAACATACCGATTGTGCATGAATATTACTACCAATAAAATGCAAAAACAGACACATATTTCATCCTTATGTTAAAACATAAGGATGAAATAACTTTGTTAAAAATTAAGATCCCTTTTATTTAACAGATATACTTTTTCCATGCTATAATGTCATATCATTGCGTATCTGACAAGTTTTACATGTTTAAGTAATACATTGTGTATATCGGACGTATTCTAAAATGTGAAAGTGTATAGACACGTTCATGTAAGTCAAGTGACGATTTTACACATACCTCACGAACCAGCTTAACATGCTAATATGGGATATAAACCTGATCATTTAAAAAAGGGGGCATACACGATGAGCAACTATTTAATAAGTCATTGTTCAGAGGTAATCATAATATGTTTATGCAGAATATAATCATTTAGGCATTATATTGAATATTGACGTTGACTTTTATTGCGACCTTGTCCTTTTAGCTAGTGACACCAAGGTGTCTGTACCACGTGACTTTTTTGGCTATGTGTGGGACAATAAGTTGTCAACAGAACGTCGCTTCAGGTAACATTTTTGATAATTTCTTCATTAATTCAAAATCTTTTACAAAAAAACAAAGACGAGTGCCCGATCATTGTCAAAATACACAACTTTGTTAAGTTTGCGCAAAATTAATTAAGTATTTATTCCAAAAATGGCACCCGCGTGTTTGAACACACACAAAGTGAAATGCTATGTGTGGTTTATTTTTTATATAATCAACAAAAACGTTCAGTATAATATTGTCGAATGTTTAAAAAAATAGGGCGGACATTGTAATTCTTCATAGAGAAGCTACATACATTGTATGTTTGCGCAGATACATCTGATTCGGAGTGTGTGTATACAAATGTAACATTGCTATGTGTGGGACACATTTTTTGAAATGCAATGTGTGGTATACAATAAATTTTCCGTCAGTTCTGCAATTTTATTTACTTAGAAGGACTTTAATTAGCTCATCTTTTTGTTGAAAAAAAGAAATGATGAGCTATTGTCATCACCTGCGTGTCGGCGTCTGCGTCGGCGTCTGGTTAAGTTGAGTGTTTAGGTCCTTTTTTTCTCATAAAGTATCAAAGCTATTGCATTCAAACTTGGTACACTTACTAACTATCATGAGGGGACTGGGCCAGCAAAGTTAGATAACTCTGGCTGGCATTTTGACAGAATTATGTGCCCTTTTATACGTAGAAAATTAAAAATTTGGTTAAGTTTTGTGTTTATGTCCACTTTATTCCTAAAGTATCAAAGCTATTGCAAAACTTACTAACTATCATAATGGGACTGTGCAAGCAAAGTTATGTAACTCTGACTGGCATTTTGACAGAATAATTGCCCCTTTTTACTTAGAAAATTTAAAATTACGTTAAGTTTTGTGATTTGGTCCACTTTACTCCTAAAGTATCATAGCTATTGCTTTCATACTTAAAACACTCGCTAACTATCATAAGGGGACTGTGAAGGACAAGTTGCATAACTCTGGTTGGCATTTTAATTGAATAGACGCCCTTTTCTGACTTAATCACTTTGAATATTTTGTTATATTGTGTGTTTACATCCACTTTACTTCTTAAGTATCAAGGCTATTGCTTTCGAACTATAAATACTTGACGTATTTTAATTGCTATATTTATAATCACTGGGGTTCCCAGTTTTGTGTGTTCGTCGGGAGAGTGAGAGAGCGAGATCGTTGTACATGGTACAAATTGGATTAGTGTCGACTGACCCAAAGAAAAACAAACATTTCTTTGAGGGGAAAATATTATATTTTGGGGAAATTGTATTTTGAGGGGAAAAAATTCTGGTAGGGGAAGACGCCGAATATCGGCGTCACTTTCTTAGTAAAAAAAACATGACATCATTCAATCACGTTGTGTAATTCTTAGTTATGGTTTGTTTGCTTAAGTTATTAAATATTGTATAAGCCGTCGATGTACCGCTTATTAGTACTATAATTTGTTTACAGTGACAACATAGAATGAGAAGAAGACGTTCTTCAAATCTGACGTTAAATGCCAATAGTCGGCGTCGAAAACGATTGAAAAAAGTGAAGCCAATAATTCCAGTTTCAATTTGTGAAGAAATTTTGCGCGGATATGATGTTCGTGCTACAAGATTAAAACGATTAACAACCCCCAAATCTGTGGTGTTAAAGCGCAAAGGACCGAGATCTCCGTTTCTGTCCTTGACCAGTCCACGAAGATATATTTCCAGTCCATTAAAAAAATCGCCACCGGCCAAGAAAAGTAGAAAGTCCCTTTTTAGCGACCATGTTGCAAAGAACGATACAAAGAGAACGGACGTTGATCTCGTTGAATATGAATGCGCCGATAATTCTGATATCAACGTTCTTTGGGCCGCTGCTGTGCATTCACTGAAAACAAAAGGTTATGATAATACACTATTGAATTTTTTGCGATTGGTTGGTGAAAGTAAGTTTCCACTGAATAATGTGGCCCTGGCCTTGTTCGCAGATGCTGTTAACTGGTTTTCCTGTGAAAGAACAAATGAAATGCGCTATTCGAAGGAAAGTAAGATGTTTTGGAAGCTGGGTTACAGACTTTTTGGAGGAAGGTTTTTACACTTCATGGGTGGTTATAACAATCAAGGTCAAGTTGTGTTGGGATCAGGATCAAGTGGAAATCTAAGTCCATTGGTATCAGATATTAATTTTGCTGTACCACACGAGAATATCCTTCGTTCTTTCGATCCATACAATTTAAACCACGTGTCAAACGTTTTCTCTCCAGGAGTTCTGCATGGAATGATTTATACCTTAGGTAAAAATCTTGTGGGCACGTCGTGTTGCTTAACATTCGATGGAAAAAAACTTAAGCAAGGACTAACACCTTCCAGTGGCGACGTGGACTTGTTAGGATTCGAACCGAGATCCAGTCTTGAAAAAAGCGACAAAGTTTAAAGGATGCAAAACAACCTTTACAAACCCTTAAAAATACATTGAATGTGACTCAAATTAAAGATTAATTATGACCTGAATCATGATGACACTGAATGTCTCAAGAAACAATTGAAGTGTGCCTTGAAAACAATATCAATCGACATTCTTGAAGTACTGGATCTGAAAAAGAAGAAAGAATACGCCAAACAGAAACTTATCGAAAGGTGCGGGGAGCCTGATTGGAAAAACAGCCGATACGTTATGGCAATAAGCTGAATGATTACTTATATTTATGACATTGATGAATATATCAGCTTGGCAAAAGAGGTTTTAAATGAGATAATACATTGCAATGCCTGCATAAACGGGTCTGGTGAACATATGGTTAAGGGGTCCAAAGCAAACTTGTATACCTGCAGTAATTTTTGTGAATTAAAAACTAACGGTGACAACACAAGGCTCATAAGGCAGAGAACAGATGAATGGCATGAGCGAAGAAGAAAGGCCAAAGTAACTGGGAGCACCCTTTTTGAAGCTATTGGACTTGATGGCGCGAAGAAGCAACAAGCGTACTTTGATAAATTGTATTGTGGTTTGGAATCGATGCCATCAGCAAAAGTATCTGAGTTTATGGAGTATGGCACCAAAAAGGAACCAAATGCAATGGTCACTTTAACGGGTAAAGTTCTCCCTACGATTTTCCCAAACATGATTTGTTGCGAAGAAGGTTTTGTAGAGATAGGTAAAACGAAAGATAATAACCCGTTCATGGTTGTATCTCCAGACGGAAGTATTCGCAGGGATTCGACATTAGAGAGAACTGAACTATCCGTCGAAATGAAATGTCCAGTAATGGACATCCATAAAACTATTCCAACGAGATATTACTTGCAGTGCCAAGCTGAAATTATGGCCCTTGGTGTTGATTCACTTGTTTACCTGTGCTGGAAACCCGACTTTAGTAGTGTTTTTGTTGTACAACGAGATGACACTGTATTTGCAAGTGCGTATGGTTTTGCTGAAAAGTTCTATAAAAGCGAGACACCGATGCGTGTAAAATCCGTCAAACAAGACGTTAAAAAATTGAAAGAAGACATTGTCAAGTCGTGTGGGGATGAAACTAAAGTACGTTTAGTTGGTTTATTCCCGTCTATTGAACACGACGAACATATGATAAATCAGTTTGAAAGCCAATCATTTTCCATGGCAAGAATAGAATTAATGCTGAATCAAATCATAAAGGCTATTGAACGAAAATTCGAACTTTTTCGAGAGAAGGCAACCGGAGCCGTTGTTTTCTTGTGTAGTACATTGGACCGATCAATAAACACAAAATCTTTAACTGCTCCTGTCTGCTGGCTCACCAAAGGATATTCATTGGATTCGAATACCATGAGACGAATTGCGGAACAGGTTTTGAACGTATGCCACGACGCCGAAATACATATACCTGCAATTTTATTTGACGGACAATGGCATCTTTTAGCGGTGCGAGATGCCACTAACAAAATTGCAACTTCAGAAAGATATTTGGAAGGAGATAGAAAACAAAAAGAAACAGGAGGTATTAGCGGAACTAAATGTTCTCAACAAACAACCAGATTGGGAAATAATACAAAATGACCACGGTGATATAATCAGAATTGACGCATTCAGGAAAGTAAAAATCCTTTTGCCTCAAATTTCTGAAAGGGTAATTCGCCAAAGAATAATCGAAAACGAGCGCATTAAACAGAAATCCAAAAAGGTTGAGAAAGATAGCAATGCAGAACGAAAATTAGATGACGTTAGTCATACAGTTGAACAAGAAAACAGCATTGAAACTGTTGTCGACCTAACTCCTGGAGATGATGTAAATCCCGAAAATACTACAACAACTGATGATCAGGCAACTTGGCGTTCATACAAGAGAAGTACACCGGAAACAACAACTAGCGGGCAAACAGAAGCGTCGATATTGCTGAATATGCTAAAGACAGATCAGAATAGTAACAAGAAAAGAGACTGGGATAAGAAAAGTCCAGCAGACGTTGAAGCAATTATGAAATCATCAAATAAACTTCGACATTTGCGAGATGTCGATTTAAAGGTTATTGCTCGATATCTGAAGAAAAAAGGTCATAAAGGGATCAGAGAAAGCGATAATAAAACGAATAAACTGGCAGGTATATATAAAGCGCTACGTTTGGAACTGAGCACAACCATACAAGAGAAATGCAACCTACTCACGAGAGACAATAAAACAAATAAAGCAAATGTCAAGCCTTTGAAAGAATACGCATTCATCGCATTATCGAAACTCAGGAAGTTTGATTTGAACATTATATATGCGGAATATGTATGGCCAGAAAGACTCTCGGCGTGGACACAAAATGCATACAAGACCAACACAGGTCTCTACGAAGACATTAAAACTAATGGCGAACCCGATCATGCTGCACAAAACGTTTTATGTGATGATGAAGAAACCATTAATGACGACCATGAAGATAACATCGAAGGGAAAACTTACAGTGAAAATGAAAATCGAACACATCAAAAAGATTTTATGGATTTCTTCTACATACCTGCATATAGCGCACGAAGGCGACAATATGAAGTAAGCTGCATCAATTCCAGTCACCTTCTTACTAGAATGCGCCGAAAATGTTGCAAAGGCGGGTTAGATGGCTGTTCAAACACCGCCTGGTTGACAGTTGCCAAATCTGGTAGAACAAATTTGTCAGTCGCAATGACAGAGTGCATAATTGATCCAATGTCTGTGCCAACTGCTGTCACACATTTTAGTGAATAGGTTGAAACGGAATTGATTCGAAATGGATATGTTCGTGAAGCAGAGCTGTGTAGGGATATTCGACAATGGTGGAAGTCCGAAGATGACCCTGGAATATCAGCAAGAAATAGAATTCAAATGAGAATTCCATTGCGTAGAAGGTTGTTACGCCACTTGAATTTAGGTCAGTTCCCTCCACCGGGAATGTTTGTGACCGGTTGGCCTAATCAACTTTTGGAAGCAATTCTTTCCAGCATCGATGCAAAGACGTTCTTGTATGACTTGTGCAAGAAACATTCATACAACAGCAGGGCTTTTTCAAGTTTGGTTGGAGAAACGTTTTTCTCGGAGTTGACGCTGTATGACAGACGAGGACAGGGGACAGAAACTTGTGATGAGTTTCAGTCTTTTATTGAAACAGCGTCAGAAAAACTGCACATGCGTCTCGACAAAGACAGGTATTTTTAAAATTTGATATTTACTTAATAAAACCATTTCTTCATGCTCCACTGCTATAACTGCTACTCAATCACAAACGCTACAACCTAAACAACCGTATCATTTAAACTTCTTATATCCTACTATTTTAACTACTTATATGCTGCCGTTTCAACTTCCTCTACCCTGCCATTTAATTAACTTACACCCTACAATTTAAACTACTTCTGCCACCTCTACCATACCATTTAAACTACTTCTGCCACCCATTTAAACAACTTCCACCACACCATTCAAACTACTTTTACCCTTCTATTTACACTACTACTACCCTACCATTTAAACTACTTCTTCAATACCATGTAAACTACTTCTACATAACCATGTAAACAACTTCTATTCTACTATTTAACTACACGTACCCTACCATTTAAACTACATCTACACTGCCATGTAAACTACTATGTTGACTACTTCTTCAAAACAACCATTAGCAATAATACATCAACAATATAACATATTGATGATGATGATGGATATTATTTTATTGTAGAAATTTTGTCTACAGACCTGCAGAAAGACTGTTTATAAGCTCTTAGATGAAAAGGATTTCGTTGAAGATGAAACTGAAGGTATCCCGGATGAGATATCAGTGAGGTATATCATGATTTATACTCACAATAATTTCTGCTTAAACAATGTCTGTTTGTGTAGTGTGTGTGTGTGTGCGTGTGCATTTAACATTTAGTTTAAACCTATTTATTTAAGCTCGATTGCATAGCAAGTACTTATTTGAAACGCTCTCGAGTCCGTTTCCTGGGACTAGAACCAGTACTTGTTGTCTTTGGGGGAGATTTAAAGAGCGCTCCCACATCGAACCCGTGACCTTCCGATCGCTAGGCGGACACCATATCCATTACACCACGGCGATCTTATATATATAAATATTATAAATATAATATTTAACAATTCTTTGTCAAACGTTGAGTAGTGTATTTATAGCAGCCGATTTAATTTCAGAGATCATTTCTTCGACACGGAAGCCCGTAAAAGGGTCAAAGGGCAAGGAAAAGAGGAACATGTCTCTACAGATCGAAATGCTGTTTTGCGCGGGTCTCTTGGAGTCCGTTGGGAACGATCAAGAAGGAATGATAGTAAACTTTTGCCCACAACAAGACTTGGACTTGATATTTAAATAAGTGTGTCCCAATACGTGTGTGTGTTTTGATGGAAGCAAGAAGGAAGATAACTATATGTCTTCAAATCCAAAACAATTTAATACTGTATATTATTTCAGTAAAAAAAAATAACAGTTACAATTACAAAGGCGACCATCACTTATCGAGTAACAGATATGTTTGTTCTAAAACAAAATATAACAGGCATTATTAGCAAATAAACCCCTTTGTTTGTTTAACTTGCTACCTTGCAATTATAAACATAGTGCTCATGTTCACTTTTAAATAATTTTAAACAAAATTAGAACTTTACAAATACATTGATTGAAAACTAGCAAAAAGCGTTTAAATATTAGTATTTTCTTTTTGTATTATGGCATGTGTTGTCAAACGTCTACAATCGTTGGAACTTCAGATCTAGTTCTCACAAACATACAAGTTGTATATGGATAATGTGTTAATAATGAATACACAGTACAAATGATCTATATACATTGTAGAATTATAAAAAATGCAATAAACGTATAAATTTACATTATGGTAAATATAATCTTTTATATATAATCACAGTTAGATAATCACTTGTATAATCACAAAAAATCAACTCCATCAAAATCATTGATGTTTAAACGTACATAATTGTATAAACAAATGTCAGTAAAAATAAACACGCAACTTACGATTGCATTCATACGGAAAATCGTAAGGGCCATCGTGGTTACACATTAAAATTAAAATGCGATAGTACGATGGCGACAATGCGATAGTACGATGGCGACAATGCAAGAATGCGATGGCGACAATGCGATAGTACCATGACGACAATGCGACAATACGATGGCGACAGTGCGAAAGTACGATGGCGATAATACGATGACGAAAGTACGACAACGCGATAGTACGATGGCGACAATGCGATAGTCATATCGTACTGTCATCATCGCATTGTCGCCATCGTACTATCGCGTTATCGTACTGTCGTCATCGTATTATCGCATTGTCGACATCTTACTATCGCACTGTCGCTATCGTATTGTCGTTCTATCGCGTTGTCGTCATCGTACTATCGCATTGTCGCCATCGTACTATCGCACTATCGCATTGTCGCCCTCTGGATTTTAATGTGTAACCACGATGGCCCTAACGATCTTCCGTACATTCCGGCTAATCACATTTGGAATTAAACTATCACCTTCATAGAACAAAACTAATCCAATAACGCTGTTTTCACGCCAGTAACAAGAACTTTTTCATGTTTAGCTAAAAAGGGCGTTTTACCAATTTGCTTGTATCATACTTTCTTTTAAAATTTGTTGTCAAAATGTCGTTTTGATACTTAGAATGAACATGAGAATAATAGTAACCACGTTCACCCGCATATGATAGAATGGCAGAGTGGGTATTTATTTTCCGAACAAATTGATTGCAAGGTCTCTGGTAATAATGTTGTACAATATTTGATTTGAACATTGTCGAGGCAGCCAAATGTGTATCCCTCCATGAACATAACGGCTTGTTGTTATTAATATGACATTTAGGATCTTTTGAAGGACGCTGCGTTTTTTGATCTTTTAAGAACAACAGTCATTTAAACCCAAAGGATAAATTTGTTCGGATCATAAGTACCTTTGTGAAATGCACTTTTTCGATTTAATTACATCGTTTTTGATGCCGGCGTAGGCTGCTCATATGCTCGTATTGCTTGCCGCACTTGTTGCAAATATTGTCCTTTCGATTAGCGTGCGTGGCCATGTGCTCTCGCAAGCATTCGTCGTCCCTTAATTGTTTCATGCACATGTTGCAAGTAACATAGCCTTCTCTTGTTTCTGTTTTTTGATGTGCCCTTAGAAGGTACTTGTCTGCGAATGCCTTTCCACATGTAGTGCAGACATAATTCTTTGGCCCATCATGTGCGCTGGCTCTATGTCGGCGAAGGTGGTAGGCATCCTGAAAAACCGGCGAATAAAACTACATATGTCTTGATTTGTTTAAAAATCATGTACTTTCGAATAAGAAGAGTAAATGACCGACAGAGCTAAAGTACTTTTTCACCGTCTATCATCACCACCGGAAATAGATGACCAGCGAAGCGAAAGTTTACAAACTTTTTTGTTTACGTCAGTATGTTTGTAGACACATTTGTCTTGCATCTATGTGCACATGACAGTAAAACGGAACCCCGTAAACATGATCGTTTTAATGTGATTCATTTGTTTCTGCATTTCCACTTGTTCGAAAAAAGACGAATTGCACCCAATTAGGATACAAACATATCTCAAATAGGGGGAAATGTCACCGATAAATGTAATTCCGTTCAGGGGTCCCCTTCTTCTGCATTGTGGGTTACAAAACTCAAAACTATTCGCCGTACACAATTTAATTTTATTTTGCTATACGCCGTACACATCAGGTGCTATTTGCCGTTCACAACGAAGTTTATATTTTAGACAAACATTTAGATACTAATTAGATTTTTGGGCTAAAGCTTGCAAAAACGGATAGTTTTTATAATTCTATTTGTACACCATTGTAAAATTCGGCACAATTAGTATACTTTCCTCGGACGAAAGGAAAAAAAATGTCCCAATGAACTTAACTTTCGGTACCAGGTAGCTTTTTGGAAAACGTTCGCGATAAAAATGTTACAACTTATTCTTTCTACGAGCACTACCTCTTGTGTGATGTTTACTTTCGCTTCGCTGGTCGTCTTTTTCCGGTGGTGATGATAGACGGTGATTTTATGGAAATACTATTTTTTATTTATAAACTCATTTTATTGCGATCATTTACACTAACTTATGTCACGTATGTCATGCGTGATAAATAAAATAGCTCGATAGGATTTACATACGAATACATGATTTTCCATAAAACACATTTTTATTGATCCTATTGTCTATTTGTTTAAATAATGCTGTATTATCTCTTCATGCTTATTTAATAACTATCGTTACGGCCTAATACGTTTAAATATTCCTGCTAAAAAACACAACCAGAAGTTCTATAACACTTTTTGTAGTTATGTTACAATAATATTCACATGAAACCTTGCACAAATAATCCTTACGATTTCGTGTATTAACCAAGTGCATTAGTTGGCAGTAACAATTCACTGAAAATTCAACATGTTGTAGCAATCAATTCTATAAAAACTCACAAGAAAAGGTTTGCCGCAACAGAAATATTTTCCTGTCCGTGCGTGGGTGGCTTTGTGTTTGGAGATCCCCGACTGTGTTTTGACCTCTCTACCACACTGTTCGCAAACAAAAGGCATTCTATAAGTAAACAAAATATGAATATAAATGATCGACAATCATGATAATTTTGAGTAACATGCACGTCGTGATTATCATTTTAAGCGCGCAAAACAGTACCAACATTTTTTATTATTGTCCAACTTTTGTTATTTGGACAGACTTAAAATATTATTGACGTTTATGTCAATCTTTCGATTCTCTAGCTTAGTTTGTATACCACACATAGCATTTCAAAAAATGTGTCCCACACATAGCAATGTTACATTTGTATACACACACTCCGAATCAGATGTATCTGCGCAAACAAACAATGTATGTAGCTTCTCTATGAAGAATTACAATGTCCGCCCTATTTTTTTAAACATTCGACAATATTATAATGAAAGTTGTTGTTGATTGAATAAAAAATATACCACACATAGCATTTCACTTCGTGTGTTTTCAAACACGCGGGTGCCATTTTTGGCATAAATACTTAATTAATTTTGCGCAAACTTAACAAAGTTGTGTATTTTGACAATGATCGGGCACTCGTCTTTGTTTTTTTGTAAAAGATTTTGAATTAATGAAGAAATTATCAAAAATGTTACCTGAAGCGACGTTCTGTTGACATCTTATTGTCCCACACATAGCCGAAACGGTCACGTGGTACAGGCACCTTGGACACAGTATTGCGCAAAAAACTAAACGTTGTATCCTGCTTACCCTTATAGTGAATTGTATGTTTACATTATGTAAAACGTAACTTTGGCTTCCTTCAAAGCATTTTGTATGATGATATTATAACCATTGTTAATCTTTTTGGATACAACTCAGTGTCCATATCAATAATAAAAACCTCATATTTCCTGGAATGTTTTATATCAATAATACGAGGTACATAATCTTTTCCTTACCTTGTAGAACGACTGATCTAATTGTTTAGTCAATAGTTAAGTTTTCTTGCATAATTCCTAACTAGTAATTCATTCCAAAACTTCCTGATTTCGTTTCTGTTTTTGTGTGCGTGTGTTTGTTTTCAAATCCATAAGAAAATGTATTACAGTTAAGTTTGCCATACATTTAAAGGGGGAAAACATTGTGGACACAATATTACACGGCGGCAATGAGATGCTTTATTTATCTCCCTTAAACCTTTCAAGAACTAAGAGCGCTTTCTTGTTTTTAAAAGTAGAAGTAGTGTTCAAGTTAACGCACGGAATCTTTGGTCCTTCAAATACAAAACCATTGATTGCTTTTAGAAAAATAACATCACAATAATCATTGTCAAAAGAAAATGTTTATCAGTGCAATTTGTCTATCGCGACTCTGATTATAAAAATCTACCTCGTATTAATTCAATACTGCAACGGTTACGCTTTCTCTGGAGACTGAATGAGCACAACGACATCATTTATTAAGTCTAGAGGTGCCTGGCACTGAAGAGAATGACATAAACATAATTGAATGAATTGTAAATGAATAATCCAGAATCTGACCAAAGTTTGGCCTATCGATATCAGTTGCCGGCATATGTGTCGGTAATTATCAGAGACTCTTAACAAGTGGTTATCCATATTGCTTGAAAATATACTATACAATGTAAAGACATATCATTCAAAACTGACCAATCAACTGACCTGTTAAAAGCAAATTTAAATATACAGTAGGATCAACGAGGCTAGAACTACTGTTTAAACATGTCTCAAACGTGATTTTACATAATTATAAAACAGTGTAATGAGGAAGAAAATGCAAACGTATAAAGGAAATATGTCCTCTCTTCTCTTGTTGTTTGCCTGGTATCAACAAACTGCTTTATATGCTTTCTTCCGAAACATTGTAATATCCAGTCAACGGCAGTGAATGTCCAAAATTACGCCATACTGCAGTAAACATAGAGAATGAAAACTGGCCAAAGAAACAGTAATGTTTTCACGTTTAAAATACTGAACTGTATTGTTTATGCATCAAATGCACCGACCGCTAAATAATGTTCAGAGAAGGTCAGTGAGACAACGCAATAACCACACTCTTCTCGATGACTGCGAGCAAGGGCACTGTGTTTGCCAATGGGGGATTAAAGAGTACAGATAGGTCGCTCGGGATATTTTGATGACAATATAAGATATTGGATAAAATGATTCGCTCTTCAATCAAATCCAGTGCCACCAGTTGTTCTTTCACAGACATTTCTCTGCTTTTCCAAGTACAATCCAGACATCCGTCCTAGTGCTAGCATTACAGTATCGTAATTTCTCGTTCCGCCCTTGTATATAAATATAGTCTACAACAATTGTAAAATCATGCCCACTTAAATTAATGGACACATAAGTTTCCTCAAAAGAACAATAAATGTTAACATGTTTAGTTTTACTATAACGTTGCCAGTCTAATGCCAGCAGTGTAGTCAACAACCTTCGACTGTGTTCTTTAATAAAAACAAACTTAGTGTTGCTGTTTACGATGTATGGATAACAAGTTCAGGAAATATGTGCCAAGACGTTCAGTGATTTGAATCTACTCTGACATTTAAAATTGTGCCAAATAACGGCACCGGACGAAAGCTAAAAAAGCTTCTTTTTTAAATAGAACTGACTATATCAATTTGCGCTTCCGAAAGCAATGGCTTCAATCACTTTTGATTTAACAATATAAACAAGGGCTGTTTGTAAAACACGCATGCCCCCCAAAATTGGCTGTCAGTTGAAGTGGCAGCCATTGTGTGAATACGTAAGAGTATGATGATAGAGACCTAAACATCAAAAGAGATCGTCTGACAGACATGACCAATACCCTTATGAAGTTTCATGATCCTAGGCATTCTTGAGTTATCATCCGGAAACCATTTTACTGCTTCGGATCACTGTGATCTGGAACTTTAACCTAGAGTCCTGAAAATCAATAGGGGTCATCTGTCGGTCATGACCAATGTCCCCATGAACTTTTCTGATCATTACCCTAAGCATTCGTGAGTTATCATCCAAAAACCGTTTTACTGTTTCAAGTCACTGTGACCTTGACCTTTGACCTAGAGTACTGAAAATCAATAGGGGTCATCTGTCAGTCATGACCAATGCTCATATGATGAACTTTCCTGAACCCAGGCTTAAGCGTTCTTGCGTTTTCATCCGGAAACCATTTTACTGCTTCGAGTCACTGTGACCTTGAACCTTTACCTAGTGACCTGAAAATCAATAGGAGTCATCTGCCAGTCATAATCAATGAGACTATGAATTTCCCTGATCCCAGGCCTAAGCGTTCTTGAGTTATCATCCGGAAACCATTCGGTAGACGGACCGACCGACCGACATGTGCAAAACAATATACCCCCTCTTCTTCAAAGAATGGGGGGTAATAAACAGTTTACAGCATGCTATTATATAAAACTACATAGTGTGCTGTAATTTTATGACTCGCATTAAAATACACATTAGTTTATACTTTCTGAATAGAAGTGTTGCCCTTATCAATGATCATTATTATGATGCGATAAAAGTACACAATTCTGACTTCCTTAATTAAAATGGATGGTGTTGCACTTATCATCAAAACTAAATACACAGACTTGTGTAAATATTTCAACAGTTACACGCAAAGTTTCGGGAATTAAACTACTTTTACAGGAAGTAAATATTTTATTTTTATTGTTATAAGTATTTGATTGATGTTGTGGTAAGCGTATCGTTAACCAAATTTAGCTTGATGATTCCTGTTAAAACTGAAATAGTGTCATCGATTTAATCTACAGTTTCAGTTGTAATCGATATTTCCATTTTGCCAAATGTTTGCTACGTCTTATTATCATTAGTTTTGGATTTTTAGTGTTTTGTATCGTTTATGGGTTGTTACATTGTATTTGTCACGTTGACTTATACTGAGTGCCAGCAATTTTGTTCTGTTTACGTAGCGCGATCTTTTCATATATAGAAATCGGCCTCATGCCGATGTCGTCTTTTTTTCCTGGCGGAAACAAATAATGGACCGCTCGTGATGTCAATCTGTTACTATATATAACAATATGCATTTTAAAACTAAAATTGTACTTTAAACTATTTTCAGTACACGCATAAAATACAATTAAAGTGAGGAGTATATAATACTTTCAAGAAATATGGTCAGTGTAACGTTATATTGTCGACGCCCTAATATATTTCATTTCAGTTAACACATTCAAAGGGACAATATAATCATAAGTTTGACGAAATTGTAATGTTTTATTTATCCCCCTTAAATTTGCAAGAGCACAATTCGCTTTATTATATTATAATATAGCGTTGTTATTTTGTTTGCGTAGGGAAGTGTTGCCCTTGTATAAATAGACATTTAATTCAAAGGATGAAGAGACGAAGATAAGCTTAGTTTTTTTTCTTTAATTCTATTATTGTCATTATAATAAATCTCGGCAGTTACATCGTTAAAATCTAGCAAGTTAATGCATTTACTGACAAGCTTAAAAAATATCCCAATCTGTGAATAAAATCGTATAAGAAAAGGGGAACGGGCGAAATCGAAACCAACGAGAGTAAACGGCAATTTATGTATTACTTTCTTTTCATTTTTAGAAACTTCGTCGAACTGATATCGACATATTTGTATGACATAAACAAATGGAAATAATTATATTCGATGCAATGGAAAATACTATTAATAAAGCACCAAGGCAAATGACACTATGACGATATGTTAAATATGTGCATACTTTGTGTCTCAATATCTAAAAATATCACTTGACCAATGCCACACATAAACACACATGTGGAAATCGGCGTTTATTTAAAACAGCCTCACCACTATTGCTTAGTGAGATGAGAGCAAAAAAAATACAGATAATACTAGGATATCTTATACTGGACAAAAACGCTGCATGAAACTACCTCATGAGAGCGTCAGTTATTCCATTTACTGGGTCTTTAAAGCACAAGTCATATTTATTTATTTCTCCACCATATGAAGGCGACCTCGCTCTTGAAGCACCGACAGTCGATCACGCCCTTCCCATCTTCTTCCATGTCCATAAACGCCTTAAGAGTTCTGGGCAGCAGGATACGCACTCGGTCCGGCGTCCGGTCCACCCAGACAATCTTCAGGAGCTCCGTCCGAAACGCCTTCTCCTCCGCGGATAGCTTGCCACTGTCTTTCATTAGATCGTAGATGGAGTCCCGGAGGCTGCTACACTCCTGGCCTTCCGTGGTGAGGAATTTCCGGATCGTCTTCTCCACTGGTCCCAGGTCGCGGTCTTTCGGTGACTGTTAGTTGTATTCCTTTAATATGAAAAGCAAAAATGTCAAAGATTTCATGAATACATTTTCATCTTGAAAACATTTATAAAGGAAGAACCATCTAATCTAATTAAGGGTATATCGTATAAAGCATGATCATGACACCTGAGTTATAGCATGTTTTAACAAAACGCTTTATTAATGAATGTATATTCAAATAGCTTTATTCTTTCTAAAAACGAATTAAAAACAAAGAACAACAATGTCTCATACAGATTTAAATGGACATTTACATGTATGGTCATGACATCTTTGTGTTAAAACAATTAGACAAGCACCGCGTGCACTATCAAAAGACATTTCACACTATAATACACGACCTCCTGCTAGTGTATGACATCACCGACATTGCTACCTACCCGGATGGACTCAAAAGCACTGAGAACGATCGCGACAAGAAAATTGAGCACGACGACGGTAAAGATTGCGACGAAGATGCCAATGTAGACGCGGGTGAACCAGAACACGTATTTGCTGGTCTTGCTAGAATCCAACATGGCCATGGTAGCGAATAACTCGTCACCATAAATGACGGCAAACAGAGTCGACAAGGCAGTCGAAGGCTGGCTAAACTGGAGTGAGACAAATAAAAGATGTTACGTTACAATGTCGCAAGATAAAAAATAATTATAATTAAATATATATATATATATTTATTGTATGTATATACCTTGACGTGATACGGCCCAATGACGACATAATCGCAGATCCAGAAGCCGACGAAGAGGATCGTGACGCACATCATGTAGGCAACCACGTTACCGAACGCCTTGTAGATGGTGGTGAACAACAACTGTAAAAAAGAGGCCGCAGTTTCAAAAAGAAAGAGAAACATATAAATGACAGGTTACATAACACGGATAATTATGCTGATCATTATCATCATAAGCAGCAGCAATAGCATCATTAGCATTCATCCTTATCACCATAATTGCCATCTTAAGCATCATCACTATTCACGCTATTCTTTCTTAATTATATTTTGTCAGCTTTTTCATTGTGATTGCCACCAAGATATCACGAAAACGTATAACACAGCTTACGTGGAACTTGTTATGGAACTTCAAGAACCTGAGGAGTGTGAACCAGGTCAGAAGGCAGCCAGTTCCCAGAACGACAGTGTTAGAGTCCAAAGTCGACAACTCAAAGTTCTGGCTCTGTAAGGTAATAATGTTCTCAAATCATATATTATGCACATATGGGAAAAGTTGATAGATGCCCACGATTTTTAAATGACAAATGCAATCAGCAAAACAAGGGATACTTGTCAAGTCGTGTGGCTAAAAGAAAATATAATTGCATTATAACTGGAAAACTAAACACAATAACGTTTTGTTTTGACAGTGTAAATAAAATGGCGATGGATGAGAAACACTCGTTTCAATTGGCAAATGTTTATACACGATTTATTTATCAACGTGAAAACCTGTAGTACTGATTTGAAAATAAATAAAGAGTTAGAACGGGCTGCGTACATAACACACAATGCGAAAAAGCTCACCTCAATTTCGAACAACGCGGCAGTCCCGATTATGTTCATGATATCGGCCCCCAAAATTAAGATCTCCCAGATCTTTAAGAACCGGAAATACTCGGAGCGAGGCAGGTCCGTCTCGTCCTCGTTGATCGGCATGAACAGCTTCTTGTAGTAGCGAAGCATGTAAGACTTTGTGTGCTAGAATTTAAATTAAAGTTGCAATACACGTGTTCTTGTTGACACCCTAAGTGTGTAGCCGGGGAAGGAATCTAAAACTCGTATAAATACCGACAGGAGAAACCTTTTATTTTTTAATTCCGGGTTGCACACGTTGACGTCTATGAACATAAATGCTTAACAAACATATCTCGATGCAAATTAGATACAAACAAAATATATAAGGAACTCTCAAAAAGTAGAAATAATGAGACTGATTAACTCACATAGAATGCCACAGCTCCCCAAATGATGTTATAGCAAGCGGTCAAGAGGGATAGAACGCTGAACGCTATTACCGCGGCGGCGGTTGACTGGGAAGTGTTCTGAAGGACTGGCTCTGAAAGAAAAGTGGCACGCTCAAAGCCAAGTGTAAAGAATGCAGTTCTTCATCACGGGTAATTGGTCTCCGTGATCCAATCCACCTTCAAATTATTAATCTCAACATGTAGTTTTGCCTCATTTTGCTGCTAAATGTTTCGGTGCAAAGCTTCTTTATCATCCGTGTTTTTATATATTGGTTACATCACTGTAACCACATTTTGGCAATAGAAAGTTGTCCTTGCAGACTAATACATTTGGTTGTTAATCAAATAAAGCATACTCTACTATGATTTTAAATATTTTCCGAAGCGACCGTACACACATAAAATGAATGCTTTTAATACTTGAATACTAGGCCATACGCCCAAAGAGTTTTCAACAACTCTTGCTCAAATGGAAGAGGAATTAAACTTGGTCAGAGAAGTATTGGTGATCGCCCTTTATTTGATAGAACGCATGAGATTATTTTATGATGCCATACGAAAGACAACCGTTGTAAAATCCACAATTACACTATATATTGCAGAACGTATAACCTATATTAATGACACCTTAGTTATTCTCTCAACATGTTTGCTCTTCTTACTAATATATATTATCATAGAAAAACAGAAACTGTTATCATATTATGATTTTGTATGTTTAACGCCAAATATAATTGTGCACACTCAGACATTTACAGTATTAAATTTGAAAATAAATATTTTTCAATTACTTGAAATGCCGCCATGCAAGTTGCAAACGACTGAACTAAATATGGAACATTTCTTGTTCGGAATGATTAAATATTGACTATTTTTTGCATAAACTACAATTTCATCCATCATTTCGTTCTGTTTGTAATGATTTGAGCTATGATACCATAACGATAAAGGGATGAAATCATGAATTAATATCATTTTCAGATTAATCAAATTGAGCTTGTGGACTCAGACAAAACCTTGTCAACGTTGCATTATGTCAAGTACCTGGCAAAGAGTAGTTTATTTCTGAACACTTAATTCTGGTCGTCATAGTTTCCAGCTCCACGTTGACCTGCCCGTTGTTGTCCAGATCAGAGAACACAACCTGCGGAAAATCAGCACGATAACAATGTTGCTTGCATTGCCGTGGTTATTGTACATCGACAATGGTGTTTTATTGAAGTATTTTCAATAGTTTGACTAATTTAGACACTCACCTCTCCCTTAATTCTGAGGCAGCGAGCTTTACTAACAGCTTCCAGAACGCGGACCGAGTGCATTTGGAAATAAATATTAGTTGCCAGCATTCTAAAAAAGAACAAATAAATGCAAAATTTAAGTTTTTTTTTGAAGACAAAAATCAAACGTCGCACACATGCACCACTGAAGACCAAAGAACAATCCGCCTTACCTTACGTCTCGAAGGTATACACAGCCCCACTGGGTACTTATTTCCAATGGTTTAAGAGAAATTAATTTCAACTTATGGTCAAGTATAACTATCAGATTCAATAAATACCACCAAATTCTATAAAAAAGGCAATACATTAATCTAAAATATAGAGAGCCTTCGGAAGATATGGACAACACGATTTGGTGATGCTGAATAGGTGAAAGTTACAACCGCGGCACCTCAAGCCAAAGTAAGTTTGATAAACATATCGAACAAGGCCTTAAACCCACTTTCAATAGTTCAACCCCGACAAGTCTATAAATTGTGCATTGAATAACAGTTCAATCCTATTATGTTTGTTTTAAGCCGACCATTTGAATCAGAAGGCAGACAAACATAGAAAATACATCGGTAGGTGATTGGATGGAAAAAAGTATCCAACGATGCAATTCCGCCATCGTATGTCTTCTTATGAGCTGGTGTTTCGGAACAGATAATAAAATAATTATTAAAAAGTATACTACAAAAAGGTTACCGGTAATTCATGTTAAACACTTATACAAAGGTATAATAAATGTCATATGTGTACCTGGTAGAATCAAAATTACAACCGTTCAAAACAAATCAAACTAATTTGACCGCCATTGCAAGAACTGGTTTAATTCGCTTGCTATAATCACGCGAGACAATTCCGTCATATTATAGGTCTTAAGTTTAATCATGCTGTATTGCTTATATGTGCACATGTTTNAAAAAAAAAAAAAAAAAAAAAAAAAAAAAAAAAAAAAAAAAAAAAAAAAAAAAATAGAACGTTTTTGTTTCAGCTTAATAAAATGCACATGTGGTTTACATAATATATAAATCTTGCCACATACTGTTGCTTGGATAAAGCCAATTTAAGTGGCCATCCTGTATAGGTAACTGTTGCTAGTAGCACCAGGATAAATCCTTTTTTTCCCAGCAAGAAACACATAAATTTTTCCTATGTACAGTGAATAACTTCCGACGCTTACGAGAAGATTTGAAGAAGATCCATAAAATTACATCTCGAACACAAAGAATTAACATGTTTTTGCCATTCAATATGGCAATAATACCAGCATATACCGACAAGAGTATGCAAAACAAACGGATTTTATGGATAAAACCGCAATACAATAGCAATCCATAGCTGTTGACTACAATTAGATTATATTACAGATAGATCTTCTTATTAACATCGATTTTTCAATTTTAAAACCAATTCGTTATGAATAAACATTAGTTTATTTTACCTCGTGCAATGCTTTACATTACATGGTCTTGGGGTCTCAGTCCTACCACTAATTTGTCCAAGCTAGTTTGGCTTCCACTTGCAAGACCGTGAAAGCAAGATTGGTGTTGCTTGGACAAACGTGTACCAGACAAGAAGATAATTTTCCCCCTAAATTTCATCCTCGGAACCAAACTGTAGCCTACTTAAGGATGTAATTTTAAAGGCAATACCTATACAAAATTGCTGATGGGAGCCATACCAAAATAAACACAGTTAAGTTAACATGTTTTTTGAAATCCTAATTGAGTTTTCTTGTTGTTCATACTGTGCCTCAAAACACTTAATTATACAATGACGGTTGGTGTTTCAGAAATGAATGTTAAACTACAACGTAAATACATGAACACACAATTTAATGATTACACTTATTGATATTGTGTTATTATTGTGTGTATTATTATTTACCATGATACACAATATGTTTACAATTGCTTACTTCTTTATAGGTTTTGTTATATTAAGGTTGCTGAACTCCTTCAATATGTCGTAGGTGTATGTTGTGTCGCCTGTTTGTTGATCCACTGTCTCACTCAAACCTTCATCTACAGCTATCATCCGGTCTGCAGACGAACATTGCAATAACATAAAACACGTGTCATTTAGAAGGATATAATAGGCAACGTAAAAACAGCGTTATATGTTAAATTAATCTATGTACGTGTATGCAAATAAATCAAATTGTTATAAAGAACTACGAATATATATTGGTTTGTTTGAAGAAAATATCACCTATTATGGCGATTCCAGAGCTGCCCGTGGTTTCTAAAAATCCCGGAAACTCAAAATACTTTATTTTAATTCCTAGTTTGTCCGTCGACAGTCGCTCGTAAAACCCAATAGAGTCATTCTCGGCGTTGTAATACTGTAAAATTATGGTCAAACTATGATAACATGTAAATTATAAATGTTGTTTAAATAAGACATATCTTTTCAAAAATCGACTCAAATGCAACAATATAGCAAACAGTCATGTTTATTTAAAAGAAAATATATGAATAGACAGCAATAAAACCATTCTGATCAGCTAAAAGAAACACAACGAATATGCATAAAGCAATACAAAACCCTCTGAACAGCAAAGTTGACGCCCGCGACCCAGTCATCGATGGTATACACAGCAAAGTCCCCGTGGGCCGGAGGGTAGGGTAGCGTCTCCCAAGCTGTAATATCATAAGAATATTTTTACGAAATGTGTGAAACATAGACATTATAAGCACAAGCAAATAAGACATATAATTGTATACGAACACATGAACTAAAGCAAACACATAGACAACAACAGAAAAGGTAGATAAAACACGGTAATATTATAATACATTTTTAAGAATACCACATACGTTATATGTTTCCGGTTTAAGTCATTATCACACACGCATTATGTCATAAAAATGAAAATCGGTAGGAGAACATTCAGTTAACGGTATACGATGTACATATGCATATAATAGTATACATGGGACACTTGAAATTTGTACAAACTTGCGTCCCAGTCTTTGAGAAATAGGTGCCTCAGAGCCAGATTACCACGATTGACCACGTTGAAAAAGTTGGCACGGTCGTTCCCGAAATTGAACATCTTCAAAGAAAAAAAAAAGATAAGTCAACCGTTGTGAGCCAATTGATAAGCACGTATTGAGATATATAGAATACATGAAGTTTATTCGTCCCCTTAAATGATTGAAAATCAAAAGCCTTGAGGAACCGAGTTTTGGCTTCTATCAAACACAAGTGTGGATTTATTTGAAAACAGATTTTAGAATTAAAACTTATAAATCTATATTATTTTTTTTTCCAAAACTGTAACTTAAAGCGTGGTTATTCAACAGTTTAACACAATAAAGTGTTAGATTTCTGGAAAGTGAAAAAGCTTATTTACTTATCTGTAATTAATTAATCACAGCTGAGCCAAATCAGGAAACGAACAATAAAGATTTCAAGAAAGAAATCGAGTCATTTCAAGTTATGTCTGCAAGAGTCAATATACACAAAAGCATGGGCATCTTGAAAAGGGGGCAAGACAAACGTTGCTTTAGATATCTGTGCACCGATCACAGTTTTACATGGATTATAAAGCGTCTGAATATTACTATAAAAATATGTCAGTTGGTAATTTATCTCTCTTCCATATTCATCTGTCGTTTTATCCGTTTAACCCGTTTGAACGTGTTTTTGTTTCACACGTCGTGTCGCGTCATGCAGTGCAATTCTATACACCAGGCATGTTTTATTGCTGTTAATTGATTGTTGTTGAAATGGTGGTGAAGAGGAAATTATTGGTCGTGTTGTTTGCTATTGTTTTAGGTGTTGGTCGAAGTGTTTGCACATGACAGCACGCATGCATAACTTGAGAAGAAAAGTATTTAAACAATAAATGTTAGTTTTAATTGCAGCAGTTTAAAACTAATCAGATATGTTTGCATGTTTTTAAGAAATCCTATGTCTTGTAGTATATGTATAAATATATAAATATATAAAAGCGTGTTTAAGTAAACAATAACACAATTCTCTTGTAACTGATCTCAGGATAAAATATTTTAAATTAACATATGACCGTCAATTGCTATTGTATTCAAATAGGCTATTCGCTGATTTTTTGGTACACAATCCTACTGAATTACACATTCAATTATCGTCTCTATACACGGATGTAAAAAAAACATAATAGTATAATTATCGGGGTCGAATCCATTTGTATTTATACCAACATTAATAATGTTGGGAATAAAACTTTCCTCATTTATTTTCCATTCGACAGTTCAAACTATAAACAGCATATCATTGAAATTATTTAAGGAATCTTATTTTGGTAACTTAACATGATTTATGTTTTATATGCGACTAATGGTGAAGCAATCAGTATATACAATAAGTCAGAAGTCGTTTGGAACACACGTTGAAACAAGACACATACAAGACAGATTAACCAAAGTGTACAATAATTGAACGACCAATTTCTGCATATCTTAAATTATGTCTTTATTTAGAAGCAATAAGAGCAAAGGATACTAGGAAACAAACCTGCGATGTAATAAGTCCGACCTTCACCACGTGCATACAGCAGAAGAACAAATGCAACAAGTGAAAGTAACACGTGCCTTTCTTGTACTTGAATGCCTCATAGAAATGCCACTTCAGTTGTCTGCGCAGGCGCGTGGTGTGCTTCCGGTACTCCGTGTCGTCATGTTTATCTCGAACTAATTGAGCGTATGGGAAACACAGAAATCTACATTATTTCGTATTTGTGGGTGAACAACTACAACGTTTCTCACTTCTAGATAATCCCATACATCTTATTCTGTTTGGAGAAACTCAGTGGAATTTAGCATATTAACTTTGGAGTTGCATTAACGCATGGAGTAATAAATGCGCATTTAGCGTCTACATATTGCAGTTACATAAACATACGGATACTTGAGCTCGTGTTAAGCATCTAAACACTGCATTTTCATGAAATTACAGAGTAATTAATTTGTATATAGTATCTGAAAATGTAATTTGTATTGACACATAAAGAACTTAGTTTGTATTTAGCATCTACATATAACGGTTGCATTGACATACTGAGTACTTGCGTTCCATTTAGCATCTGAAAAGTGAAGTCATATGTACACATGGAGAAATTAGTTCGTATTTAACATACTAACATTTCAGTTGCATTGGCACATGAAGTTCTTGAATAGCATTTAGCTTCTTAACATTTCAGTTGCAAAAACCAAAAGCTTTAATGTGTGCTTCTTATTTGCGTGAAGTTTTGTACTGGAAATGCTATTTCAATACATTTTACCATACCTTTTTCAGCGTTTGTGCCGTTAATTGGATAAGGTACATCGTTGATACAAATCTCAACAGCAGCAATGTCGGCTGCCATTCCGTGTCCACTACTCTGAAAGGTTTATTCTTAGTGCATTAACTTTTTCAAATCCGTACCAGTGAGTTGATGCTGTTTGTTGTGAACGTTTTAAAAAAGTGGTCCGATAAACAGACTTATGTTATATGGTTAATGCTAGACGATAGATTGGCTTTTCGTTATAAGTAATCTTTACTGCGACGAGTAGATTAATTTTGTAGCAAGTACAATATATTACTTTTTGCGCATTTGAAAACAGTTTAAATGCGCTTGAAATATATTGAACGCTTGTGTTAACATTGACATTTAAATACAGGATGATTTTTCATCGTATTTACAGTTGAACATTCCTCGAGTATCGTGTATTACGGTATCGTGACAAAGCGCGTATGTTTGTGCATACTCCGTGTCAAATTTCGCTAAATACCGGTAAGAAAGAACTTACGAGACCTACTACTACTACACCTCTCATGTTACAACGGTGTGCTTATATTGAAACAGGTTCAGATTTAATCTTTATATTCTAATGTTGATACATTCTTTCGGCAATGAACTGTTACAGGCAAAGAAGTATAAAACTTTGATTTATTTAATATAGTTGAGCTGAAGTTCAGGGAAACACATGTCAGATTAAATAAAATGTAAAGACTAAACGAAACTCAACTGAACGAGCTTTAGACATTATTGCAAGACAATTACACATAATCTTACAATTAACCACTCTTCGTTACTAATAGTTATATCCAAATTGCTAATTAAACAACATCCACTGCAGCACTTTAACAAGAGCGAGTAATCCCGTATGATGTGTATGTGTGTGTAACTGCTTTATAAATCCAAGCCTGTTTTGAAATATAAGTATCCGCTGTATGCACAATCAGGAAGTTATATGGAAGTGAACTTAAGCGCATCGTCGTCATCTTTAAAGGAGAGTTATTGTCTACATCCAGTTTAATTGCAAAATACAAATACAGAAAAAAATAACATTTACACTTTTACTAGATAAGGTTAGAGGTATACACCAAGTGTCTTAGCTAACATGCACACACATTGGCTGATACTGAAAACTATTTTTAATTATGTTAAATAAAATGTCATTTAAACTACACACCAATACAACCGACAACAATGTAACTTGACGTTTTAAAGTTTGAGTACAATTTTCTACTTTTTTACTACTATTTGTTTTTTTAAATACACTTAACTATTATTTAGATTTTGCTCAATAAATAATTTAACAGTTAGGTTGGAACATATTAATGATGAGGTTTGTCTATTAATGTCCCTTTATACATTGTGTCGGTTCGGCACTTTCCTCGGCGGTTGAAGTGGTGTTAAAATACAAATTCGTGTCTTGTTTTAATATATATATGTATATATATTAATATTCAGTGATGTATGATTGTTGAATGTTATACTAAACAAAATAGAAAGAGCGCAAAGAGTGGGTAATACAAATTCTGAAAAATCCCAGATTGTCGCAAAGTTTTCTCGCTACATAGACCGTGAGACCATACTTAACACATGAAGGCAACTTTTGGACAGGCATTCACAATTTTCCGTCCGCGAGGATTTTACTGAGCGAGTTCAACTACATAGGTGGGAACTGGGAAAGCGATTTGTTCAAGCGCTAAATCAAGGACAATACGCTTCTTTGTTTTTTGACAAGCTATTTGTTGATAACGAGGTGTACCAGTATGACGACTTGACCGGGGAGATTACGAGAATTGGAAATACCCGTTGAAAAAGAAAATCATTCCTGCTAACTACGGCAATCAAAATTACTTAAATAACGGTACTGAACACTTACCAAAAAAAGAAAAGTATAAATAAAAAGACGCTCACAAGCCAAATTTCCTGAGAGTATTTGAAAACAGTTTTAACATTCAACATTCGCAAATATTTGAAGCAATCGCGCGCACTGATATTGACGTAGCGATCGATAAATTATTACATTTGTACAAATACGATGTATCCGATATGAAGGTTAATTATAAAACACACTATCTTAATAAAAATGACACTTCAGTAAATCAACCCTGGTGGGAAAGAGAATGTAACGCGGCTAAACAAACGAAGTATTCAGCATTACGAAGGTTCCGATTAAGTAATGATGTATCGGATTATCCATACTATATAACACTCCGTAGAGGATTTTAAATATGTGCTCGGCCAAAAAACAAGCGTATCAAACGCCGAAAAGAAACGAATTTGTTTTATCGCGTACTAAACCAAAGTTGTTCTGGAAATTAATAAAAGGTAGTCATAAGACGAACAACACAGATTCTTGTAATATATATATCCATTTGCATGGTACGATTATTTAACGGCCTTCTTTGTGAAGACAATCAACCAAGTCTAATTGATATAAACCTAGAGGTTAACGAAACTGAAGATGATCAAGATTACATTTAAACTCAGAAATCACGTAAGAAAAAATTATAAAACGTATTTCGAAACTCAAAGATGTAAAATCGCAAGGGACCGATGGCCTTGGGGCGGAATTTTTATAAAAGTACGATGCATATGATAACACATTTACTTCGAGATTTATTTAATACGATTATTAATACATGGAATTTTAAAGCTACTTGGAGGGATAGTATAATTGTGCCGGTATATAAGTCAGGCGCTACAGATGACCCCTCTAATTATAGAGGTATATCATTAATTCATGTAATGTATAAACTATTCTCTTATATCGTATAAAACATATTATGCAAATGGGCAGATTTAAACAATAAAATAGCAGAATCACAAGCCGGTTTTCGCAAGGGATATTCAACCATTGGTAATTTATTTACTCTTCAAAGCATGGTTAACAAATATACGTGTAAACCTGGTAGAAGTTTTTATGCTCTAAACGTGGACTTCCAAAATGAATTTGATAGTTTGATTATTCATAAACTATTACAACTAAGTGTTAACATGGTTTCAGAGGGAAGCCTTTTCCAGTATTAAAATCTATGTATTCAAATCTACGCACATGTGTAAGTGTAAAAGATAACAATGTTACGCAAAACTTTAATTGTAACATCAGCACTAGGCTAGGGGACGTAGCCAGCACAATAATTTTTAATTTATACATAAATGAGTTATCTAACTTTCTAAAATCTTAAGGTCATATGGTATTTTTATCACCGAATACATTTCAGACCTAATTTGAATTTGTTTTGCCGATGACGTTGCGAGATGCGCTGATACCGCGATCGAGCTACAATCAAAAATTGAACTCTATATCGGAATTTTGTGAAAATACTGGTATGAAAATTAACCAACAAAAGACGGAAATTATTGTTTTTAGAAACGGAGGTCCGCTGAAATCATGAGAACATTGGGTCTTTAAAAATAATCCCGTAAATGTCATATCTGTATATACATTGGTCTTCTATTTACACCCAAATTATCATGAACGAAAGCGGAATAAAAACTTGCATCTCAAGCCCGCAAATCTATTTTGCTATTAAATCTTACCAAAGAAACTTTGGATATTTTTCATACATATAGAATATTTTAAATTTTTTGATTCAATGGTCAAACCTATACTTACATATGGCTCCGATATATATGGAATAGAATTCTCAGACACTCTTGCAAAAGTACAAATCGAGTATTGTAAATATTTCCTTGGTGTAAATACATCTGTTAATGATAGCATTGTACTAGGAGAATGTGGTAGATTACCTCTGTGTATAGAACATCATGTAAAATGCGTTAACTATTGGTATAAATTGATAAGTAGGACAAGAGGATCGATATCCTAGAAATTGTTATATTATGTTAAAGCGGCATGACGAAATCAGAAAGAACTAATTGGGTGACATCTGTAAAAATATTTTGTAACGTTATGGATTTAGTTTTGTTTGGATTCGTCAAAAGATAGGAAATGTGAAATTATTCTTAATGCCATTAAAACAAAGATTGATTGATTTTAATACACAGAACTGGCTTGAAACTCTAGGAAATTTATCAAGATGTGATACTTACAAACAGTTCAAATCAATGTTAAACCCAGAAAATATTTGTTTATCGATATACCATTTTATGTTCGAAAGTCAGTTGCTAGATTCCGTTGTTCAAGCCATAAATTAGCAATTGAAACTGGTCGACATTTAGGAATTTCAAGAGGAATGTCAAGAGAACACCGATTATGTACATATAGTTTTTTTAAATGTCCAAAATTCAATCAAAAAAGGCAACTGTATATCTTTTCATGGTACAATTGTGAACACAATTTCCTATTTAGTTTGCAATCTTATGCAAATTGCTGATGAATTTCAAGTAAAAAGCATAGCATTTTTTTGTAACCGAAATAATGAAAAAGAAAGAAGTAGATCAAAATTGATGTTCAAACTTGATGTATCACAACTAAAAAAATAATATGCTGTTACTTATATATTCTGTATTTTGGGCCGGTGGCCTTTATTTAAAAATAAAATTGTGTCTGTGTACAGTGATAAGGTTAATGTCTTCACTGTCAGTGAAAACTGATCAAATACCATGTTCAAAATAAATCGAATGAATGATCATGCAAACATGATGCATTTAGACGGCACAGAAATAAAGCATAGTGGTTGCTGATCGTGTACTTTACAGCAGATATAAGACCAGGACAACACTTGTCTGCGACTTTTAGCCAATGAAAACACGAAAACTGTACGATATAATTAAAAACATCCTTACGCTCATTCAAGGGCTAAATCGGAGGAATGATGACGCTGACGTAGTGATTTTAAACGGCGTTTGACTAAATCAGCGTGAAAGCTGTTTGTGTAATGTACGAACCTGTAGTTGACTACAACTGCTGTTTGGGTCTCTTGACCACCGAAACATGGCACGAGCAAGTGACTAATTCAGACGACACGTGATGATATGAGAGTGGTAGATGTACAAGCGCGTGTCATTCAAAATTTATGGAAAACATTTGTTTCGAACTTTTGGCTCAGAAACATGGGCACTGAACAATTCAAGCGGTAATTAAACGGCTAAATTGGGTGAAAAGCCTAATACATTTGATAAATGATCACGTGCAATAGACGCATTGACGAACATGAACTGTATCTAAATCTGTTAATGTGTTATGTGGTCTTAATACGGTACATTAGCGGCTGCACATTTTATCCGCTGTAAAAGGACACATAATCGAAACACTATCATTTACTGTTAAATCCTTCAGATCATACGCACATGTCAATTAACAAAAAAAATACTTACTAAGTGATACAATACCATTTACGGTTTAATCCTTCATATCGTACACACACGAAAATTACGTAATAGCATTCGAACAAATCGATACGATAGCAATTTACGGTATAATCCTTCATATGATAAACACACAAAATTAAGTTATAACATACGAACTTATCGACACAATAACATGTACGATTGAATCCTTCATACACACACAACCATTAAGTAATAGCATATGAACTGATCGATACAATATTATCAACGTTTGAATAATTCAGATCACACACACGCGCTTTTGAGGTGCAAACAGAAAGGAACCTTATAATTGTCTTAGAGGAGTGCAAGTGAGGCCGTGCACGTCGTCTTAATTGTAACAGTTCAACTATGCGATTCTCTATTTTAATAATGCACCAAGGTCAGTGTTACTATGACGATATTTCTATTATTCATGATAGCAGATGTGTATAATATATTCTACATATTTGTGCATACTGTTTGTCTCGATATCTAAAATTATCACTTGACCAATGGCCCTCCATATACAAACACACATGTGAAAATCGGCGTATATTTAAAACATGTTTTCAGCCATTGCTAAGTGAGCTAAGAGCTAAACATACAGATAATACTATATATCTTATACTGGACCAATACACTGCATGAAACTACCCCATAGCAGCGTCAGTTAGTCCATTAACTGGGCCTTTCAAGCACAAGTCATATGCATTTGTTTCTCCACCAAATGAAGGAAACCTCGGAGTTAAAGCACCGACAGTCCACCACGCCCTTTCAATCTTCTTCCAACTCCATAAACGCTTTCAGCGTCCTGGGTATCAGTATTTGCACACGATCGGGCCTCTGGTCCAACTGGACGATCTTCAGCAGCTCCTTCCGGAACACTTCTTCCTCCGCGGATCGCTTTCCACTGTCTTTCATGACATCATAGATTGAGTCCCGAAGGCTGCTTCTCTCCTGACAATCAATGGTGAGGAACGTCCGGAGCGTCTTCTCTATGGGTCCCAGGTAACGATCATGTGCAGAATGCCTGTAGTATTCCTTTAATGTGCCAACAAAAAAAGTCTGAACAAAAAGTATGTCGCGATAAAGAACAATAACACAAACTCGAGTTAGTCAATGTCAATTAAAATTGCCTTACTCTAATTATGTAAGCGTTTCATACAACAGTAACACAATCAAGGTTATTTAAAATACATCTATATGGACTTTTTAATGTTTTGCAAAGGNAAAAAAAAAAAAAAAAAAAAAAAAAAAAAAAAAACCCGTCAAGTTTTTGCTTGTAAGTAAAAGCGAAGACCGTGCCAGGATTCCAGCACATATATCTCACTTACCCGAATGGAATCAAACGCACCGATAAATATTGCGACTAGAAGGTCGATCACGAAAACGGTAAATATTGCGACGAAGAGGCCGATGTAGATGCGGGTGAACCAGAGCACGTAGTTGCTTTTCTTGCTGGTGTTTAACATCGCCATGGTAGCGAATATCTTGTCACCATAAATGGCGGCAAACACATCGTCTCCATAGCACTGGAAGGCGTGCTAAACTAGAGGGTAACTACTTGATGAATAAAACAAAACATACCACCGTTACACAAGCTACTTATATATGTATAATATAATGTATTTTATTTGCAGACAAAGTATGCGGTTGTGTAACATAATGCGTTTTTTTTAAATTGCAAGTGACAAAAAAGTACGTCTTCCATGTCATTAATTAAATAATTAAATCATTATTCTTTAGAAGCGCTTGTATAATACTTAAGAACATAACAGACGTATGGTATTAATTGCTTTTCGTGATGCTAATATGCAAAAATGGTTGAACATATTCGGCCAGATGCTTACCTTGACATGATACGGGCAAATGACGACGTAACCACAGATCCAGAAGCCGACAAAGAGGATTGTGAAGCACATCATGTAGGCAACCACGTTACCGAACGCCTTGTGGATGGTGCTGAACAACAACTTCATATAGGACAGATATGGATAATCATCATCGTCGTCATCGTAGTCGTCGTCGTCGTCGTCGTAGTCGTCGTCGTCGTCTTCGTCATAGTAATCGCCATCGACATCGCCATCGTCATCGCCATCGTCATCATCATCATCATCATCACCAACACCACCACCATCATCATTATCATCATCATCATCATCATCATCATCATCATTCATAATCATCACCATCATCATCATCATCATCATCACCACCATCATCACCATCAGCATCAGCATTATCAGCATCATCAGCATCATCAGCATCATCAGCCTAATCAGCATCATCAGCCTAATCACCCTCATCATCCTCACCATAATCTATATTGTTACAGAGATAAAAGATAATCTTATACAACGACTTATGTGGAATTAGTTATGGAACTTAAAGAAGCGGAGCAGTGTGAACCAGGCCAGCAGGCATACTACCCCCAGCCAGACAGTTAACGAGTCCAAAGCTGACAGCTCAACATTTGCAAACCGGTGCTGTAGGATAATATTATTCTCAAATCATATTATGCACACATGTCTGAAGAACTGGATATGTCAAGTATATTTAGTTTGAAGCCTATTCACAAAAGGCATGCTCGTATGACTTAACATGCTAACTATTTAATTTTATATCCCAACCTGAATTCAATAAGAGACTTCACTAAAACGTAAGAATAAGACGATGATTTTTGTGAAAAAATACGTTTTATGTTATAATTTACAATGGCGAATAACTCTAAATCTTATAAAGCATTAGCGAGGGAGACGTGAAGAAAAAAAGAGTGAACGCTGACCTCTTTTCCAGACATGCTATCGGCAACCAAAATGAAGATCTCCCAGACCTTTACAAAACGGAAATACTCGGAATGGGGCAGGTCCGTTTCGTTTTCATTGACAGGCTTGAACAGTTTCTGGTAGTAGCGGGTCATGTAAGACCTCTCACACTAAAATTGTAAATAAAATGGTGGTAGTATAAAAAAGTAAACGTTAGAGTCTTTAGTTTATAAAACATATTGTGGGTATCTACATCTCGTATAGACACCAACTGGTAGTATTCGTATCTTTCTTAATTGAAGATAAAAGACAACGATGTCTGCATACCTGAAGTATGGATTACATCCCGTAGTTAAATGAAACTTATATTTCTCGAATAATTTTATACAAAATCACATAAACATAAAAAGAATGAAAAAAACACAACTTTGAACGACATTGATTAACTCACGTAGAAAGCCACAAATCCAAAGACGATATTATAGCAGGCGGCAAAGAAGGAAATGACGATAAACGCTATGACGGCAGTGGCGGTCCAATGCGAGGAATTATCCAGGACCGGCTCTTCAACACAAAGCGGAACTCTCACGGCCAAGCTGCAGGACACTCGAACGCTACCGTACCAAATTTATTAACTTTGTTTAAAAGGTTAGAATTCTCGACAAGAAGCCTGAAGATACCAATGATTCTTGCCTGAACGGCAGCGGTTACGTATATGGGGGTAAAAACCAACCAAGCTGTTTCATAATATTTTTAATCACTCACCATATGTAGTAATATTATTTATATGAAACTAAACTGTGTACATAAAAGGTTTCAGCGTTGTGTTTAATTACGGTTTAGCTGGAGTTCTCCAATGCTTTTGACATGCGAGTTACCCATATTTGTAAAAAGCAGCCTTGGTAATGTCGCCATAGAACTGATGTAATTTTGATGCGGATGTAAAGGCAACCGATCTAAGCGCAACAATTGTAATAAATATGGTATATCTTAGAAACGTCAAATCTATTACCGTTTGACACCTTGTACACATTTAAGTATTTTTTTCCAGGATGGTTTGGCATTCCAGGTAAAATAACTGTTATGATATTGGTCACAGTTTGACAAAGTAAGGCTTTGTGAACAGTGCATGCTGCATAGTACCTGGTAATGAGTAGTTCATGTTTGAACACTTTATTTTGATCGTCAGAGTTTCCATGTTCACTTTGACCTGTCCGTTGTTTTCCGTATCACTAAACTTGACCAGTGAAAAATAAGCACAATAATAATGTGGCTTGCACAAAAGTGATACTTTGTTAACGATATCTTCGTCTATGGGTTGGATATGATTTGCCGCTCACCTCTCCCTTAATTCTGAGGCAGCGAGCTTTACTGACAGCAACCAGAACGCGGACTGAGTGTATTTGAAAGACCAGATTCGTTGCCAGCATTTTTTAAGAGAAGCAAGTTGAAGTATGCGTTATTATTAGAAACTGACAGTAGTCTTTAACGTCGAGCATAGTGCAATTGTTAAAAACATAGAGTTTTTAGCACAATCTGTAATTGTTTGAAGTTTGTTTTGGTATGACTTTAAAAACAGTGATAGCAATTCTCTTATTGGCTGACTGAACGGCTATAAGCAAATACCCTTCCATAAAGGTCGTTGTAAGATCTATAATCATTGCACATGTTTAAATATAGTTTTAACTTTCAAACTATACCATCCTCGTGAGGCAAAACATTTCATAATAATTCATTCGCTTTTTCTTTTCATCGCACATGTGCATTTTATGAAGCAATCCATATAAACAAAATAAATATAACGCTGACTTAATGAATATCAAACTATCAAACAAAATGGCATTCATTGCACTATGATAGTATACACTATCGTATAAATGGTGCTTACTTCTTGAGGTTTTGTGGTGATAGTGTGGTGACTTAACTCCTGCACAATGTCGTAAGTGTATGTTTTGTTCACTGTCATGAACAAACCTTTATCCACAGCAATGTTGTGGTCTGAAAACAAATCAAAGGCATATTATGTAAAAACATGTATTATCAACATACACATTTTTGGTACTGAAAACAAACTATGTCCAAAGCATCAATTATTGCATCTACAGATCTACCATTACCATTCTATTTGTATAACACCAATCATATTGGGAATTTTACTCGAAAACACGTGTCATACAAAGTTTTAACAAAAAATCACCTATAATTGCAATTCCAGAGCTGGCCGTAGTTTCTGAAAATCCCGAAAACTCGAAGTTCTTTATTTCAATGTTAAATCTGTCCGATGGAGTCGTTCTCGGCGTTGTAATGCTGTAAATTGTGAGGATTAATATGATAATATGTATATCAGGAGAGATTTGTCAACAAGGAGTGCTTATTGATTTGTTTAAAAGACGTGTACTTTTTACAGTTGTCAGATTATATGAAGAATTTCCCACCTGATAACACAACCAACATTTGAAGATCGGAAGCGGACAACCCGCAACAATTTCCCACCTGATAATGTTCCTGGAGTTAAGGTATTAATATATTCAGAGATTGACACATATATTGATTGAAAGAAAAGAAATACAATATATTAAACAAATGAACCCTGTAAAGAAGAGAAAAGAACACGTGCAATGAGCAACACAGCGCAGAACCCGTTGGACAGCAAAGTTGACGCCCGCGACCAAGTCTTTGTGTGTGTACGCAGCAAAGTCCCCATGGGCCGGTGGGTAGGGTAGCGTCTCCCAACCTAAGATATTGTCCACATATTAACACTTGATTGCTCAAACAATGGTGAAAACGTATTTCATAAAAGCAAATACAATAATATCATAATCTCAATAGATTAAACATTTCAAAAATGTATTATAATTGTGATATTACAAAACACACTGTGTTTGTTTCCGATTAACGTAATAATCGCAAACGCAACATATCGTAAAACTGGATCAGACGACGGATGAATTACAGGTAACGGTAGAAAGATGCAAAACATGTATGTCTATGAAGTTTTAAATTGAATTTAGTGCGAACTTGCGTCCCAGCCTTTGATAAATAGGTTCCTCATAGCCACATTACCTCGATTGACCACGTTGGAAAAGTTTGCAAAGTCGTTCCCGAAATAGAACATCTGCAAAGGAAAACTAATTTAAAGTGAATATGTGTGAGAACGTGCTTTATCACGAGCCTAGATGAATAAATGGGGTTTGTTTGTCAGCGTCAATGCTTATTAACCAGGAGCCTAGCCTAGATATTGATCATCAACAGGGACAAAACTGTGTGTTTGTGTTAAGTTGTTAACTTAAACGCGTTCGAATTCATAATTGTTTAATTAATTGAATCGTGTTAACTCTAGTGCCCTTAAGAAGGATTTTTCCTAACAAAAATGGTATGCAACATTCAATTTCATTTATGAAATGGAAAATGCGTGTATATAATATATATATATAAAAGACAAGTATTTTTTTTATTTTTAAATGTTTGTCCGTTGTATGTGCATAGTGTGTTCATCCATGTACATTTATGATTAAAATTCCTATAAAATGTGGCGAACACTGCCAACTTTCAAAGACCGAAAGCGGAGACCTCGCAACCCACGGACGGTTTATCTCGAGATAATTTTAACAGCTGTAGTAAGTGTGCGGCGAGTTTTTGTGACTTTAAACGTTATTCAATCTGGTATATTTATTTCATAAGCGACATCATTTTAATATTAGTGCATTACAAGCGGTGTTATGATGCGTAAACCTACCAGGTACATACATGTTTTTGATTCCTTCGTTCATTGTGTACACGTTTGTTAACAAACATGCTAAATTGATATTTTGGACAACTGCATGTGAGTAAGGTAGTAATATAACATAGGTAATGATGGAGGTTGTAGTTTTTTCTAAAGTTTGTGTATTAACTGTAAACATATTCATTAAAATGTAATGTTCTTGGGTGAAAATGATGTGTTCATACTAGAAACATGTATGTACATAACTATATTATTTATAAAACTTGACATATGGCTAGTAAACATATTGTTTTGGAAACATTGAAGTAAATAACATCGTACCGCATTGTTCTTAAAATGCACAATACAGTGTATTATTTTTCATTAAAAGAATTCTGTATTGAGTTATCTACGTATTACTTATACATCAGTAAACACACATTTACTATTTTTACATACATGTCATAGTGTTAAGTCAGATGGTTACATAAGTATGTGCATGCATTTTTCTTTGTAAATTGATTACATATACATATAATACGATATGAATACAGTCATTTAAACAGGGAAAAAACATTATTTTTACAAACATGTCAGATACAGGGCGAACAGTGTATTTGTAATATTTAAATGTGCTTGTTTAATTCAGCAGTAACCCCAAACTGACATCGATTAAGTCTGGTTATCCAGTTGAATGGTGAGTTAAATTGTGACGCATTTAACTTATTTGCAATTTTTCTTCATAAAGTCAAGATTAAATGTACTTGTCAACTAGAAAATTGCATATTGTACTGATTTTACAATATTAAAAAAGAATAAACTTTCCGTGCTCCAGCTAGGATTTGAAAAGGACATGGTGGTCTTTTGTCAATAGAGATATTTAGCAAGCGGTCATATAATGCCTTTGGCATATTTTCTATACATCATGTCTTATATATTAATATTTGACGTTACATGTTTTTTCATTTAACACAACTTTCTGTGATTAAAAAAAACTAGTTTCACTGTAAAACTTAAGTGAGTTAACTGAACTTAAAATACAACTCGTTGTATAATAAGGTGATGATAAGATCCAAAATGGCATGACGGGGGTTCGACGAAGCAGGATGGGACTTGAGGCGATGTGATGCTGCGTGCTGCCGTTCAGGCCTAGCTGCCGCACTGAATTTGTTTTACTTATCAACAATGATTAAAATATAATGTTTATAAAACTAAAAACTAAACATGCATTTTAAATAATTTGATTAATGGAATACGATAATTTTAATTCCTTTCATTGAACGACCATAGTAGTTGTCATTTTAATCTCAGGCATTACCTACATAATGACGCCAAGTTTTATTATGCGCACAGACCTCCCAGGAATGGGGCTGATAAAAGAAAGAAGTGATGTAATCATATGACCAGAATATTACCATAAACTGAATTGTCAAAGAATCTTATCTTGCACAAATTAAACATGTCCACACACCATAGAAACAACAACTGTACTAAGCGTTTTAATGCGCAAAAGGACTACTTTTAAGTTTTTTGAACAATTTCAACACCACACATATTCATCCATTCATTATATCTGTTTCAACCTGATCCGATTTCGGATTTGTGCTAACAAACGTCTCTCTTGTGTTATGGGTCTAAATATAAACATTATTTCAAATAAATACTTTACTTAGTACAACTTGTAACACATTGGCGTATAAGCCAATTGAAAATATATACAGACACTTCAAGTAGTATTGCTAACAGATAGGATGTTTTGTATCGCTTTATACAGAAAAAGAAACCAACCGGCTAGTAAAATTAAGACGGATGCTTTCATGTTTCTATGTAATTTTCACTTGTTACAGTAGGTCAAAAAACAGATTAATTAACAACACGCTAAACAATGGAGAATTTAACTATAATAATTATAAAATTAATTATTAAAAAACTACAGTGTGAAATCGAGAACATGTAAACCAGCCTGTTGATTGCACCACATATACACGTTGTTTGTAGCAGACGTTTGAAACAGAGAAATGATTATCCAAATTGTACATTTTTTTAGCGACCAATTACTCGAAATCTAAAATTGCCTTATTTAAATATTTAAAGCCATATTGCCTATGGATTTTGGGACACCAACCTGTGATGTTTTGAATCCGACCTTCGTGACGTGCATAATGAAAAATTACAGATGCAGTAGTTAAAGTTGCACGTGTCGTTCTTGTACTTAAATGCTTCATAGAAGTACCACTTCAGTTGTCTGCGCAGGCGAGTCGTTCGATTCCTAAACTCGTTGTCGTTGTCGTTAGGAGCCGGTTTGTCTTCTGGACAATCTTAAGCGTATGGAAAACAGAGGAATATCATTAAATCGAACAAGTTCAAACTTTTTTATTTTTATTATTTTCTATTCTTTTTTCGAAAAGTAATCGAATTATCTATGTGGTACGTTTTATGCACTAAAAGTACTTAAATAGCAGTTAACATCCAAATATTGTCTTCTCGAATTATACGAATTGACGTCTTATGTGCGCCTGTTTTAATAAAGGATGCCGAAAATACAGTAAATACACACTTAATCCATACCTGTTACAGTTATTGAGAAGTTATTTGTTTTCGTTGCATCATCGGTGTGGGCAGTTTAGGCGTGTCGTCTGCCATGGAGTTTCCTCTTTAAAATCGCGCAATCCGAATTAGCGTACTGGTAGGATTTTATTTTAAACAAATAATATAAAAAGTATATATCCGAGGATATATTCTTACGACGAACGCATAATTCACGTACAAAAACTGATATAGCTGAACTTAAGATAAACTTTACTCCACATGTATGTTTAGTTTGTCCACTTTTTTTGGTCCACATTTTTAATTATATATTGGGAAAAGCTCTGGTTTATATATACTTACATTCAGAAGAAAAATACACTTGCATAACTATATGTCCGGCAACACACAGTGTGGCGATTTTTACCGTCACACCGTTTTATTTTTCGGTTTTCACTCGGTGTTAATAATGTCATTGTATAAGCTTCATAGCTAACGTAATTGTTGCTATTCGAGTCTGTGAGTTGAGTTAAGCTACTACTTTATTTGTATTTTGTAAACAAAATGTATGTGTATTTCATGTGTAATCACCACATCGTTAATGCGTGTGTGTGTGTGTGTGTAGCGCATGTACAAGTCCTTAAAGGAACTTTTTCACAGAATTTGGCATATTTTGAAGTTTGTCATTAAATGCTTTGAATTGATAAATATAAACATCAGAACTAAAGAGCTCCAATATAAAAACAAGAATAAAAGTAAAAAAAAAAGGAACGAAAAAGAGAAAAAAAAGGTTAACCACTCCAGGGCTCGAACCACTGACCCATGGAGTAAAAGCCAAGCGCAAAACCACTCAGCCATCCGTCTTCACATGTGTGTGTATGTATGTAATTCAGAGTTTATGTTCGGGTCGTCGTTGAGTCTTTACGACTACATTATGTGCGGATCTGTTTACAATTGGTTGCCATTTTTTTATACTTGGTATAACCATCCACGCGTTGTTACAAACTATAACGATAACACAAGAAATCGAAATTTTTAAATCGTTTCGCATATGAGACGCTTTATAATTTTATCAATTTCTAACGATGATTTTTGGTTAACAAAAGTGTATATTCAGTATAAGTCTGCGACATAAGTGTTATTTCGCACACTGATGTACATTGTTTATTTATTTATTGAATCTGAGACAAAAAGTTGAAAAATTCTCATTTTGATAAAGTATGAACAAGTCCCTTTAAAACAATGTGTTGAGAATACAAGTTTGTGATTATCCATTTAAAAATGTTATTTTTTTTAACTTTATATAGAAGTCATTTGAGTAAATCCAGCTAGATTCAGTTTAGTTTCATCTATACGGACGTAAGATGCACACTTAAGTGTTAAAATCATTTTGTAACTGCAATATTAACAATTATTTAACTCAAATGTAGTGCAATGTTTTAATGGTTGTGTTATAAGTTTGATCATTGATAAAAATTAATAAAATATTACTTTGGTTCCACTTTTTCAGCATCAAAACATAAGAACTGTTTTAAATGTGGTAGTATAATTATACATTTGATATACATACTTTCTGTGCATAAATGACAGACGAAGAATTAAAAACACATACTGTTCCTTATGTGAATAACATGTTTACAGAAAGACGAAATAAACCGATGAGACCTATATGTATATGCAAATGTGTAGTTGTCAATAAAACAATTGTGACCAATCCAATACACGTGCAAAAAACACATGAAGCTTTGATACCATGAGTTCATAGCAATAATATAATAATATGTGTCGGTAAGTGTATTTGCAGAATATGCAGTTACCGGAAGTGATTTCAGAAAAAAACAAGAGAGACCAGAAAGAACAGAGGCTGACGCGGGGCATGTTGAATTTTTCTCCGAAGTTATGGATGCTAGGCGCAATTGTAATCTACGTGGGCAAAAAATGGAGCATTAATCAATGCAAGAGAAATATACAAAGCGAAAGGCTATGCACAAATGCTTCATCATGCTCTATTTTGCCCCTTTTTATTGATCAAGTATGTCCACTATATGATAATAAGTAATCAAGGGATAATGTTTTACTGCATCAACAATGAAACAATACCATTTTAACAGCGTAATATACAATAGACTAAGGAACGAATAGTCCTTTATACTGTTTTTTTAAAAGGTCACATCATAGAATAATCTGCGTTTACGAATCTGCGGACGAACTGTTTAATGATTGATTTTCCTTTTCATGAAAACCTTAAGCTGATCCATCCTGCAATCATATCACTCAAAATGAAGTGATAATAACGATAGAAAAACCTTGGCTTTGGTGATAGTTGAACTGATATACTACACTATTCTAAAAATAATTTAAAAAGGAGATAACAGAACAGGTGAGTGTAACGTCAATGTGTATAGAGCAGTTTGCATATCTAAATTATCACAACGAAGATTTGATTATCTTAAAATGTGAACGCACATTGCAAACTTGATCAAAGTCACTCATTATTTGAACGTGTCGCATTCGTGAACCCCTGTATGATCCATATTGTGGCTTGAGCTAGCCGTATTTTTACAGCTTCATCTATAGAAAGGTAAGCAATTATTCATACTTATACTATATATATATAATGATTGAAAGCGAAACAAAAGTAGGAAGTAAGCGTTTTAATTATTCCTAAAATGTTTTGTTAATGATGTTGTAATGCATCACCATCTATGTGATGCTCGAAAGAAAACTACTTTCGTTTAACTAGACTAACAAATGGAGTCATTCTTTTCCAGTACTCCTATATTTTTGTTCTTATTAAATAATGTAATAAACGTTCTTTATAATTGTTGGTTCTGTTGTTTTATTATGCATGCATTTTCTAAAAACGACATTACCGAAGTAATTCAGTACAAAGTGTGAATGCTAAGAAATCGCGATTATCTATGCATTCAGTTTTTCCAGTTAAGTAACGTATGTTCGTCGTTCAGTAAATTCAGTGCCACTGCGGTCGACAAATGTTGCCGACAATACATAATCATATTTGAAACACATATTCCGGTCATCTTTACTCTAAAGAAAAAGAATCCAATGCCATAAAAAAGACCATGATGCACGAATAAACTGCTGCATTCGTGTTCATTTCGACTAGTAATGGTTTAGATATGAAGAAAAGCTCATTTCAACGTCTATGTGAACAACACATCAAGAACTACAATAGCTTTTCTTACAAGGAACAATCTTTGACTGTTTAAAACGAGTTAAACTTAAATCTAATCGGATTTTAACTTTGCCTTTACACCGCTATTATCACACGAGATAATCGGAAGTTAAATATAGTTTAAAGGGTCGTCCTGTAATCTTTAACAATATTGTAATTGAGAAATTAATGTGTTTGCGTATGGTTAAAGTAAAAACATTGAGTTTCGGCAGCTAAGTATATATCCAATTTCAATACATTAAAAGCAAGGCTCGGATTGGTTAACGATAAGGTCATACGAAGATAATTTTCATTTGATCATTCTCAGATACTATCCACTATACTAATTGTATTGTTATATAGATAGCGGGTGCTTTATAAACCGTAAGTCAGCGACGTTTTATTTTTACCAAATCAAGAATTTGATATTTTTATGAGAAAAGAGTTCACCGATTTGATCATTGAAATACTCTATGCATATATAAAAAAGGGATTCGAACCAGGTTCCACTATATAAAAGTGCAAATACGTTACCAACTATGCCGTTACGGCATTTATAAATCAGACTAAATATTCTGTTTATGTCTCATCCTCAAGTTGAAATAAAATAACCATCTCTATTAATTCCGTCGTTTCGCGTTAGAAACGGGACATTTCCTCAATGCATAACTTGCGAAAACTGTTTATGTAAATGGTATTTACAGTATATTTATATGTCCTTTGTGTCATTTCAACCATCACTATATGATTACATATAATCAGATTAGTCCAATATTTAAAGCAAATTTTTTAATGATCAAGAATTGTCACAGAACAAGTTTCACTTTTGTCTGATAAATTTCGCCTTAATAGGCGTTTTCAAAGTTTGTTTTTACGAATTGACTACATTCTCTTTTTGTTTCTCAACAAAACAATTGTATATTGACGTCAAAAAACAAATAAACAAGACAATTGTGTTGAACCAAAAAATTTCAGTTCGTCGGACTTCGCATCAGGTTCCAGTATGACTTCCACAAACCCGTCGGACATGGATAATGAAGGTATTTTTGACAGGGTCAATGTGTACACGTTTATGAACAAACGTACAACAAGTAGGATGTCGTTAATGCCAAAAACAGGATAACAATACACATGCGTTAAATATTTACTTCTATTAACATTTTTTAACAACAATCATTGATTTTTACTAACATAACAAACGTGGTCTTCTATCGATATTTTCAAGTACTTTGAAGAAACTTACTGTGAGAACTAACGAGAACTCTACCGAAGGAACAGCAGGCAATGCGGACATTACATCTGCAGCACCATGTCGTCATCAAACAGAACTCAATTCTATCGCATCATGGCGTCATCTTACCGCACGCAATGTGGCCAAAACATGTATCTCAACATTACGCCATCTTATTGCACGCAATGTGAACACCAAATCCATCGTTAAACGTCATCTAACAACACGCAATGCGGACACCACATATATCGCACCAGTGCGCCATCTAACACCACATGTATCGTCCACTTGTCCTTTGGCATTTGCATGTGTTTTATCCGTTAACTTTCAAATGACATGGTCTCTTGTGTATGCTTTTTTTTAAATTGATATAAACATCATACTTAAAGCCTGCAGTATTCGGTATCAACATATTAATTGTCCAGCACTTAAGCGTTTAATAATTACTTTTTTATTTTGCAGTCTCAAAACAACGTGAGGCCCAGGAAAATAAAGTGTTCCAACAGAAAAACGGCTTTTACCGTAATCTAGTTTGGTACTTTTACGAGGCATTGAAATACGAAAACGGCAGATGTTATGTGCACCTATTGCATTGTGCATTCTTAATTATCGATGCGGTTAACATTGGGCTGATCACAACACAGGTATGTATTTGTATGAGTACATTTACCTACAGAAAACATATAATACGGTTCAATCAAAACTTTATTTTAATTAAAAACAATGCATACGCTTATACATAAATACGGTTCAAAAATGCATTTACTTATATAATCAAACAATCATTACACACAGCGGCAAGTGTATATATTTATGAGCACATAATTTGTAAGAAATACGTCTCTGTACGGCACTAACTATATGTTTAGTGAAACACTTATTATGTTTTGGCTTTCTTTACGCTTTTTATGCATTTGTTTGTAAACTCGTAACTACTCTTGTATATAAGATCTTTTATATTGCCACACGGTTGTATACAAAAAGAGTTGTTTCAAATAAAGTCCTCCTTATTTCAAAAACTATTATAAAGCTTTGCACACAGATACATTAACGTGACACTGTTTGTTATAAGTTGTTTAAAAGGTCAATTACTTTTCTGGTGCTAGTGCATGTACGATATAGCCGTCCGTGTGAAGTTGACAATAGTAGAAAATACTTGAAAAGGTATCGATAATATTTCTGTGAATGTGTATCAACCGTAACTGTACCTGACAAAGGAAAATGTTAGTTCATATGACAATTTAGCAGACATGTATCATCAGTTTTGTTAACATACTCATGAGAGACACTGTCAAAAGATTGACAGATATTGTAGATATCTGATAGACTGTTCTAATTTTCTTTTTATTATAAACTCGATACAGTAGAACAGTAATGTGTACACAACCTCCGTTTAACATACTTTCTTAGATTTTGAGATTTAAATATAGTGTCATGAGTCTTACATAAAAGTATATATATATATATATATATTTATATATATAACATAATTCCATTTATATCATAAACGCAGAGAATACGTATCGTCTATTATGAACACTTGATCAAACTCATCGAATCCGGTACAAAGAATTACATTATTACGATTCTCTGGCATTGGCCGGGTGACTTGAACTAACGACCGGAGTTAATATTTCAAAGTTACAAAGTAACCTACTCTAGTTCAATATTTTCATTTCGATTGTTCTTAAAGGTGCATCAACACTGTCGCTGAAACTCAAAAATACTATTAAAGGAGTTGGATATTTCATTAGCAGTCCCAAATATTGTTATGTGGTAAATTATACATTATGGTAAGTACATCATTCATACGTAAAACCCACCAGATGGTTTCTCAATTGACGACTCGCCAACTATCAATCAGCTGTAAAGCTGCCTCCGTTTGTCTGAGTTTCATAATCTCTAAGCCACGTGACCAGGTTGGCGGATCCATCAATGATTTCGCGAGTGGTCAATTAGGTGCAGGGTCAGTCTTATTTTTTTCAGACGATTTACTTCGGAAACGACCGTATAAGCTTTTTAAATGAAGCCAATCGTGGACACCAAACCCTAGACCATCTGCTTATCAAAGACTGGGATTCCCGTAAGTAATCTATTAAATATGTTCTGGTTGTATACCATAGGTAAAACAGTCTCCAACAAAATGCTCAGGGATACAAGCTTACCATTATCACCACAAACATGCAGCATTCTTAAGTCGATACTTTACCTTTAAATTAACCATTCACAATTATTTGATTTTTTAAAAAATGTAATTGAGTTTCGATATATGGAACCAAAGTGTACAGCTTGAACGTATAAAGTGCCAATACTTTTGATCAGAAACCCTTAAAATGGACAATCCTTTATTGGTCAATGTCACTTGTTAATTACCTGTTGCGATAAATTAAATTATTATATGAACCCTTGTCATATTACCAGAATGCAAAATTGGTTGTAACAGGTTGGGAAGTCCTCAAAGACGTCAATTCCGACGGAGAGTTCGCGAAGTATACTGTCGACGATCTAGTTTCTTCTATCAACTTTGCTGTGCAACGGGTTAGTTTAATGAGTCAGTAATGTAAATAAATAGTATTACAAGTTAATAAAGTGTCTCATACAAAATCATATTGTTACATGCAAAAACAATTAGTAAGACAACTAATTCACGAATTAGATTAACATGCCAGCATTTAAAAATTCATACGATCTATAGTGACGTAATCACGAAATAAAGTCTGGTTCAAAGGACCATTTGTAAACAAGATATTTGTTTTAGGTATATCCGTCTCAAGAAACAGGCATCTGTCAATCAACATTAAGATTATTAGTATTGTATCAACAACACAGTTATCAAGTGTGAATCGTTCGTGCACCTGTCATATTAAATAGTTGTAATAATAATAATAATAATAATACGTTAAATGTCATGCTCCCTCATTTCCCTCCAACGACCAAACCAGTCAAGGGATTGATGATGAAATGACATCCAATTAAGTATAAAGTGCGTATTCTTACAGACATGATTATACCACTGTATGTGTACAAGATATATACCTCTCCATATTATCATTTAAAACGTTCATGCGGAATGTTAAGAGTTTAGAATTGCAGACGGTTATGAGAACCAGATACGGTCACCTGAACAAACCTCGTTGTTACGGCACAGTTATATACCTTACGTAAAACCGTTATAAAAATTGTGTTTCTGTTTATCAAAGTATTACAATGTCGAGGGAAACTCGATAGGGCTTTACATGAGACTGCCAGAGGACAATATGGAAATTAAATTCACGTACTTTGAGTATCCAGGATTTTCTGAAAACAACAGCAGCATCTCCGAGATAAACATAGTCGGTAAATATTTTATAAAAAGTGTTTTCTATGAACGTAAAGATTGTTTAACTAGAAGTTTATAATTTTTCATTTCCGGATTACGACAACAGCACTGTCAAAACATGTACAATTAAAGAACATGTATTACAATCATATTCGCAGAACAGTTCAAGATATTCGTTGTTATATATTTATACTCACAAGTACGTTCGAACATGACTACTTATCATTCTATCCGTATTCTGTGGATGAAAAACTAAGACGGGGTTACGTGTCTAAATGTATTGGGATTTTTAATGTTTCTGTACCGTTTTTAACAGAGAAGATGATTGCTGTTGATAAAGGCCTTACGCGAGCTGGAGATACAGTATACACGTATGATTTATTGAAGGAACTGGATCATGCAAACATCAGCCAACCGATAAAGAAGTAAGCTGATCATTGGTGTCATCGATTTAGGAAATACGTTAGAGTTTCTAACATATTTACATTATACATTAAACCATATATGAAAACATTTGTCTATATGTGTTGCTGAAAGCAATTTTGAATAGACATCCATAATAAGCTCGTCCATTCTAATAATGGTAAAAATGCACACGAATCGGCACTTTTGTAGAATTCATTAAAGATTGTGTTTTATTTACAATCAGGTGCCACAAACTGTAAAAGTGTCAGTTCGCTCATTTTAATATGTCCACCGTATGAGCGTTCTCAAAATTACGAACACACAAAAAGTTTATGGATAGCATCTTGATTTTCAAACAAAGAACAAAACTGTGTATGTCAGCAAACAAAGTATGACGTGGTATTGAGCTAACATGATAGCATACACTTGCGTCTATTTTGACTCTTTTATAATAAGTGTATCTCTATAAAAATCATGCGAAATTGAATTAACAACAATATGCTATCAAAATTATGTACACATGAGGAATAATACAATTATAAATCATTAACGATATCAACATTTATTTGATTATATAATATTATAGTATTATGTTTAAATCAAAATGCTTCTTTGACGTAAATTACTAGTTTCGAAGAACGTTTTATAAATTTTAAACTTTCGAGTAAAAAAGTATATGTAATCTTCGATAATGATTTATCTTGTACAACCAGAATCAGAATTATGTATTTCATTCCGTATTTAATATCATAATTCAACTTGTATTATTGAAAATGTATTAATCACGATGTATACACAAGTTCACAAAGAAAATATAATTCCTAAATTTTGTTAAAAATAAAGTATATTATCATAAACTATTCTCTGATTAAGAAATTAAATAAAGAAGAAAGTGCCTGATCAAAATTATAAAAAGCATATAAAATAATATTTACCAATCATGCCATAAACATAATACATACTCGTATTAAAATCTGTATATCTCATTTATTAAAAGTGTGTGCATAACTCCTAACAATGTTATAGTATTTCACTGATTTATCAATTTAAGAAGTTGTGTTCAGTTTTTTATTTTACCATGGTGTAGTTAACCTTTCGAACCCTCCCACGTTTTTTTCTGTAGCATTTGGAGGTGTTCTTGATTGTTTCTATCACTGTCAGTCCCATATACTGCGTAAGGCGTTCTTTGGTAAAACAATTGGCAATAGTTTGTTTGTTCTGTGCAGTTTGACATAATGCTCTTTCGATCGTTCTTCAAGTATTCTGCCAGTTTTACAAACATTTTCTATTGTGCATGCATATTAACAGCAGGTCACACACAATTCTATTTGTTCTGGTATTTGTGTTAGCTTCTCACCTTATTTATCTTTTCACGTGGTAGTGTTTCGACAAGACTCTTACCTCTAGTATAGGTAACCACTGGAATGGCCTCAAATACGTCTTTCATGACGGTAAATTGCTTACGTTAAGGGAGTTTTGTTTTATAATAATGTCTTAAATATTCGGGATTTGTTTGAAATATGTTATTAGAAGCTAAACTCTATTATCTTTTCGTTTAAACTATTCAGGAGATCCACTCCTTAAACACTGTCAGTTCCCGATATATAGGATCTGACATAAGTTGTCATATCATACCATATTTTATTAAACGAGTTCAGGAATTTTGTTAGTAAGCGAGCCTTGGCGAGCTTACTAACGAATTTCCTGGACGAGTTTAATAAAATATGGTATGATATGACAACGAGTATCAGATCTTTTTTATCACATGCTTTTAAACTAAATAAAATACATCTTAATTGACCAAACAAATACTGATAGATCTAAAAGTTGTTTACTAACGTGACGTCATTTCATGTTGACGACGTCATTTTACCAAAATGAAGCCATGCGATTGGTTAGTTATTGATAATGTAGCCAATGAAAACACTTAAAAATGTTGTATTACACATGTGTAATATAAAAAATACATAATGTCTGTATTACATTGAAAACAAGGTATAGCATGTGATAGAATTGATTTTCAAGCAACTTTCTGGTTTAACTCCTCTTCATGCAATTCTTTTTAAACATTGTCAAAAGTACAAGTAGGCATGGTTCTCTGTACGAATTCTTTTTAGCTGAATTATAAGATCATATGGTATGGAATCTGTACACTAGCTAGATGGTTGGACTTAGTATTTACACTCATGTGTTTATCTGTTGGTTTTGGGTAAAGTCATGATGTTCAATAACCATCGTCCTCAACTTTAATCTTTAAATCAAATAATTCAATTTAGTGTTTTGCTAGATCTAAATTCAACTTTGATGTTCCCATCGAAATAAAATGAATGTTAAAAAGATTTATTTTTTTGCCCATGTTTCCGTACCCCTGAACCATGTTCGATTTATCTTTTGTAGAAGAAAAGTTGTGTTTTGCGTTTATCAAGTTCTTTGTTTCATTTCCTCATACAGCAACATGCAAAGCTTTATCCTCATTTTGAACCAATGACAACACTGGTCGTCTGTTTTATTTTGATTCCTTATAAATCTTATAGTAATACATCTTTGTTTCAGGATGTTGTCCACATCTCTAATGTTCCAAATGCACTCTGTCCGCGTGCTGGCAAACGTTCGAAAAGCCCGATGTCTGTGGATACAAGGCGAGGTTGATAATCTGTTCTGACTGTTACTATTATAACAAAGATGTATTCTTGATCATCCAAAAACACTCGTAGTTTATAAGATGCCATATTATTTTTTAAGAAAAAACTACCGTGAAGACACCGCTAATTTAAAGACTTAACGCAGTAAAGATTTGCAAATGTCAATGATGTTTTTCGCAAATTTTACAAATAAAACAAACTTTATTTTCTATTGCAAAATTATGCTGCCGTCAGGCAAGTACATTGTTCTTTTCGTTAAACTTATGTCAACACATAACATTATTAATCGTTTGTGACGCAAATCGATTGAATGCATTTAAGCGCTTGGAGTACATAATTGAACAATAATGTAACAGTTAAATAAATTAAGGTTTAGACAGTAGATAACTTAAAGTTACCGAACGGTTTGCGGACAGACCGTTTTACGCAAATCTTGCGTTCAATTGCGTATATCATCGTCTTTCTTTTCTGTTATTGCTCTGAAACTTGAGTTATTAGATTCAATTTAATTCCCATTGAGACTGATAAAGGAATAGGTTAAACCAAAATGAAAACAAGATTGCCATGGCCGCAAAACAGAATGTTCATGTAAAGATTATACAATTTCTAAAGCATTAATCTCGAATATTTTACTTGTGCCCTTGTAATTATGACATTGACCCTTGTCCTTAGGATCGTATTGTACCTTTCAATATTACTTTTCCCCGTGCTTATCAACTGACCCTATTGTAAAAATCCGTCAATTCTGGAAAAAGTTCGGAGGAGTGATCAATCGGTGTATTATTATAAATGCAACTTGCATTTAGGTATTGGCCTTACACCTACCGACCAGGTTCTTGTGTATGACATACGGTCTGCCAATGCTTAGTATGTGCGAAAGTCAATCAATAGTCTGGAAAAACTGTGAGAGATTCAGCATTGATCAACAAACTATGATTTATGACCTAAAACTTGAAGGCAATATTAGTAATGGGTAATGGGTTAATGTTTGATGGTCTGACTATCTTAACACCTGACATTGACCTTGGTTTTTGAACACTTGTTTCCGTATCAAAATGATTGCCAATCGGACAGTCCACATCCATATTGCTCGTCTCTACCGAAGGCTCATTAGAAACCGATTGAGCTTTTCTGATCTACTTGCTTCTTAACGTTGATCTCGTAACCATACTATGCCCTGTGTTTTGAACGAGGCTTTATCAACGCTAAACAATTTTGTTTTATATAACAACGCATTGTCCATTAGTTTTAACTTTGTTTCTATATGCAATACAGGTGATATTTAGTGACCTGGATAACAACGGTCAAGTGGTAGTGGATTTGCAAACGCATACCACGAGAATAAGTTGCCTTGGGGCGAACCGTCAAGGTAAAGTTAATGCCACGATCTTCAGTATCGTAACCAATCATAACTACCTAAATACATTTCTGAGTAATACGTAACAAACCTTTGACATTTGCTCTAACGCAGATGACACACGATAAAAGGTTAAATCATGATGCAATTATACATTTCAATGTCATCAACACTTAAGATCAGAGTGTCGTTAATTTGTCCTATTTTACACTATCATCTTGTAAAACCACATATTAATGTTTTGAAACGCAAGCTTCTCCTCACACAAATTGGTAGATTCTGAAAATACTGTACTCCAATTTCTAGTATTTTACATTCAGAGCCTGTGCTCTGTTTTGAATACTCAAAAACAGGCATATGCATAGCAGTAATTGTATTCAGTAGTATGACGATGACAGCCGCAGTTTACAAGATCATTTTGGGGATCGCTATTGCCTGTGTAAGCAAATTCTTATTATAAAAGCTTAGTTTGATTTTGCGATTCTTAAGTTATTGTGAGACGCTCAAAGTCACCAAAAATGAGATTTTATCCTATTACCAGATGAAAATTGATAGGATAACAGCGATCGTATAAACTTAAGCTTTATACTATCGCTATTTTTAGATCATTTTCCAAAAATTGGAGAATCTTTTTTTTGTCAAATACGGAAGAACAAAATCGTCTAAAAATGAAATATTTAATAGTGATTAATTACAAAAGTTCAGAAATAACAGGACAAATAGAATAAATAGAATAGTATGCACTCGGCAAGCCTCGCGCTACCATGATTCTAAGCCTCGCATGATACACTTGATCTTTATCCAAAACTCACATAACATTCTTTATATATCCAGAATTGCTTGTACACTCGATGCTGTTTGTAGACATACAGGTTAAAGAAACCACATATATTCATGGACCAAGACAACACGACGTTACACGGATCAAAGGACACCGCTGCTAAACATCACTCGTCTCGCTCCGATTACTGGTACATCTTTAAGAAATTAATTTGGGATGCTTTAACCATAATTGGTGACTGCTTTAACATAAGAGGATCAGTAGCAGTATTGACCATGGAGGTATATATATTTTTATTGAATGTTCATATTTTCAGCACGTCTAAAAAACACACTATTAAAGAAGTTTTTCATTTTATTATGTGAAAAGCTCAGTGCGTCTTTATGATCATTATATAAGTATCATTCTACATCATCTATGTGTGTGAAACATACTTACTTCGAGGAAATAAACACCTTTCGTTGTAATTTATTAAATTGGTTTTCAACCGGTTAACATTTGCCGTGTAAGCGTGTAAAGCATTTCCCTTTTCACCTGCTTTAAAACAAAGTTCAATTATACTTTATGATTATTGTTCAAATTAAAAACGTACGAGTCACGTGACTTATATATTGTAATACGTATGCAGAATGAAATAAACTTATGTACATATGTCCATTGCATGATTAATTAGACCAACAACTCTATCTGAAATACGGTTAACTACTCCCCAAACTTTATTCAAATACCATAATTAAAATTATACATGTATGGACTAAACACCCATTTCTTTGAATTGACATTTGCAAAGTTAGGCTCTGCAATTTATTATTTTGTAAAGTGTTGTGTTGTTCGTGCTGTTCCGTATTGAATATGCAATTTGCTACACGCCTGAAATAAACGACTCGATGATGATGCCATTAAATTCTCTACTGATAAAGTTGGTTTAGAGATTAAATGCTCATACGATTGTTACATTTTACATTGAATTCGGTTTGACCAATTATTTATTATCAGGCTTTGTATGATTAGGTTCCATAATTGTAGGACAAGGAACTCGAGTTGGCAACGATTGATAAGTACACAGTCATTCTCGGAATCGGGTGTCTTTTCAGCTGGCTCACAGTTCTACGGTTTTCAAAGTTTCATATCAAGTTCAACGTAAGATTTCGAAATGTTTGAATAACATGCTTACATGCATACAACAGCGCAACTGTTTCTTTCATTTTGCATGCGCATATGCCGAGTTTGCTTTAAACAACACTGAGCAGATCGGGAATCTATAAAATAAATTTACTAAATTAGTTTAATCATCCTATTTGTTATTCTGTTTCAAATCTTAAAGTTGGTATAATTTATATCTATAAGTGTTAATAAATAGTGTTTGCTATTGAGAATGTAACTTTTATTATAAGGAAATATAAACACAATAAAAAAGCCCATATTTTCGCTTAATTGTAGTTGTTGTTCAAGACGATGTACAAAGCATTTTTAAATATATTGGCGTACATGGTGTGCGTGAGCATACTTTTCATCGGCTTTTGGATGAGCGGATACTTTGTGATTGGGCCGTACCACAGGAAGGTATGTTGAAGACAAATCAGAATTACATACTTTTTATCACTTAATACATAATTTAACTAAATGTTTTAATTATGAATCTTGTATGACGCCCGTATTACATTTTTTCAATACATAAGTAAGTACATACATACTAACACATGCACATACTTGCGTCTGTCAATCCGTGCATCGATCCATCAATCCATCCTACGAAACCCGCCCACCCAATTATTTTTCCATCCATCCATGTATCCAGTTATCCATCCATCCACTCATCCATCCATCCAGTAATCCATCTATCTATCCATGTATCCAAAACCACCACCAATCCATACCCACCTACCCATCAACACAAACAACAAGCCACCCAACAATCCACCAACCAACCCATCCACCCAAACTAGCCCACCCACACACCCATACACACATACATTCATCAACCTATACACCGATCCATCGATACATCCATCCATCAATCCGTTTTTCTATTCATCCATCCATCCACCCATCCATCCATGCAAACATACATCTATCCCACATGAATTTACAAAATAAGAACAATTATTTTGAATATTTCCCATTGTGTTGCTGCTGTCAGTGATCAGGTAGATTCAAACTCGTTTAGTATTCATTCGATTATCCCATACATGCACGTGACCTTTTCTGAAAGATTACTTGAACAATTATTATTTAAATATTGCTTTGATAAAGTGTATATTTTACGATCCTAATATAACCCTGTGAGTTAATATGGATCATCGTTCATTATCACAATCTAAATTGTAAGCAACAGACCCAGTTGACACAAAAGTGTCTAAATATCTTCATGTAAACTGATAACATTTAATACAATCTGGTCACACCGTGTACAATCTATAGTGTGTAATGCATGGTTTACAGAAAATTATATTATTTGCAAAGAAGCACGAGTATGTTTTAAATAAGGTCAACATTAAAGTACCAAAATTGAATAACCATCAATGAAGTGTTAACCATTTATTTTAATATTCACTGTTATATTGTTTGCAGTTCAGCACACTAACACGTTCGTTTGAGACGCTATTCTCTATTGTGAAAGGCAATGAGATATTCTCAACTCTGACAATGGAACAACAAAACGCCGACGGTGGAGAATGGGTCCTTTGGTTCACACGAATCTATGTCATCCTGTTCGTAGATGTATTTGCTGTCTTTGCTATCAGCCTTCTAGTCGCCATATTTTTAAATGCCCACAAGGCTATAGAGGTATGTGATAGTTATGGACTGTTAAAAAAGCTAACGATAATTGGTAAAAGACTGACGTCACAAGTAAAGTTGATCATCATCGCGTGATTTGTCATGACGACCGCGATTTGATACGTATATCAACCGGACTAAATCGACGCGGTTATACTTATCATTGTATTTACATTACGCGTTTTATAAAATGCCTTTACATAAATTTGAAGAATTATTTTAATTTAAGCAAATGTGTTATTACAGTATCTTACATATTGCAGAGATATATATAACCTGCCGCAATAATACGAATTAATTGTAACCATTTTTCATTTTAGGAACAGCAAAAGAATGAGAGCGAGGTTAAAGCTGAACACGAAATAGAAAAATCACATATTGAGTTGAACACAAGAGATAATGATGCACACATCCGAAAGGAAACACTCAAAATCATAATGGAAGAGACTATTGATGAACAGTTGTGGCCTTGGCGTTGTGTCTCATTCGTTAAATGTTCACGTGATAAAGGTGTGGAAAATGCACGAATGTGATGATGAAAGATTTGATGTTGATTATACAACGGTGGAGGATAGATGTGCAAATACTCGGGTGTAGGATGTAGTCAATGTATAAAGTAAAATAAATAATTGTACTAAAGAGTGTAACAATCATGTATAACAAGCAAACGCTATAGCAGGTGCTCAAGATGTAGGGGGTATATTTATATAATATACTTTGCTATTTAGCTACGAAATTAAGACATGTGTAGTTTGAATTTAGATACACACTAGCTAAAATCTCTCCCGCGCAAGCGTTTTTGGATACTCATTTTATAAAATATCAACCAGGTTTTCTGTATTCAATAAATGCTAAGGTCTGAAGAAGCCGACATTTTCCGACACTTGCAAAATCCTATATAACAATACATACATTTAAACAAGTGCTCGAAGCAAACGTAGCGCTAACATGTATGTTGTATGCACGGGGCGGAGAAAGAAAACATGTTTTGGACGTTTTTGTTTAAATATATCGGTTGTATATTGTGCATTGTATATGCACTGAACTCTCGAGCATTGGTGAGTTGTTCAGATTTTCGGGCCGAGCAAAATAAACTTCGCTTTATTCGCAACAGACCTAGTATTCGATTTATCCCATCAATTTTCTTAGTCGTCAATTATTTAAAAAAAAAAATATATTCCCGAACCAGTTTTCCGTATTTTATTTTCATCACTTGATAACGCAATTTATGACGTATCTCGTGTGACGTCATTTCGGTGACGAAACATTTTACGAAAACAATATGGAAGTGGTGGTTTTTTAACAGTAAAATATTTGTTTAAAGCATTGAACGAATCCAAAAAGTATTTCAGATTGTGTGTTTGTCATGCATAACACCTTAAGAACAGACACTGAAAGTATACATCGTTGTAACTTCATTGTTATTAGCATTGGATTTAAGTTGCCATTGAGGTAAGCGTGTCGTTTATACTGAATTTAGTTTTTTTATGACTACTGTCAAAGTTTAAATAATGGAATTAATCTATTCCACAGCACAGTTTCAGCTGCTATCGATATTTTAACTATCCAAATAATGTGCTACGTGTAATTATAATTAATAGTTAAACTTATAAACTGCTTTTCTTCGCGCAGGAATAATGAATAGCACAACCTTAAGGGGCGGGTAGTAGCTGTTCCCGAAACTAAGATTACATCAGGTGTTGCCTCCCTAAAAGCATACAATTCTGAGCTGTTTTTATGCTCGGATATGTTTTTATTGTTCCAAATCAAAGGACAAATATAAATAAAAGTATTGATTCTTATTTTTCGGGCTTTTATGCAGTATGAACGCTCAGGGCGAGTATTGCAAATTTACCCAGAAGCGCTTGCGCCATTATAATGCATAAAAGCCCGAAAAATAAGAATCAATCCTTAATTATTTGCATTTTAGTGTATTGATTGTATACAAAGTAAAAGATCCCGTTTATCAACGAAAACACTTCGTATTCGTTTCAAACGATATTTTGAACATGTGCTTAGTTTATTTATTTAATAAAATGATTGAATCGTCTTAACATAAAATGCAGCTAAAAAAAGACGTCAATGTTAACTAGAACGCACGAACCGCATGGCTTAATAGTCGACGGATTAGTTTATTCAATCCAATGTCAACATGTGTTTCGCCAAAAGTGATAAATGATGTAACTGACGATACGTTAGTTTGTTCACGACAACAATGAAGGAAATGTACACAGCACAATAACTTTCATTCGATATGTTATTTCGGTAACGCTGGGTCATTGATGTATTAAGCAGTTGCACAAAATATAATTGAGACGAACATTCTGTATATATTCTTTTGTTGCAAGCATGTATTCACATAAACACAATGTGTTAACCAGTTTTGAATGAAATGAGGTTCATCTTCAATTTTACGACAACACTACCATTGTTTTGTAACTCATTTATAAACCGTTTTTAACGAATGTTCTAGTGTCATATCTACGCAAAAACGACAATAAGACGACGAAGTAATTGATTACATTGTTCATTGCATTAATACATTAGTTATCAAACGCGCATGGTCGATATGTTACTCAGTTGTCAAAATCGTCCATCAACATCTCAAAATAATTAACGACAACTGAACTACTTTGTACTATGGAAACTACTAAAAAACGCCCATGTATGCAACGTGAACATTTGTTTTTAAACGTACATACTCATGAATAGAGGTTATATGGTTGATGACTTTTGATATTATGTGATATCAGACAAGGCTGATATGGCGTAGGATAAGGCGAGGCTTGCCGAGCCTTTTCACACGCAATATCAAACCTAAATAATACAAATCATTCAAAATACTGACGTATTTTTACATGTTTTATCGAAAAAGAAATTAACATTTACTTAGTCGTGTTTATTGCTTCTTTCAGCACACATTGAAGCGCTTTGAGATGCTCAAAACAAGTTTCTGTATAATTTTTTTAATTGTCCTATGAAAAAAAGCAGTTTTTCTTTGTAAAATTCGTAATGCTCATTCAATTTACGAAACAAAGAGCACTTATTACGCGAAACTTACAAAAACGCATAATTTCCAGCACAAAACAAGGTGATTTTATGTAAATACTGTTCCTGTATCACGAGGCCTGTTATGTGTTACGTCACAGTATTCAATGTTTAAGCGACAACTTTAAGCGAAAATAGATGCAACGTTTTGCACATAGAGACCCATAAAAACATAAATTGGCTTAAACGGAATTCTAAGCGGAATAGATTTAAGCAAAACAACTATATGTCATGTACAAAGCAAGTAAGAACTGGACAAAAATCACAATCGACTGTTTATGCACCTTCTTTTTATCTGCCGTTTTTAAATCTGCCGTTTTTAAGTGGAATGTTACCCATTTAGGCGGAATGTTTAACTAGAGTCTCTTACTTTATCATATTTAAGTGATTTTTATAAAGAACAACCATGCATATCCTTTCAATATCTCCAAAATATAAAACACGAACAACGGTCTAACGTGTACTATATTCCTTCGAGTAAAATATGTTGATTTATTTAGAAAGTATAGCCGCACAAGACTCGATTATTTAGACTAAATAATTATAGTATAATGTAACCCCAATGTGGACGGAGATAAAACGTGTTATAAAAATGCGAAGTGTTATCGGATATGGATGATGGCACTTGAACATATTGGATCAGCGTCTCCAATGTTACTGTGAGCTAGTGGTATAATAAATTCATGTATGCCATGGTGTGAGGTGAATGACTGAATAACACAAGTGAGCGATAACATAATCATTTTACTATAGCTCGATTAACATGATATGCGTTGATTATTTCACGCTGGCTTGATGCCATTTGTTCACCTATTTGTTAATTAGCGTATAATAATATATGAATTAATAAGGGTGAAATGACAACTAGCCATATTAAACAATTATCGACATTTTATCCTTGAAACACATACAAAAGTATTTTTCGCGTAACGTTTATTATCATCGCGACACCTAAAACGTATGCTCACAATAAAAACGAGAAAAGGGATGTAGCAATTTGTTTTTTGTTTTGTTTTCATTGCCAAATATGCGCTAAATCCTGGCAAAACAATAAATTGCCCACTATGGGACCCAAATTGTATTGTTTACCCCCATAAGGAATATATGGGACAAATCGAAAAGCCGATGTTGGTCCACTACAAATAAGCAAATATGGGTCAAAGCTCGCAATCCCATGTGGTTATGACATAAGTTTTAACTGGACTGAAAATTAACCAGGACGAAGCGTGAAACCAATATACAATATATTACCCCTTTGATATCCCTGTTAATCCTCAGTTAAATCACTCCATCTGGGTCCCAACTCAAAAGCTAATGAAGATCCCACCAATCAAGCTCACGTGTTTGAGTATGTCAATTAACGAGCAAGCAACGGCGCCAGTGTGGGCTCATTGCAAAAATGCCACTTAAGGTCCGAGTATGCAACCTCCTGTGGTAACGAAAAGGGATTAATAACGGCTAATATGTATTTTGGACCAAGTGCGGGGTCCATATCTTATCCCTTACAATATCAAAAAAAAACATCAGGTACCTAGTCAATTTATCCCGTCCCAGTTTGAAAGACATTATCGTTCCGTCTAAGCAGGCCCACGTGGTCCCATTATAGACCAAACGTAATACGGATCCCATGGGAAACCAAATAGTAATAATTTGATTATACCAAGAAAAAAGGGATCAATCAAAGTTAATATGTGCTCACTATAAAAATTCCAGTGGACCAGTACGCGGCCCCATGTGAGTATGAAATAAGATTTAACAAGGCTAGTATACATCATGTGCATAAGTTTACCAAGACAACAACCACATGTTCCCAGTGACGTTACCTCATTATATCCCGATTTGAAAGCTCACAATGCTCCGACCAAATAAGCAAATATGGGCTTTATATGGATTTGATATGGGTAAAACCTACAATATCGGCCCTATTTGGGACCGGCATGGCATAAGTTGAGTATATCAAGTCAATTAGGAATCAATCAAGGATGTTAATTTGGGTTAACTGCAAAAATGAAACTATTTTGCACAGTACGTGACAACCTTGTTGGTACAAAATGGGACTNGGCGAGCTTACTAACGAATTTCCTGGACGAGTTTAATAAAATATGGTATGATATTACAACGAGTGTCAGATCTTTGTTCTCACATGCTTTTAAGCTAAATAAAATACATCTTAATTGACCAAACAAATGCAAATGGAACATCTTGGACCCAACATCAAAGCCCTTAAATGTCCCCCATGCAAGCCCATATAGATACAATATTAGCTATAATTGGGAAAACATTAAAATATGGGTTCATGTAGACCGAAATAGTAACACGTTGAGTAAATCAGGCCCATTCGGGATCAAGAAAGGTAGCCTAAGTAAGTTCAACGCAAAAAGGCCTGTTAAGGACCCAGTACGCGAACCCGTTTGGGTACGACATGGTATTTACCTTAGTAAATGTACATCATGGGCCTAGTGTAAGACATATACAGTATATTACCCTGATAAATTCCGGTTAACGGGATGCTCTATCTGCATTCAAATTAAAAGCCCATGAGATCATAATGGTCTCCCTGAGCAATGGTTAATGGGATTTTTTTTAACGTTTAATCGGCAAAACGATAGATAGAAAATATTATGTGGGTTAAGAATAAGGATCTAGTATATCAGTCGAGGCTGAGAATCATGTTTTGAGTCTAGCATGATAAACTTGATCTATATCCTAAACCCTCGTTATATTATATATATACAATATTTGTATACGTTTTTTTTTTAATTGATGTTTTGGCAGAAAAGCCTTAGATGTTTACAATTTTGCTCTCCCGAAGGTTGCAATTGCGTTCAGATATTGGGGAAAAACATTACGCTCAAACTGTAGGAAATATCAACGGTGAATCCGAGATTTTTTACACCGAACAACCTTTTAAGCAATTTGTTTTTATTCAGTTCCGTTTTTTAAGAGAGAAATATAGATTTGAGTTCAATAAAAACAAGTTCAATACATTAATTACACCTAATTTCGATTTGAGTAACTCTCGTTAGTCAGGATCACACCATGCAAATATTTAAGCGTCAATTTCAATTACTCAAATGGAGCAACCATGTAGTGTCGTTGTGTATATCGTTGTGTTACTGTTTTTAAACTGTGCTCTGATTTCGACCGGATATGCATTGAAGTTGACAGTAGAGTTAGATTTTTCTGTAACGGAATAATATTTTAAAAAGAATTGAACTTATTAATGGCCAGTTATTGCCATAATTTATATAAGTGGAATATCTTAGCCAATCATTTTCTGAGCAAGATGTTTACGTGCGTATTGGTTGGTGTAGCGTTTCCCTCAAGATTGTCTGTTACCGCCATCATGGTCTTGATCATCTGTCCGAGTTTTAACTCATTGACTCTTTGTCGCAATTACCACTTTCCAGAACAACCTTCTCTGGTGCGCGATGCCGCATAGAACGTAGCATTGCCATAAGAATACTTTACTGGTAGTCTGGCAGCATACATCTAGTTTAGTTTGATGCACTCACGATATAAAATAAACACGTCTTTGGGTCGACTCCAAGAGATTTCTGATCACTTCCCGGTGTGGGTTGTTGTCAGACGCCCGTGCAACTCATGAAAAGCTTATGTTATTCCCATTTGTATTTATGTTTCATTATTAGTATAATAATAATAATAATAATAATAATAATAATAATAATAATAATAATAATAATAATAATAGTTATAATAATAATAATTATAATAATAATAATAATAATAATAATAAGATGATCCAGCTTACATTATGTTGTTCGGTTGCTTCCCTCAAACCGAAGTGGAAGCTTTGCCTCACTGTATTTAACCGGCAAGTCGGTGCACTGAGGATATCCACATCTGGTCAATACACTCATGTGTAAATGGCCCTGAGAGCAGAAAGTTCAATTAAAACACATGTTGTTGCTAAGCAAGCATACTTACTTCCCACAGTTTCTAACACTTTAGTTCTTCAACCCAGAAGTTTGTATTGTTCTGACAATATTCTTTTTATAGCTAAAACAGATTGTAAAAACCATCATTTTCTTCCATACAAATGATTATTTCGAAGGCGTATTATACTCAAATTTTGATAAGTTATGCTTTAATGAGGTTTTACCCTTTACAGAAAGGGGGTTAACAGGTTGTGTCAAGTTTTATTTTTGCAGTATATATTATGGACAAAAACAAATGGAGAAAGTCGAAATTGCTTGCATCAGACTACTTATAATACAGTACTGTGTTATCAAATAAACGTGTTGACAATTAAATTGTGTTTCACTTTAAGTTAAAAATAATAAAAAAAAAAAATTATATAAGATATAAATTGGATCAGTTGCTAACTTGCTTTTTTAATAACTGTTGTTGAGTTTTTTGTCTTCTATTTCGCATTGAATCTTTCCGAGGGAATTCAAACTCTTACGCCGACATTATGTTGTACAGATAGAACTTACGCCGGAAGAACCTGTGTAGGCTGCTCATTAATCCTATTAATGAACTCAATCCCAATCGTCGGATTTAACAGTTGGTTAGTGATTATTTTCACATTTGTCATCTTCTAGTATTGAATAAACATTTCAATATTCAATGCAATCAGAAATTGTGTGCTTTTAGTGACTTTAACAGACATTTATCTATATAGAAAAATACATGTCATAAATCAACGCAAATGTAATATATAAAACAACATGTGCTTGTTTTTGTTAAAAATATTATTTTGTTTAAATCATTTTTTAATATTTCTCGCATACATGTTACAAATTATTTCAAACTATTATTATCAGCCTGTCAAAATCAAACTGTTCAACTTATTTATTGCACATGAACTACTTTTTAGGTACAAAAAGTACTTCCGCTCTAAAAATATCATGATAAAAAGGGCATTTACTATATATTTACAGTTTAAGTTTATACCATGAGCTGTTGGACTATGTTTTCGCTGATAGTAATAGCATTACAAATTGCCCCACACTGGGAATAAATAATAATAAGTAAAGATTGATCTAATCAGGCCCATGTTTGACCAAGCACGGAAGCCCATGTTTGGCCACTGCATATAGGCCAGTATTGGTCCCAGCAGGCCGCCCCATGTGCGCACTGCGTGGGGTTAATTGGGCTGATGTTTATCGTGGACCTTTCGTGGGACTCACACACTATATTTTGCTATTTTAGAAATCCAATGGATCACATAACATTATATCAACTGGGCTCCAAATTAAACGCCATTTACCAAATCTAATTAAGTCCAATGGTGGGTCTTGTAATGTAAAGGTACCATGTTCTTTGTCCCAGTTTTAAGGTCACTATTGTAGGCAGGTTCTGAAATAAATTATTACTTGGTGAAAAATCGAATATATCTATTAATCACGAGGACGTCAGATCGTAAAAGGTTACCATTCACAATACCCGTCCGTCGGATTTTTGTGTAGCGCTAAACTCAAAAGTATTTCTACTTGAGGGATAAAAATAAAAGCTCTTATTTGAACGTCCGCGTCTCCATAGTTTGGTTCTTTATTTCACAAAACCAGAATTTTTGCCATATTTAGTATATAGGTTCATGCTTGTAGGTTCAGTATTTAAACTTAAACTCGCTTCAATCCTGAATATCGATCCTGAATACTGCTTACATCGATCGTTAAATGAGTGTGTGCTTTAAATTACATATTTCTGAAGTCAATGCAAAACAATGCATCTGATTAGATTTTTTTTTAAACGTTCACATACACACGCTTAGATAACGAGACATTAATAAAAAACCTTACTTGCATTTACACGTTGTTGACCTTTATCAACAGGTGAATTCGGTTTAATCAGAAACAAATTGCATATCAAAACTTTATCAGTTCACACCTTTCTTGTATACACACGTGGTTGAACTTTATTAACAGGTGAATTCGGTTTAATCAAAAACAAATAGCATATCAAAACTTTATCAGTAATGAAGTACATCACATGGTCGTTATTTTTTTCGAGTTTTGCCAGAAATCCACTTAGATACACTTCTTACTACGGTGGCACTAAGGTGACTTCACCGCTCTAAACACAAATGGAGCGGAAAACACAAGTTATGTTTTCCCGTCTTATTTTGTTTTGAGACGGGAAAACACAGTCGCTATATTGTGCGCACAAGATAATCGGCCAATCACAGACGCAGATTATATTGAGGGAACAAGATACTATCTTGTTTCCTCAAATTAATACAAGGGACGTTTTCATTGGCTGATCAATATAATCCGCGTCTGTGATTGGCCGATTATCTTGTGCGCACAATATAGCGATTGTGTTTTCCCGTCTCCAAAAAAAACAAAAAGACGGGAAAACAGAACTTGTGTTTTCCGCTTCAAAAAAAAAAAGAAGAAGGGAAAACAGAACTTGTGTT
>VMBQ01000238.1:27500-58514 GCA_007657795.1 Dreissena rostriformis | reverse complement strand
TACTACTACTACTACTACTACTACTACTACTACTACTACTACTACTACTACTACTACTACTACTACTACTACTACTACTACTACTACTACTACTACTACTACTACTACTACTACTATTACTACTACTACTACAACTACTACTTCTACTTCTTCCTCTACTACTACTACTACTACTACTTTTTTCTACTACTTATACTTCTACTGCTACTACTGCTATGACTACTTACTCTAATATTACTCCCACTACCACTTCCACCACGACCACTTCTAAAACCACCACAACCACCATCATCAGTACTACTGCTTCTATAACTACTAATACTTATAATAAAAATGAATAATTTATTTTACATTAACAACCAGGTTCCCGAATACTTTGCTTTAATGTCGATCCGGATAACGGAGTCTAAAAACCGATTGTGGAACGCGAAGACGAACGTTTTTGTGGTTATAGAGATGCTTAAAGATAAGTAGTTATTTGCACGGTAGCGACATGGAATGTTTCCATTTCGGAAGCCATTCCGAAGGGACTACCACACCCGGTCTTCAGTCTGATATCGATGTATTATATGGTAGAAACGAAGGGAATTTCATGACTGACTGGACAGATTGGAAGGCTGCGATTCTAAACATATTGATTCTCAAAGACGACAGTTCACCTCCACAACAGTACTTGTTACAATTTATTATGGCTGACAGGCCAGAACCGGCGACTCATCTATGTGATAAACTACTTGTGGCAAATGGTCCGGAGCAGCTCCTGTTCAGCTCGGAACAATTCAAACAGAGAGTTGAACTTATACATCAGGAAAGAGGAATAATAACGAACAGTGTACCTTCAGTGAGCTTTCTAAACAACTGGGATTTAGTGCATGCCTTTTACATTCGCAAGCCGCTCCCTGAAATAGAACACTGGTTAGACAGATGTAAAGGTAAATACTTGCCATCTCCCAAGCTATTAGAAGCTGCAAAAGTAGCTCCATGTTTACTGGTACCCGCAGGTCACCCAGACAGTTATTACAAACGCGAAGAGTGGCGACTGTCACCAAACTTAGTTGAACGCATGTTGATGTTCAGTTTTAACATAGCCCAGATAAAATGTTATATTCTTTTGAAATTCATAAAAACATCATTATTTTCACTCATTGGGAAAGATGTCATAACAAGTTTTCATTGTAAGACTATAATGTTTTACACAATAGAAAGAACACTCCCTTTTATGTGGAAGGAACATAACATTATTTTTCTGTTGACCCTATGTTTGCAGACATTACCAAAATGGCTGCGTGGTGGGGTTTTACCACATTATATCATACCAGATGTAAACTTGTTTGACGATAAGATAGAACGGAAGCAGCAGATGAGGCTTTTGCAATATGCTGCCATGTAAATCTATGCATTTTATGTTGAAATAAATATGTGGATTCAATGATTAAAAACAACTTGCAGGACTTATTTCTTATTGACATAGATAACTTTGGTCAGCTACTATGCACAAATAGTCTTCATGATATCGGACAAGACGGAGAAGCTGGTCGCTCTTTAAACAAGAACATCTGTCTACGGCTGGAGTTTCAACAATCTAAACATTTATTATCGCAGATCACCTCTTATTGTGGAGAACATTTATTGATTAAAAGTGAACACAATATAATACATTCTCTACTCAATGTATATAACACCTTCGCGAATTCCAGTTTGAAACCAGCTGCGTTGGAGATAACAAAACACCTTTACGCAATACGAACTTCACTGAGAGCTTCTACGTTTATAAGACTAGGTCTTGTATGTTTCAACGATATTGTAAAATGTTTTTATTATTTTTTAAGCACAGATGTAGCTTCCACCCGCCTTAAAATGGCATCTGCATTATATTGCAGCGGGCTTCTGCGTTCAGCATCTGCAGTGTTGGAGGACGTGAAGAGGATGTACCACATTAATGTACAGGCTGTCTGTGCATGTAGACTGCAACCAATTGACGCTGATCTCAATGTTTTTTTCTAAAATGATATCAGATAATTGTGAAAACAGTTTTAGCGAACCACCATTCGCATTTTGTGTCAAGTTTCTTAGGCAAGAAATACACTGCGCCCCGCACATATTGTGGTTTGAAATGATTCGAGGCATGAATGAAAATGAAAATGCACAGCCAAATCACACTGAGAAACAATGGATGGACTTCGCCGAAGTTGATGCTCGTTCTTTCCTTCACTATTTAAAGGATCTCACGAATGGAGGACTCGCTGAACGTAAACAACAGTTACATGCATTGGAGGAACTCGGCTTATATGTATGTGAACCAGGGCACCAAAACAATCAATACAACATGTATCACCACGAGACTGCAATTAATTTGCTTGGTTATTGCTATGAAATGGAAGGACACTTTAAAGCAGCTTTGTATTACTACAAGACGTCTCTGAGTAGGTGCATGACAAATAATGCTGCTAATAGGCACCTTAGACGTGTAAAACGTTTAATAAACGGATAAAAGACAAAAACGTGGAACCATATGGATATTGTTAGAAATCACAGCAGTTTCATATAAGGATTAGTTGATTAGTTGTTACATTCATTATTCTAAGCTATAAAGCGCCCGAATTAACTCGAAGTAAGCTTGATTGATAATCAAAACACGAGTATTGTTTTAGATAAAACGTTCTACTGCTATCATATATATTCCAAGTTGCATGCGGCAGTCTACGGGGGAAATAAAGTAATGTGCAACACAATCGAATTTTGAGAACCACATTGGTATACAAGGCTGTGTTTTGCATTTTTAAACTTTCTTCGTATAATATCAGACGAAGAAAGGCGTTACAGTTTTTAAAGCGCTACGAAATCTTGATCTGTACTTCCCTGCGTTAATTATTACGTAACATGTATACATCTTTACATTAATTACAACGTCGATGTTAAGTATTTATTCAAAGTCATACTTACATGTTCTATTTACCATGTAATCTTTGCTGAAATGCGTTTTCAAATATTTACTTTTTTGTGTTCTGATATCAATGAGTATACTTATAAATTATTTATTTTTCTTGACTTTTCGATTTTTTAAACAACGTTCGGAAAGTATTACTAACAATATGAAACGGACTTTGTTTTGTTTATACCATTACTGGCCTATATTGTCGCATATGCGCACAACCGACTTGAATTGTTTTTCAATCCTGAAACGGATACGGAACTTAGTTGTCCAAGTTCAAAGTTTCCACGTTTGATTCGCGTATGAATGTACATTTAATCCGTGTATTTTCAAAAAAATGGTCGGTTACCAGAATCTTCATCAAATACAAGTACAATTGTGTTGTTGCTGTTGATGTCCTTGTTTTATAACCAGATTTCTGTTAACTGCTTGTGTTGTGTATTATTTGTATCGGCCTTATTTTGACATGCTTTCCAAATAGGATTGGCTACTGAAATTTTATATTATTTTTACAATTCTGGACGATTTGGTATTTTTCAAAAGAGGGCACATTTGACAGTTAATCTACACCAAGTATACAATCTGTAGAAATAAGAATTGAACTCCTGTGTTTAACCTACAAAAATGGTATGATACAATTCGGATTGTAACATTTATTACAAAATAAACAACACTATTTATGTGTTAGTCACCACTAAATGCCTGTATTAATGTGGAGGGCATAATTATGCGCCTTTATCTTCATGTAATTTTCACAATCCGTTGACGTTCTTCAATTTACTCATGGCGTACTAGTCTTATCTGGAAAATAGATATGTTTTATGTTCGTGTATAAATAAGGGTATCTAACAAATGCCAATGTGCATTTAACAGTGGTTGTTATTTGACGTTTTACTTGAGTAATCTATATGTTGTACAATAGTATTAATTACAGTAAGCATACATATAATCTCTGAGCGATATTGCCCACGTTACGCATCGTTCCATTTATAATTGACCTCGGGGCGTATTCGCTAAATATGTTAAAATCATGCACGGTAATATCCGATAAACTTGAAAAGTTGTTTTCGTTTGAAAATAAATAATCAATGACAAAACATATATTGAACATACATGATCCATAAAAAGGAGCCATATAGAGCATGATGAAGCATTTGTGCAATGCTTGTTGGTATTGGATATTTCTCTTACATTTATAAATGCTCCATAGCCCACGTTGATTAAAATTGCGTCTAGCGTACATAACTTTAAAACTGCCCAACGTAAGCCTCTGGTCTTTCTGGTGTCTCTGGTTTTTCTGAAATCACTTCCGGTAACTGCATATCCCGCAAATACACTTACCGACACAAATTATTATATTATTGTTATAAGCTCTTGTTATTATCAAAGCTTCATGTGGTTCTTGGCACATGTATTGGCTTTGGTCACAATTGTTTTATTGACTACTACACATTTCCATATACATAAATGTCGCATTATTGTATTACGTCTTTCTGTACATATGTTAATTAAATTGGAAAAAAAAATATGTCTGTTTTTAATTCTTCGTCTGACAGTTTATGCACAGAAAGTATATATGTATAATGTATAATTATACTACTACATGTATATCAGTTATTATTTGTAAAGTATGAATGGTTGGAACCAAACTAATATTTTATTGAATTTTTATCAAAGATCAAATACATAACCGAACAATTAAACCATTGCACTACATTTCAGTTAAATAATTGTTATTGTTGCAGTTACCAAATGATTTTTACACTTATTTGTGCATCTTACTTCCGTAGAGAGGAAGCTCAAATGTATCTAACTGGATTAACTCCAATGACTTCTAGTTAAAGTTAATTTCAAAATGTTTTGGACATTAAAAAAAATAGTTAATCAAAAACTAGTTTTCATAGAACATTGTTTTAAGGACTTGCACACACACACACACACACACACACACACACACACGCACACACACACATCGCACACACATACACACACACACACGAACGATGTGGTGTTTACACATGAGCAACACGTACATTCTGTTTACAAAATACAAATAAGGCCTACAATCAAAAAGTAGTAACCACATTCAACTTAACTCACAGACTCGAATAGCAACTATTACTATCGTCATTAATCTAATAAAAGGTCAGTAATACCGAGTGACACTTTCTAACGTGCTTAGTATAAGAATATAACAATTCATAAGTTGGGATTAAACAATAAACATATATGAATGAACAAATTAGATCGGCACTGTTTGTGTAGATAACCATGCGTATGTTAACCGCCCTTGGTTCGATAACTACATTAATGTTAATAAGGCTCAATTGGTTGTTGTCGGCTCATGTACTACTAAAGTATTCCGGGTAATCTTAAGTATACTACATAGTACCCCGGGTACGGAAAATACGCTAACAATCTCACGTCCATACCCCGGGGGTACTTGTTCGTATATGTTCCGTACCACAGGTACTGTGTAGCATACTTAAGTTGCAAATCGCAAAATCACTGATGGTTTATATTTAGTTTTGAAAACGAGAAACGGGTTTCACCAGGTATCGACTTAGAATTTAAATACCAACTTAAACTTAAGCGCCAATCCGTGTCAAATATTAAAGGGACAGTAAGAAACAAAACAATCATTACTTTTAAAAAATGTGGATCTATTCATTTAGAAAAAAAAATGTGTCTATATTATGATAGATAATACTCGCAAATAATTAGGATATACAAAATATAACAGTAAGTTAATTATGTACAACTTTGAAATACAGAATAGCCGTTGTTTGAGGGTTTTATGTGTTGCTACAATGAGACTTCAAATAATTCTTACTTTTATCTCTCTTTGTGATTTTTATTGTATCTGCATGTTAATATAATAATGCAAGTTATGTTTAACTTCACACATTCTCAAAGTGTCCACGTCATATGCTCTGTTTTTCTTATTATTTTGCATTTGTCTAGGGATTAAAACGGGATGTTCCCTTTAACAGAGAAATGCATCTTTATGTTACTTCCTACTTGTAGATACATTGGTTACTAAAGTATTCAATCATACTTTGTCCTAAATAGTAGCCACTTAATATTAACACAAAGTCAACGGAAACACTTGATTTTTACATCTATGGCTATCAATATTGTTATACTTGGGTTGGTGGTTACTATAAGTGACGCATATTGGTACAAGTATGATTTAAAATAATTTACTTTCAATAATTTGTTAAAAAAAAACTTTCCGTGACCTTTTACCTTTGTACATGTTTCAGTTGTATTTAAAATGTGTTTTCTTTATTCGCAGTAACACTAGTTGAATGAATAAATCTGCTTAATATAATACATTTGCGAGTATTTGCGTGTCATTTTTATAACGAAGTAAGAAAAAAACAACATTTAGTATGATCGTATTTAAAGACGCATTTGAAACGTGAAAGGTATACAAGTGCGCCGAGAAAGGTTTTGCTAAATTCTAAATTCGATACCGATGATATTGGATAACATTGGGAAACCATAAATCCATTGATCCATCGACAATTGTTTACTTGTGTTTCAGTGTCAAACAAATGAGCGCACATTTTTATTTGTTGTGTGCAATATAATTGTTTTTATATAATATCAACACTGGCGGTGCATTGCTAGATTGTACAAACAGATACTTAGCTTGTATGATGAACGCATACTGAGTTCAGTGTATATCAAGGTTCTTTCTATATGCAGGTGGTTATGTGTGTTGCTGGACGCATATGTATGCAATTGTGTTTTAATCTGAATGTTTTTTTTTATAAACCAGTGCTTTTCCCAATATATGATTAAATATGTGGACAAAATCATGTGGACAAACTAAACATTTATGTGGAGTAAAGTTTGTCTTAATTTCAGCTTATATCAGTTTTTGTATAGAGTGGATGAGGGATACGTTAATTCTGCGTTCGTCGTAAGAAGATATCCTCGTATATATATATTTTTTTTATTAATTGTTTAAAGTTAAATACCACCAGTTGGCCTATTCGGATTGCGCGATTTGACAGCACAAACAATAAAGCTTTTTTTTAAAAAAAGGAAACTCCATGGCAGGCGACACTTCTAAACAGCCTCACACCAATGATGCAACGAAAACAAACAACTTCTAAATAACTGTAACAGGTACGGATTTAGCGGGTATACTCTGTATTTTCGGACACCCTTGATTAAACAATGCGCACATAAAACGTAACTTCGTAGAATTCGAACACAATATTTCGATGTTAACCGCTATTTAAGCACTTTTACTCCTAAAAAGTAAGACACAGATAATTCAATTACTTTTAGAAAATATTCAAAGTTCAAACTGGTTCGATTTCATGATATTCCTCTGTTTTCCATACGCTCCAGATTGTCCAGAAGAAAAACCGGCTCCTAACGACAACGACAACGAGTTTCGGAATCGAACGACGCGCCTGCGCAGACAACTGAAGTGGTACTTCTATGAAGCATTTAATTACAAGAACGGCACGTGCAACTTTCACCTGCTGCATCTGTTATTTTCCATTATGCACGTGGCGAAGGTCGGATTCATTACATCACAGGTTGGTGCCCCACAATCCCTAGCCAATATGGCTTCAAATATTTAAATAAGGCAATTTTAGATTTGCAGTAATTGGTCGTTAAAATAATGTACAATTTGGATAATCATTTCTCTGTTTCAAACGTCTACTACGAACAACGTGTATATGTGTCGCAATCAACAGGCTGGTTTACATGTGCTCGATTCAATAGGTGTTTGCCAAGTTGTTAAATTCATCTATTTCTGACATACTCAAACAAGTGAACTTACTTAGAAACATGAAACGCGTTTGTTTATCAATTGAACATCCGTATATAAAGCATCCGCAATGACTTTAGAAGCCGGTAAATTTGTTTTACTGTATACAAAGATAAGACAAATCGTATCTGTTTACATTCATAATTGAAGCGCCTGTGTGTATGTTGAGTTGCTTATCCTTAAATGTTTTACACGTTGTAGTAAGTCAAGTTTTTTTTTTAATATTTTTTTTATATTTAGACCCATTATACAAGAGAAACGTTTTCTAGTATAAGTCATGTGAATGAATCAGATTGAAAAATGTATAATTAAATAGTGAATACCAGTTAAATATAGTATGTTAAAGTAAAACATTCCTTGCCTCGAGGATGTGCTCTCGTTTTGGCATGTGCACCAACCTATCTGATTATTTTAAGCATTCAACTATTCCTCCCTAGTGTCCCCCCCCACAAAATAAAAACAACACACACACTCTCGCACTCACGCATTCCCACACGAACAAATACACACACATACACACACACAAACACACAAACACATACACCATCACGACCACCACAACAATCTCCACCACCACCATAACAGCCAAGCATACATACAGTGCGTCCAGACGAGAAAATATTTATAAAACGAAACAAGTTCAAATAGTGACAAGGATTCAGACAGAATTAACAAAAGTACTGAAATGAAAAACGTGTATGATATATCAATGCAACATTTTAGAAATGTGATAACATTCAAGCTTCAACAAAACACCTCATCATTTTCAAGCATTATCGATAACCCTATCATTAGCAAGCAACAATAATAAACCCCCTTTGATTGGACATAATCATCAATACGCCCCATCATTAGTACATAGCGCAGTAAGAAACACAGTTTCAATATAAGCAGAAAAGTTATGAAAAAAATATGAACACATTTAATTACGAGAAAGAATAATTGTTTTGACTAATGGCAATCACCTCTATATTTAGATAGGCATCAAGTGTACACCCGTGTTAAATTCATTTCCAAAGTTTAGTAACGAATGGCATATTAAACAACAAAAACAGATGATGTTATTCAAACGTGAAGATCAACTGTACTATATATGTTATGTATATGAATGACAAACCTGATATTTTATAATAATATAAATTGTTCAAATGCATTAAAAGCAGTCCCTTCACGCATTAAAAAGCTCAATACAGGTGTTGTTTATGTGGTGTGTGGACATGTTTAATTTGTGAAGAACAAGATTTTGTGACAATGCAGTTTATGACAATATTCTGCTCAGCTGATAGCATCACTTTTCTCTTTTATCAGCCCAAATCTTGGGAAGCATGTGAATATAGTAAAACTTGGTGCCAGTATGTAGGCAAATCTTAAGATTAAACATACAAATACAATGGAAGTTCATTGAAAGGAATTGTACATTATTCCAAAAGTATTCAAAATGATGTTATCTTTTACCTTCATGAACGTTATATCTTAATCATTGCTGATTTGTAAAACAAATGCAGTGCTTCAGCTAGGCCTTTACCGCAGTACGCAGCATTATGCCGCCCCAAGGTCCCACCCTGCCAAATCGTTTCCTCGTCATGCTATTTGTGATATAATCACATTATTATACAACAAATTGTATTTGAAGTTTCATTATAACCACTAAATTTTCACAGTGAAACTAGTTTTAAATGAAAATACATGTAACGTGAAAAAAATATTAATAAAATATCATGAAACATTCTGTTTAAACAAACGTGTACAAAATTAAATAAGGAATCAAAAACATACATGCACGTACCCGGTAGGTTTACTCGATTTCCATCATTACGCCACTTATAATCCACTTATATTAAAATGATGTCGCTTATGAAAAAATATAACAGATTTAATAACGTTTGAAGTCACAACACTCGCCGCACACATGTATACTACAGCTGTTAACATTATCTCGAGATAAACCGTTGGGTTGTTGCGGGTTGTCCGCTTCCGATCTTCAAATGTTGGTAGTGTTATCAGGTGGGAAATTCTTCATATAATCTGACAACTGTAAAAAGTACACGTGTTTAAAACAAATCCATAAGCACTCCTTGTTGACAAATCTCTCCTGATATACATATTATCATATTAATGCTCACAATTTACAGCATTACAACGCCGAGAACGACTCCATCGGACAGATTTAACATTGAAATAAAGTACTTCGAGTTTTCGGGATTTTTAGAAACTACGGCTAGCTCTGGAATTGCAATTTGAGGTGATTTTTGGTTAAAACTTTGTATGTAACCATTTTCGAGTAAACTTCCCCATATGATTAGTGTTATACAAATAGAAAGATAACGGTTTATCTGTAGATGCAATAATTGATGCTTTGGAAATAGTGTGTTTTTTTCAGTTCCAAATATGTGTCTGTTGATGATAAATGTTTATACATAATATGCATTTTGTTTTGATTTTAGACCGCGAAGTTGCTGTAGATAAAGGTTGGATCATGACAAGGGACAAAACATACACGTAGGACATGGTTCAGGAATTAAGCAACCTGAATATCATAAAACCTATCAAGAAGTAAGTACCATTTATAAGATAGTGATTACTATCATAGTAAAATGAATGCCATTGAGTTTGATATTCGTTAAGTAAACGTTATATTGATTTATGTATATTGATTGCTTAATTAAAAAAAACACATGTACGATGAAGAGGAACAGCGAGTGAGTTAATATGACATGTTTTGCCTCACGAAGTTGGTATAGGTTGAACGTTAGAACTACATTCAAACCTGTACCATGATTATAGATCCTACAATGACTTGTGTGGAATGGGTATCTGCTTTTAGCCGTTCAGGCAGCCAATCAGAGTCTTGAAAGTGATACCCAAACTAACTTCAAATAATTATAAATTTGTTAAAAACTCTTACTTGTTGTACCAATTACGCTATGCTTGACAATAAAGACTATTGTCCGTTTCTTATAATAACGCATTGTACAACTTGCTTCTCTTAAAGAATCTGGTCTTCCAAATTCACTCGGTTCGCGTTCTGGAAGTTGTCAGTAAAGCTCGCTGCCTCAGCATTAAGGGAGACGTGAGTGTCGAATCAAATCTAACCCGTATACGAAGGTCTCGATAAAATACAATTTTCAAAGAAAACAAAATCACTTTTGTGCAAGCCACATTGTTATTGGGCTTATTTTTTCACATGTCAAGTTTAGTGATATGGACAACATCGGACAGGTCAAAGTGAACATGCAAACTCTGACGACCAGAATAAAGTGTTCAAACATGAACTACTCTTTGCCAGGTTCTATACAGCATGCACCGTTCGCAAAGCTAAACATTGTCAAACTGTGACCTATATCATAACATTTATTTAACCTGAAATTTTAAACCACCTGGACAAAAATGCTTACATGTGTACAGGTGTCATCAAGTAAAAGAACTGACGTTTCTACAATATACCATTTTTAGTACAAGTGTTGCGCTTAGAACGGTTGTCTCTACATCCGCATCAATATTGCCTCAGTTCTAGCACATTCATAGCGACATTATCAAGGCTGCTTTTAAAATAATGTGTAACCCGGATCTCAAAAGCATTAGAGAACCCCATCATATCCGTAGGTAAAAATAGCACTGATAACTTTTATGAACACATTTTAGTTTAATTTATATAATAATACCTAATATACTGAGTGATTCAAAAAAAAAATATGAAACAGCTTGGTTTTTACCCCCATATACGTGTGCGTGCGTGTGTGCTTGCGTGCCTGTGTGTGCGTGTGTGTGTTTGTTTCGAAAATCTAGCACATTACCGCAGTACAAATGTCACATCCCTCTAATGTCGGGACAAATTTTCTCACATCGTGACGCCGGGAAAAACCACCCCAAAACACAGGATTGATCCGCTGAGATCGGGACGTGTGTGATGTATGTTTTAATTAGTTTATCCATATACTAAATATATGATTATCTAATCAGAATTAAGTTACTCAAATGTTAACAATTAAATCGTCGTTGTTCTTGATTCCAGAAAAAAAATATATCGAAAACAAAAGCATTAATATTTTCGATGGGAAGTAAACCAAATCAATTAGAAGTATTGCAATAAATGAAAATTACGGTTACGTGTTTTCCGGAAATATCTTATACCTCATGAAAATAAACAGAATTTATTTTAAAAGAAGAACATATTAATCAATGATCTTTTTAAGTTATAATCAGGTTTCACTCTTCATATTGACTGCATATCGTTTATGTGTCTTTATACAGCGGATTAAATGTACAACCCCTAAGCCGATTTACCCTATTTAGCTCACATAGCTCATATTCAGATTTAGATACAGTTCATGTTCATCAATGAATCTCGTGCACGTAATCAATCATTGTTCATTGCCCATGTTTCAGAGCAAACGTTCCAAACAGAAGTTTTTCCGGACTATGGAATGACACGCTATTGTACATTTACCACTTTCATATCATCACGTTTCGTCGGTATTAGTCACTTGCACGTGGCCATTAATCAAATTAAGCTACTATGTGGTTCGTACAATACATAAACAGCTATCACGCTGATATAGTCAAACACCATTTACATACACTAAGTAAGCGTCATCATTACTCCGATTCAACCCTTGAATGAACGTAAGTGTTTTTTTTTAATTATTTCGTACAATATTCGTGTTTCAGTGGCTAAAAGCGCACACAATAGTTGTCCTGGTCTACGGACTAATACCTACTGTAAAGTACACGATCAGCAACCACACTGCTTTAAGCACGTGCCGTGTAATACATCACGTTAGCATGATCATTCATTCGATTTAATTTTGAGCAAGGTATTCGATCAGTTTTCATTGACATAAACCGTGTCACTGTACGTATATCAATAAGCATACAACACTGAATATAAATATGTATATATTGAAACAAGACACGAGTTCGTATTTCAACACCACTTCAACCGCGGATGAAAATGCCGAACAAACACAATGTAATCAGGGACATTAATAGATAAACCTTAACATTTATATGTTCCGACATAACTTTTGAAATATTTATTTTGCAAAATTTAAATAATAGTTAGATGTATTTAGAAAAGAATAGTAGCAAACAAGTGGAATATTGTACTCAATTTTTAATTTGTCAAGTTACATCGTTGTCGGATGTATTAGTGTGTAGTTTTAGTGTGCCATTTTATCAAACATTATTTTTAAAAAGTTTTCAGTATCAGCAATTGTGTCTGAATGTAAGCTAATGCACGTAGTGTTTTCCTTCAACCTTATCTTGTAAATGTGTAAATGTAATTTTAACTGTATTTGTATTTTGTAATTAAACTGGATGTAGAGGGCTATTCTTCTTTAAAGATGACGACGATACGCTTAAATGCACTTCATATAACTTCCTGATTTTGCACACAGCGGTTACTTATATATCAAAACAGGTTTCGTATTATGAAGCAGTCACACACACACACAGGCAAAGCTGAGGGAATTACTTAATCTTCATAACGTGTTTCAGCGGATTATGTTTAATTAGCAATTTGGATATTACTATAAGTGACGACGAGTGGTCGGTGGTATGATAATGTGTAATTGCCTTCTAATAAATTTTAAACTCTTTAAGTTAAGTTTCGTTTTTCCTTTAAGTTTCATTTAAACTGACATATGTTTCCCTGAACTTCAGTACAATAAATCAATATCCTGAATTTATTATACGCTTTTGCTTGTAACAGTTCATTAAGAAAGAGAGTACATGTATAAACATAAAAACATAAACATTAAATCTGAACCAATGTCAGTATAGGCACACAGTTGTAACTTAAGAGGTATAGAGCAATAGTCGACACGCATAATTCACACAAAATACAGCCACGATACAAATACTCCAACAAAATGTTAATGTAAACACAAACGTGCAATAATTGTAAAGCGCAGTTTAAGTGTGTTCAAAGGCTCATGATAAACGCACAAAGTGAAGATAGTGTACGGGCTACAAGATTGATCTTATTATCGCGGTTAAGATCTCAGATAACAGCGGAAACAATTTCATCTATAGTTCACCACATAACCGGAATATGCCATCGGATTACGTTTCATAAAAAGTTTCACAAAAAAAAAACAGCAGTTGCACTCTAGTACGGATTTGAAGATGTTATTGCACAGAGAATAAACATTTTAGAGTAGAGGAAACAGAATGGCAGCCGATATTTCTGCGGTAGAGATTCGCATCAACGATGCAACATACTCAATTAACGGACAAAATGATAACAAAGGTATGGTGAAGGACTTAATATTGCATTAATCCTTCCAAAACTCACAACAAAGCATTGAGTTTATGCAACTGCATTGTGTAAATGCTAAATGCTAATAAAAGCTTAATATGTCAATGCAACTGCAATTTTTAGATTCTAAATACGAATTAAGAACTCCATGGGTCAATGCAACTGAATTGTCCAGATGTTTAATACGAAATAAGTACAACGTGTGTTTATGCGAATAACTAGTGAACGTGTTAGTTTAACTGTAATGTTTAGATGATAAATGTGCATTAATTTCTCCGCGATTTTATGCTGATTTAGAATTTAGATGATAAACACCAGCTAAGTTATACATATGTTTATGCAACTGCAATATTTAGACGCTAATTGTGTACTCCGTGTCTAAATACAACTGCAAAGTTTATATGCTAGATGCCAATTAGAAACTCACAACGGCGTAAAATGCTTGAGTGGTCAATATAATCTTAAGGTTAACTTTGAAGCGTAACGTTATAGTTATTTACATGAAGATAACGCATACAAATAATGCTATGTCTCGCATACGCTCAATTCGTTCCAGATAACCCTGACGACAAAGAGTACCGGAAGCAAACCACACGTCTGCGCAGACAACTGAAGTGGTACTTCTATGAGGCATTTAAGTACAAGAAAGGCACGTGCAACTTCCACTTGCTTCCCCTGTTCTTCTTCATTATGCACGTGGTGAAGGTTGGACTCGTAACATCGCAGGTTGGTTTACCAGACTCTCTTACCATCATGGCTTCTAAGGAATTATTTGATGAAAAAATTAGATGTGCAGTTATTTTGCGTTCAGTAATTGTATTCTTAAATTTTGTTAATCTGTCTTTTATATTTCTAGTTTAAACACGTATGTTCAATCGATATATGGTTCGCACATACTGCTACTTCTCGCATATAAAAAAAACGATGTTAAGTTATTAAAACATGATACGGTAATTTATTTCAATGAGATGTTCTTTATACCCGATAGCAAACTATAGAATGGAAACTACATGGAGAAAGTTGTATGTTTATTGATAAAACTGTATTGATGGTATAAAAACAAATGGATTCGACTTCCGAAAATCATATCATAACTTCTATTTAACATCCGTATATAAATCTCAAACTGTGTTTTTCATTAATTAGAATCGTTTTGCAATAAATCAGCGAACACCCCATTTGAATGCAAAAGCAATAACACATCAATATGTTAATTTTCAGGACTATAACGTGTGTAAATATTGCGATTATAAAAATATCAGTTGCGAATTTAGATTGTTTCCGTATACGTGTGTAATTGCATCCTTGTCACCAGATTGAACGTGTTTGTTTTTTATCATACCACTGCATTGATATCTGACTGATATAACGTTGCATGATATACTTGTTTATATCATGTTCAACAGGAAGTTCTTATATCAGTCGATGTGTCATATTACTAAGACTTAGTAAATAAGCAATATTTTATTGTACAAATGAATCAGATTCATCAAAACAAACAATTTGATACCAAGATGTTTTACATTTAATCCACAGAAAGCAACACAAACAGCAAAAAACGTATTTTCCAAATGTTAAAAATGAATGTGTAAATGCTGATGACGTCATATTCAACAGGAAGTTGTTAAATCGGTCGATGTTTGGAAGTAAGTTATTTTACTCGGAATGATCTATAAAGTCATCATTTTTAGTAAAATAAAATCAGATTCAACAAAACAAACAATTTAATAAAAGGATATTATATATTTTATCCTATTGCCAGATGAAAATCGATAGTATAAAAAAAATCGTATAAACTTGAGCTCTAGACTATCGCTATTTTTAGATCACACTCGGGTTTTTCCAAAAATTTACGGAAGAACAAAATTGTCATAAAAATCCGATATTTGATAATTATTTATGGGAAAAGGGAGGAATTATAGGATAAAGAGAATATTATGTGAGTTTTGGATAAAGATCCATTTTATCATGCGAGGCTTAGAAACATGGTAGCGCGATTGACAGCGAAACCCGCATTCCCGCTAAAAATGCCGCGTTGTTGCGATTTTATTACATTATTTATTTTAAAATGGGGACTTAGAGAGAGGTATGATAAACAGAAAAACAGGTAACTGCCTGATATTTTTGTAATGTATCAGGCTCGGCACGAATACAATAACGGCTCGGCAAGCCTCGCCGTTATATTATTCTAAGCCTTGCCTGATATATTACAAAAATATCAGGCAGTAACCTGTTATTCTCTATATACAAGTGTCGCATCCGGCCGCACAATCTATTTGCCAGGCCTTTTGTTATTGCTGTTGATTTTTGTTATAGTTGTTGAAATGGTGGTGGAAATGAAATTGTGTTTTTTTTTATTATTATTGTTTTAGGTGTTTGTCGAAGTGTATACACATAACAGCACGCATGCATAACTTGAGAAGAAAACCATAAATACATTTATTTATTTTAGCAGTTTTAAACTGATAAAATACATTTGCATCTTAAAAAATTCCATATCTTGTATGATATGTTTACAATGTTAATATAGCGGAAACATGTAGAACCAAAACAATAACACATAACTTGATTGCATTGCTTGTACCTTATATCACGATATTCCATATACACGTGTTTTCGGTCCTCTTGACATCTTCAGATTCCTTAAGCCATGTTTTCCGTGCACCCTCTTCCCGATGTGCATGTTTTTGTGCAGAGCGACTCTGACTTACATAACAATAAATGTCTCGGTTTCTTGCTTAATTTTGTCCTGATTTGGACAGTTTGTTATTTGCTTCGGATAAGTAAATACGTTCTTTCGCTCCTTAAAATCTTATACTTTATTGCGTTTAAACGATTAATGACCGCGATTTGGAATATAGTTTAAGCTTAAATATTAAATACAGATGAATAACTAGCCTTGCAAGATACTCAGTGTGAATAAGTACGCATGTTAATTATATCACTTTCAAATAAATTCACATCTAAGTTTGATAAAAGCTTATAATTGGAACCATTTTCAAGTTTCAAGGCTTTATTTGTACAATTATTTAAGCCGACAAAAAAACTCTATATAGCCTATATCAATTGGTGGCAATACATTTTTTAACAAAGAGTTGATTTGTCTTTTCGTTTTTTCGCAGATGTTCAATTTTGGGAACGACCGTGCCAATTTTTCCAATGTGGTCAATCGTGGTCATCTGGCTCTGAGGCACCTATTTCTCAGAGGCTGGGACGCAAGTTCGTACCAATTTCATGTAAAATGTTCTATGTATATGTTAAAAGTGTTACCGTTAATGGTATGCATGTGTGATGATAAATTGAACCGGAAACAAATAACGTGTATGGTTAACTAAATCTGTATTGCATTATTTATCGACATTTCGTCTAGTTTGCTGTGTTTGCTTTATTTCTCTGTTTGAATTAACTACATGTAATTCGTCCGTTTTACTTGATCGTGTCATGTATGCCTAACACATTTCGTTAAGTCGTGTTGATGATATCACAGCTTGGGAGACGCTACCCTACCCTCCGGCCCACGGGGACTTTGCTGTGTACACAATTGATGACTTGGTGGCGGGCATCAACTTTGCTGTTCAAAGGGTATTTTATTGTTTTAAGCATATTCGTTTTACTTCTTGAGCATAACATGTTTGCTTACACATAAACATGGCTGTTTGCAACGTTAAATTTGTGTCAGATTTTGAAGAGGTATTCCTAGTGGAATAATATTCATAAATAAATAGAGGATATTTGTTCATGTCAGTGTAAGATCGTTTGTTATTTCACGAGTGATCATAGAAAATATATTTTCACGAGTGGCGCAGCCACTAGTGAACATATTATTTTTCTATGATCACGAGTGACATATCAAACGATCTTACACTGACTTGAACAAATTTTCTGTTTATTGTATGCCCCTTTTTCAAATAAATAATTAACAGCTGTTTCCCTTTCGCTGAAAAGTTACCCTTTCTCCCGTGGCGTGCCTCAATACATTGATATGACGTCAGTTTGTTGACAAAATGACGTCATTATTCCAGTGAACATTTGTTATTTTCACCGGTGAAAATAACAATTTGTTTATTTTCACTGCTGTTATTTCACTTCAGAAATGTCATATTTTATCATAAGGTATACAAGAAAATGTGTTCTTATTTCAAATCAGATTTACACGTTATCAAAGTTTGTACCATATTGAACAGTATTACAACGCCGAGAATGACTCCATAGGATTTTACGAGCGACTGTCGTCGGACAAACTGGAAATAAAATTAAAGTACTTTGAGTTTCCGGGATTTGAAGAAACCACGGCCAGCTCAGGAATCGACATAATAGGTGATATTTTCTTAATACAGACCCATATATATTTGTACTTCTTTATACAAATTTGCTTTATGTATATAGACGTATACAGACATAGTTGACTTATAACGTTTCAGTTGCAATTAAATCTTTTTAAATGATACACATGTTTCATTGTATGTCACATTTTCGTCTGCAGACCGGGTGATAGCTGTAGATGCAGGTTTGAGTGGGATAGTGGATCTAAAGACAGGCGAAACAACATACACCTACGACATCTTGAAGGAGTTCAGCCACCTAAATATATCAAGACCTATAAAGAAGTAAGCAATTGTAAAAATATAGTGTATCATTGTCAATTAATATATCAATACAGTCTACTCTCGTTATCTCGACATCGCATATCTCGACTTTCTCGATATGTCGAGGTAAGCTCAATGTCCCAACTTTTTTCCTTCTTTATCTATATTAATAAACATCGCATATCTCGAGTTTCGTTATCTCGACTAATTCGATATCTCGACATAAAAATGTGTCCAGAGTCCCCATTTTACATGCATTTACTGTGGTTTATCTCGAGGTGTGAATAACTGTCCCAGTGTCGGCAAAGGTGATGAAAAAACAATTCTTTGATACTTCACCGTCCCGCTTCGCCTGGCTGCTCGCGATACTGTGCGGTAGATAATTGATCCGTTAATTGCATCAATGACCACACATGTGTAATGTCGTTAGCCATTAACACTTGAGTAATGCCTGTCACTTTAACTGCAATTAACTGCAATTAGCACGCAGCCTGCCGACAGTCCGAAAGACTAATAGTTTTTTTATTTTATCCTGTACTAATAATCGATAAAACTTTGCATTTCAAACTACAAAACATACATGTACAGAGAATCGTACGAAACGCGCATTGAATCTCATATAGTAATTATTACGCCGTTGTAAGTATTATGCCACACGGTGACGGCTTTAGTTAGACGCCTAATTGGATATCTCGAGCTCTCGTTATTTCGAAATTTTTTCTTGATCCCGCCAATGTCGAGATAACGAGAGTAGACTGTAATTGTAATCATTTAATTGTTTGTTCATGTATTTACGTTGTAGTTCAACACTCATTCCTGAAACACCAACCGTCATTTTATGATTAGGTGTTTTGTGGCACAGTATTTACAACAAAAATACCCAATTGGGATTTCATTACACAACTTCACTTAATTGTGTTAACTATGGTATGGCTCCCCTAAGCAATTTGTAATAAGTATTGCCTTTAAAATTACATCCTTAAGTAGGCTACAGTTTGGTTACGAGGATGAAATTTATGGAGCAAAATATCTTCTTGACTGGTATACGTTTGTCCAAACATTACAAACCTTGCTTTCACGGTCTTGAAAGTGGCATCCAAAATAGCTTCGACAAATTAGTGGTAGGGCTAAAACCCCAATAACACATATGACATTTATTATACCTTTGTAGAAGTATTTAACGTAAATTATCGATAACTAAGGACAGCGCGAACAGCCGGTTCTGGGGATAATTAATTTCTTAATTTCTACTATCAATATGATGTCCGTTGTTAATTTGTATTTTTCGGTGTATAAGACGCAACGTTTTACAAGAAAAAGTAAAAAAAAAACGAAATCAACGAAATCAACAGAAATGCGCGAGTGATAATCTTCACCGGAAAAATGTTTGGCTATTGTCATCAAACAATTTATTTTACACCGAAATTGATTAAACACTACAAGTTGAATAGTATGAGAGTATGGCCCCAATGCCCTGAAGATGCGAAGGGTTATGAATCAGTTATGCGTGAATAACCCAGTGTCAATATCAATGGATAATAAAAGTGGTTTGGTCAGTTTGTGCTTGTGCCTTTGTTATACCTACCATGATTATCGGTCTTTGTTCTGCTAAAAAGCGCGCGAAAATAATGATGTACATGTATAACGTGTATAAAAACTGAGAATATTGAGATATTTTCATTTTTGTTCAAAGTTTCGTAGTTCATTTTTACCAAATTGTATCGCGAAAGATTTCGAATTGAAATTGCCTCTAAAACAAATCCAACATGTTGTATCTTTATCGTAACGATCTTTTAGATAAGTCAGTATAGAAAAGATTATTGCACTGTAATTCTAATTAAAAAGAAAATCCGGACAAAACTGGATTTAGTGTTGGGTGTTGTGCAAACACGGTGAGCACGTCTACTGGCCTATTGTGTAGATTGTGATGTTTTGTCGAAATGTATTTACATGTGCGAAATTTGGTCAAGAGGCAATAACGATGTTATCGATAAAGTTTCGTGGCGGCTTTTGACTTTGAAAAGGGCAAAGTGGCGCTTTGGAAGGGCGGCGTGGTACAGCGCCACTCAAAAAGAGTCTGGGAAAAACAATTACTATTTGTAGTATTCTTTTTAATTAATGTTTTATTATCTGTTCCGAAAAACCCGCTCATAATAGTTATAAGATGACGGAGTTGCATCGTTGGATACTTTTTCCATATTATCACCTACGGATGTATTTTCTATGTTTGTATACTTTCTGCTTCAGTTAGTCGACTTTAAACAAACATAAATAGGATTGCACTGTTATTCAATGCACAATTCATAGACTTGTCGGTGTGGAAAGATTGAAAGTGGGTTAAAGGCCTTGTTCGATATGTTTATCAAACTTACTTTGGCTTGGCGTGCAACAGATGTTACTTTCACGCTTTCATCATCACCAAATCGTGTTGTCCATATCATCCGGACTCTCTCTATATTTGAGGTTAATGTGTGGCCTTAATTTTATAGATTGTGGTGGTATTTTTGTGTGGCTTATATTTATACTTGACCATACGTTGAAATTAACAACTTTGAAATCATTTTAAATAAGTACCCAGTGGGGCTGTGTATACCTTCGAGACGTAAGTTTAGGCAGAATATTCGTTGGGCTTTAATGGTGCATGTGTGCGACGTTTGATTTTTGTCTTCAAAAAACATTAATTTTGCATATATCTGTTCTTTTTAGAATGCTGGCAACTAATATTTATTTCCAAATGCACTCGGTCCGCGTTCTGGAAACTGTCAGTAAAGCTCTTTGCCTCAGAATTAAGGGAGAGGTGAGTGTCTTAATTAGTCACACTATTGAAAATACTTCAATAAAAAAACACATTTACGATGAACAATAACCACGACAATTCAAGCAACATGGTTATCGTGCTGATTTTCCACAGGTTGTGTTCACTGATCTGGACAACAACGGACAGGTCAACGTAGAGCTGGAAACTCTGACGACCAGAATACAGTGTTCAGAAATGAACTACTCATTGCCAGGTACTTGAAATAATGCAACGTTGACAAAGTTGTTTCTGTGACAAAAAGCTCAATTGTATTAATCTGAAAATAGTCTTAATGCACGAGTTCATCCCTTTATTGATATGGTATGGCCCCACTTATGACAAACTGACCGAAATGAGGGATGACATTGTATTTTATTTAAAAAAAAAACAAGTCAATATTTAATAATTCCGAGCAAGAAATGTTCCACATTTGGGTCAGTCGTTTGCAATTTGCATGGCGGCATTTCAATTCATTGAAACATATTTATTTTAAAGTTTAACTCTGTAAATGTCTGAGTGTGCAAAATTATATTGGCGTAAAATATACAGAATCCCTATCTGATAGTAGTTTCTGTTTGTATATGACAATATATAAGTAAGGACAAAGGGTTGAGATTATAACTTACGTGTCATTGATATACCTTCTACGTTCTGCAATATATGGCTCAATTGTTGATTATAGATTGGCTGTCTTTCTTATGACATCATTACATAATCGCATGCTGTCTATCGAATTTATGGCGATTATCAAGGCTTTTCTGAACAAGTTTAATTTCTCTTTAATTAAAGCAATAGTTGTTGGAAACTCTTTTGGCTTATTGCCTGGTATTCAAGTATTACAAGCATGTATTATGTGTGTGTACGGTAGCTTAACAAAAATTAAGTATGCTTTATTTAACTAGCAACCAAATGTATTATTCTGCAAGGAAAACCTCCTATTGCAAAAATGTGGTTACAGTGAATTGCACGGAACAAATTCGCGTCAAAATCAGACAAAACTACATGTTGTGATTAATCATTAAAAGGTGAAGGGGTTATGGAAAATACCCGTGATGACGAATTGCATTCTTTACACTTGGCTTTTAGCGTTCCGGGTTTTCTTGCAGAGCCAGTCCTTGAGAACACTTCCCAGTCAACCGCCGCCGCGGTCATAGCATTCAGCGTCGTGTCCCTCTTGGCCGCTTTCTATAACATCATCTGGGGAGCTGTTGCGTTCTATGTGAGTTCATAAGTCACATTATTTCTACTTTCTGTGAGTTCTTTATACAATTGTGAACAAAATCGTCTAAGCCGTGAGTTAACGAGATTAGTTTGTTCAGCATTTATGTTCATAGACGTCATTTTGTGTAATTGTGAAATAAGAAAAATACGATTTCTCCTGACGGTGTTTATACGAGGTTTAGATTCTCATTTCGACTAAACTTGTAGACACATATCACGCTAACAATCACACGTTTATCGTAACTTTACTTCAAACTCTAGAACACAAGATCGTACATGGCCCTCTACTACAAGAAGCTCTTCATGCCGATCACGGAAGACGAGACGGACCTGCCTCGCTCCGAGTATGTCCGGTTCCTTAAGATCTGGGAGATCTTAATTCTTGGGACCGACATCATGAACATAATCGGGTCCGCCGCGTTGTTCAAAATTGACGTAAGCGTTGTTGCATTGACTGCTCTATTCGTACCCCTATCTAACTTTGTATTATTCTCCAGATCAGAACAACAGTTGTTCATGTTGGTAAATACCACATGTTCAGTACAAAAACCATTCCAATTGAAACGAAAAGTATTTATCATACATCGCCATTGAATTTTCACATTTTCCAAGACAACCGTTATTGTATTTTTTCCTATTTAAAAGTATATTATATTTTTCTTTTAGCCACACGACTTGACAAGTATCTATTGTTTTTCAGATAGCATTCGTCATTTAAAAATCGTGGGCAGCTGACAGCTTTTCACAGATATGCACAAAACATGATTTGATAAAAGTTTTATCTTACAGGGCCAGAACTTTGAGTTATCGACTTTGGACACTTACACTGTCGTCCTGGGAACTGGCTGCCTTCTGACCTGGTTTACACTCCTCCGGTTCTTCAAGTTCCATAATAAGTTCCACGTGAGCTGTGTGATACGTTTTCGTGTTATCTTGGTGGCAATCTATATAATATAGCTTTAAAAATACGAGTAGAAAAGAATATCGTGAAGAATGATGATGCTAAAGATGAAAATTATGGTGATAAAGATGATTAATAATGATTCTTCTGCTGCTGTTTCTGCTGCTGCTGCTGCTTGTGAGGATGATGTTCAACATAATTATCCATGTAATGTAACATTAAATGTAACCGTTTTCATTTCTGTTTTGAAGTGCTGTCTCTTCTTTACAGCTGTTGTTCAGCACCATCTACAAGGCGTTTGGTAACGTGGTTGCCTACCTGATGTGCGTCACGATCCTCTTCGTCGGCTTCTGGATCTGCGGTTACGTCGTCATAGGCCCGTATCACGTCAAGGTAGGAGTTTGAGTGTAGATTTGCAACCGTTTGTCTCATTTCCATTAAGTAAAACCAGTCATTGGTCGACTTAGTTCTAATTGCTCAAGCGCATCTATGAAATAAATATTTATCTTGGGAGGTCAAATCGAACCTTTTTTTATTTAGTTCCGAAGCGTAACATCATGATCACATATTTCATGAACCATTTCAATAAATTATTTTGTATATGGCTACATCATTAAGTAATCCTTTCTGTCTCACTCCAGTTCAGCAAGCCTTCGACTGCCATGGAGACGCTGTTTGCCGTCATTTATGGTGACGAGTTATTCGCTACCATGGCCATGTTGGATTCTAGCAAGACCAGCAAATACGTGTTCTGGTTCACCCGCGTCTACATCGGAATCTTCGTCGCAATCTTTACCGTTGTCGTGCTCAATCTTCTTGTCGCGATCGTTCTCAGTGCCTATGAGTCCATCCGGGTAGGTAGCAATGTCGGTGATTTGATACACTAGCAGCAGGTCGTGTATAATAGTGTAAAATGTCTTTTGATAGTGCATGCGGCGATGGCTAATTGTTTTAACACACATATGTCATGGTCATACGTTTACAGGTCCATTCAAATATGTATGAGACATTGTTGTTCAGGTTATTTTGTATTCCTTTTTGGAACGAATAAAGCTATTTGAAAATACATGTATTTATCGAGTAAGCGTTTTTTTAAGACAGACTAAAGGTTAGGTGTTATGACCATGCTTTATACAAAATACCCTTTTATTGGAAAACGAATATGATTCGTTAAAGCTTTGACAGTTTTGCTGTTCCTATTAAAGGAATACTACAAACAGTCACCAAAAGACCGCGATCTGGGACCAGTGGAGAAGACGATCCGGAAGTTCCTCACCACGGAAGGCCATGAGCGTAGCAGCCTCCGGGACTCCATCTACGATCTCATGAACGACAGCAACAAGCTATCCGCGGAGGAGAAGGCGTTCCGGACGGAGCTCCTGAAGATTGTTCGGGTGGACCGGACGCCGGACCGAGTGCGCATCCTGATGCCCAGAACACTTAAAGCGTTTATGGAGATGGAAGAAGATGGGAAGGGCTCGATCGACTGTCGGTGCTTTAAATGCGAGTTCGCCTTCATATGGTGGACAAACTAATACATGTGACTTGTGATTTAAAGGCCCAGTAAATGGAATAACTGACGCGTTCATGGGATAGCTTCATGCATTGTATTTGTCCAGTATAAGATATCTTAGTATTATCGGTATCTTTGCTCTCAGCTCATTTGGAAATGGCCGTAAGGATCTTAAGGATAAACGCCGATGTCCGCATGTGTTTTGTGTGTGGTGAACTATTTGTCAATTGATATTTTTAGATACCGAAACAGAAAGTATGTAGAATGTATTGGACAATAATTACATTCGCAAATAATTGAAATATTTTCTCAGTGTCATTGGCCTTGGTTCATCATTAACTAGAGAATCGCATAGTTGAAATGTTAAAATATAGACGACGTGCAAGGCCTTAACTCTCCTCCTCTGTGACAATTAAAAAGTTCATTTCTATTTTCCCCTCAAAGGCGCGTGTGTGTGGACTGAATGATTCAAACGTAAATTATATTGTATTGATTTTTTCCTTTGCCACTACTTAATAAACGTGTGTAAATTATATGAATAGTTAAAGGGAGACTGTACGATTTGCATATGTGTTAAATTGTAATACATTGATAAAAATATGTTATAATTACACAAAATAGGCAAGAAAAATTATTCATTGAAGACGAATTTCATAAAATGCAGCAAAGACAAGTTAGCGCTGGTTAAAGCCGATGCCGACACTTTTACTCGTATTTGCTAGGAAACAAAAGTGTGTATTTGTGTCGTATGAACGAATCTGCACTAAAACTAAATTTAGATTCACATTGTATATGCATGATATATATACTGGCGAATTCGGCTGGAAGCCCTTTCGATTTCAGAATTTAACTTCTGGCTTATTTCGCATTTTACGACACTTGTTCTTCTTAACTTTTATTTTAATTTATATTGAAATATATGTATAACAAGTGTTTTACACATTTTTACAAATTCATAAATATTTGACAAAATCGTACAGTCTCCCTTTAAACAGTAAATGATATTGTTTCAATTATGTGTCCTTTTACAGCGGATGAAATATGCAACCGCTTTAGCAAATTTACCCTATTCAATTAACATAGCACATTTACAGATTTAGATACCAAAACGGTTAATATTCGTCAATACGTCACGTGCACGTGATCATTCATCCATAACCTTTGTATTAGCGTTTGCGTCGTTCAGTGCCAATGTTTGTGCGACCAAACAGAGTGTTTCCGCTTGTACACAAACAACTACTACGCTTATATATCCTGGCCATCAAGATGAATCACATGTTCGTGATTTTTTATCGAATTTAGCCTTTGTTATAACGATTCGCGCTTTTATCAACATATAATATGCACGTGCCTGTGTTTCAAATGCCAAATGTCCCAAAGCAGAGTTTTCCCGGCCTATGGCCTGCTTCTGGCCGATGGAGTATACATACACCTACCACACTAATATATTCAAGTTGCATCTAACGGTATCATGTACAGGTGACTATTCACCAAATTAAGCACATTTATTAACTGTTTAACGTTCACGTGTACATGTACCATTCAAAAAGGGAGACAATACAGGCCCGTTTTGAATAAGGAAAGATAAATGTGTTTAAACTATCGATCGTTGTCCTAGTTCATCGGACCGGACATATACATAAATAAAATGCATGGCGATGGGTCATACCTTATTTTATGGTCTTTGTTTTTATGTCGGACGCAAGTACGACCACTGTAGTGGTAAACAACTTAGATCTGCATTGTTTTGTCTATTTAACATTTGCGTGGATTAATTGATCGCTATATCAACACATTACTGCTGTTACATTCAAGTACATATACTTCAAGCAAAAAAAACGTTGGTGTTAGTATAACAGCATGGATTTATCATTTTGAACATGTTAGTAAATTAATTTTCTTTGACAATGAACACTTTTGCCGTATCACTATTACGCACGTATACAATTCAACAAACATACATCACTGAATGTAAATATCGTTTTTAAAACAAAACACGAATTAGAATTTCGACACCACTTAAACCGCCGATGAAATTGCCGAACTGACCAACGGCTTGAAGGGACATTAATAGACAAAACCATCATTATCATCAGTATTATGTTTAAAAACAACTGTTGATTAAATTATTGAGCAAATTCTATAATAATGTTAAGTGTATCTAGTAACACAATGAGAAACAAGAAGAAGAATGTATACACACTTTTAAACGTATAATTACATTTCGTCGGTTGTCTTAGTGTGTTGTGTAAATGAAACTTAATTTATTTTTATTAAAGGTTCTTGTCATTATTTGCCACTTTGTCGTCCTATTAGCTAATGCCAGTTATGTTTTCCTTAAACACATACTAGTAAAAGTGTAAATGTAATTTTTAGAGTATTTATATTTCTTATTTTAACTGGATTTAGACGGTTTCTACCCTTTAAAAGATGACGACGATGCGCTTAAGTGCCCCTCAATATTACTTCCGGATTGGGCACTCAACGGCACTATCATACAGGAGCAGTCACACACACAGACACAGCTTACCGAACTACTTCATCTTCATAAAGTGTTAATGCGGATATTGTTTAGTTATCAATTTGGAGGTAACTGTTAGTGACGAAGAGTGGCCAGGGGTATGATTCTGTATAATAACTGTCTTTTAATAATGTCTAAAACGCTTTAAGTTTCGTTTCGTTCTGTCTCTTAACATTTCATTATAACGTATATGTGTTTCCCTTAACTTCAGCTCAATTTTTGTTAAATTAGTCATTTTCCTACAAATAATATACGTACTTGCCTCTCACTGTTAATTCCCGAAAGAGTGTATCAGCAAGATAATATACACGTTAAACCAGAACCTTTTTCAATATGTGAACGACGTTGTTACTTGAGAGGTATAAGAGTTCGTCCCGTCAGGTCTTTTATATGAAGCAATATTTAACACGCATTATTCACACAAAATACGTGCTTGGTCACGATACTTAATCCAACGTGATTTCCAATGTGAATCGATCAACAACTCTGTATTTAAATGTCAATGTTAACACAAATATGCAATATATTTTAAGCGCATTTACGTTTGTTTCAAAGGCTCATGACAAACGCACAAGTGAAGATAGTGTACGGCATAAAAGGTTAGTATCCCCACGCTCTGATTTGGAGAAGGGGATTATGTGGTTATCTCCGCCGTCTGTCCGTCCGTCCGTCCTGGCCACAATCTCCTCCTACACTATGAGCACTAGAACATTGAAACTTACACACGGTAGATATGAGCATATGTGCGACAGTCCACTAATAATCTGACCCATGGGTCAAAAGTTATAAGGGTTGGGTCGGGGCTGGGTCAGAGATTTTCACTCATTTCACTAACAACATGCGGCGTGGGGATACGCGTCGCGCGTGGCCACTATCTCCTCCTACACCACCACTAGAACATTGAAACGTACACACAAGGTAGCTATAAGCATATGTGCGACAGTGCATTATTTGGAATTTCGATCTGACCCCTGGGTCAAAAGTTATGAGGTTCGGGTGTGGCCGGGTCAGGGATTTTCACTCATATTTTTAGGTTATTTTACATTAACTTCTTCATTTCTATACCGATTTACTTCAAATGTTTACTGAACATATGTCTCTTATGACAATACGGTCAATCACAAATATGAATGGCCCCATTACCAACCGTGGGGCGCCCCGCCCACATAGACAACGCCCACCCAACATTTTGTTTTAACATAACTTCTTCATTTATTCACCAATTGACTTCGAATTTATACTGAACATCTCTAATGACAACATGGTCTATCTCGACCATCCATGTCCACATTGCCCACCCCAGGGCCCCGCCCACATAGTGCATACCCACCAAAATTGCCTTTTCGTCCGACCGTCCGTCCGTCCGTCCTGGCCACTATATCCTAACAACATGCGGCGTAGACATACGCGTCGGCCGCAGCCGCGCCATTTCTAGTTCTTCTTGTCGCAGTAAAGATTCCGTACAGCGAAAATCAGATATTCACCAGCGTTCACCAGATAACATGAGTTTGTTAATGTGATTAATTTGTATTTAGAGTTTGGCAGCTCACAGCATCTGCTCGCAAACACGGATTTGAAGATTGAACAGCACTTGGAATAAACTGTTTAGAGTAGAGGAAACGGAATGGCAGCCGAAATGGCTGCGGTAGAGATTCGTATCAACGATGTACCTTACCCAATTAATAAAGGTATGGTAAAAGGGCCTAATATTGCATTTCCCGTACACAACTTTACCCAAATAAAAAAAGCCAACAACAACGCTTTGAGTTTCCGCAATTTTAGATGCTTTATGCTAATTTTTAAACATAATGTGTCAAGTTAATAGCAATTTCAGATGCGATATACGTGCAATTGCAATGTTTAGATGATGAATGTGAATTTAGTGATTTTATGTAGTAAATTTTGTGTTTAGATGCTTTACAGGAGCTGAGTTGTCCATATGTTGATGCAACTGCAATATTTAGATGAGTAATACAAATTGTGTACTCCGTGTGTTAATACAACTGCAAAGTTTATATGCTAGATGCCAATTAGGAACTGCAAACTGAGTAAGATGCTTGAGTAATGGATTTATGGTAGAGATCATCTAAATGTAATAAGCGTTGTAGTTATATACCCACACATATTAAATAATGATACTTGATATGTTTCCCATACGCTCAATTAGTTCCGGATGACGACGAGGAGTACCGGAAGCAAACCACGCGCTTACGTAGGCAACTGAAGTGGTTCTTCTATGAGGCATTCAAGTACAAGAACGGCACGTGCTACTTTCACTTGCTTCCCCTGTTCTTCTTCAGTATGCACGTGGTGAAGGTCGGACTCGTTACATCGCAGGTCAGTTTCCCAGAGGCCCTAACAATCATTGCTTCTAAAGATTAAATTTAAGAAACAAAACAGATGTGCAGTATTTGGTCCTGCGAATAAATGTAGTCTTTGTAAATCTTTATTTTCTCGTTTTAACACGTGTGTTCCAAACAATGCATGGTTTATAGTACATATTGCTACTTGTCGCATATAAAAAAAACGATGTTAAGTTACCTAAACAGGATTATTAAGTTTCATTCAAAAGCATTATTTTATCAATAAATCAGCGAACGTCCTTGTCACCAGTTTGTGTATTTAAGACATGCGGCGTCCAGCCGAACTATCTAAACGCCAGGCATTTTGCTATGGCTATTGGCTTTTATTGTTGTTGAAATGGTGGTGGAGATGACATTGTTTTTCGTGTTATTTGATATTGTTTTGTTTTGGTTGAAATGTATCTTATGACGGCACGCATGCATAACTTGAGAAGATAAGTAGGTAAACCTGCACAACAAATATTAATTGCAGCGGTTTTAAACTGTTTTAAACTGATCAGATCCTTTTTGTAAATTATATGTGTTGTTTGATATATAAATATGTGTGTTGAACTGATACAGTAACACATAACTGATTGCATAGCATTTAACTGATCTCAGAAAACTCCATATAAAACTGTTATCGGCCCTCTTGAGATCTTCAGATTCGTCGAGCAATGTATGTCGTGGTCCCCCTCGATGATGTGCATGTTTTTTTGTGCAAATCGACTCTGACAGAAATAACTATAACTGTCTCGATTTCTTTCTTGAAATTTATATTTTTTATTTTCCTGATAAAGATTTGCTGTTTTTGCGTTCTGATAAATATAAAATATTATGAATAGGATAGGAATGCGTGTTAATTATTTCACTTTCAAATGAATCCACACTTTTCAAAGAAGCTTAAAATGAGAACCAATCTTAAGGCATTTGATTAACACTCCTTCTTCCGTCGAACAAACTCCATGTATTCTATATACATCAATGCGTACTAATGATAAACACTCCTTATGCCGACAAACAAACTCCATGTATTCTATATAAATCAATACGTGCATCGTCTCACAGAAGTGTATTTGTCACTTTCTCTTGCTTCGCAGATGTTTAATTTCGGGAACGACCGTGCAAACTTTTCCAACGTGGT
>VMBQ01000238.1:0-22500 GCA_007657795.1 Dreissena rostriformis | reverse complement strand
GTTGTCATTTGACGTTTTTTTCGGGTACGCCGGCATCCTCCCGTCGATCAAGAACACACCAACATTAAAAATATTTCATTGCAGACTAAATAGCTGGACATTGCAGCTTGTATTCAACATTCGTTCCAACTTAAGTGTGAGACAGGGGCTCTTGGAAAGCCGCCGGGTCCACTGATTATGCAGCCCTAAGCGCGGGAGGACCTCATAAACTTAAAACCAAACACAGAGCAGCATCTTCAATTTACTCTTAAGCAAGTGTTGTGTACGGATTTTCAATTTATGTCTACACCTGCCGCAGCTACATATATTAAAAGCTATTATTATAGTAAGATGTCCTCTTCGTATGACAAAACATGCAGGTTACCGTTCGATAAAGCTGAGACAATTTTGGAACAATAAATGAAACATTTCATTGTAGCTTGCTTGAAGGGATTGTTAAAATGACAATTTTCCAACTTTTTGTCACAGGTTCGGCTTATAGCAGAGCACTATAAAGTTGGGATCGAAAAAACACAAATGACGTAGACTCCTGAAAATACAGATTCGTTGATTAATTATCATCATTTGAAGTTGAAAAAAATCGAAAGCGTTACAAACGCGAAACGACCGAATAATTTGAAATGCTTCTGTTGTTTTCTGCAGATTTTGTTACAACACGCGGATCACTTATATCAAGAATATACTGACTGCTGACATACAAACGTCAACTTTATCGTGTGGTTTCGGCAGCAGGATAAGGGTTCGAACCAAGCTGAGGACAAACTTTTCTTTTTTAATTCCATTCGTGTTATAATAATCGAGCTCTACCGTAACGTGTTAAATTTAAGCAATTTACTGAAATACATTAACGAGAACAAAATTATGTGAACAAGTCCCCTTAATGTACAACACGTCAACAGTTCAGAGAGAAACGACTGTTGAATTGAGCATGCGTTTCATTCACTTTTGACTTTTGAAATTTGTTTTCATTTCCAACTTAAGACATTATGTATCGCTTATACTTACGACATTATGAATCGCTTATACCATCTTTTTGTCAGCCTGTAAGCCCCATTCTTCCGAAAATAATACAATTCATTTTAAAATGGCATCTTTAGAATGCGAGTTAATATAATTTATAATGGAGGATACGTGTGTGTATTTTTTTTTAAACGATTGAATTTGTTGAAATTGCAATTCATTTATATTTGAAAGTTGTCTATGACCATTTCAAATATGTTACGTCAAAGATCGTAATGCAAATATAAATTAGAACAAACATTGTTTGCACTCTCAGGAATGTGATATGAAGCAAATACAGTGAATCAAGGGTCGTGTCAAAGTATTATTATTATACAAATAATATCGGACTTAATGTCTTTTTGGGTGAAAGCCAAAATAATCATGGACTAGAGTGTTTTGGTCTACCGTTGAATAATTGTTGTTTTTGGCCATTAATCATCATTCGACTATGATAGCTCATTCAACATTAGGGTATTGTTATGTGTTATGAATTTCATAATTGACGTTTGTTTACCCATGTCTCTATAACTTGATATAAATTGGAATATATATTACACATGTTTGAATACCATTGAATTATTGGAGCTTACGGGATTCAACCCCCTTGGTCTTCGCAAAAATAATTTATATATACTAATAATATATACAATGAATACATCTGTACAATCTCCTGTAAAACGCCATGATCTGATCAATTTCCCAAACACCACTTGCATACGCGATAACTTCGCCAAATCCCGTATATAACAATAGCCGAGATATTCATCTTTCCGAAAACTATTGTTTAACAGCGCAAAACATGATTCTAGATTTGGTTAATACAAACGTTTATGAAAAATCGAAAAAAAAATCGACATTAGGACATTGGAGTGCGACAAACACATTTTGTCTTATATTTTAATAATTACAGAGAGTTTAAAATAAACCATGTTTGATAAACAACAGCAATTGATACATCAAAGCACTCAACTATCATAATTGCATGTAACTGCATACGTGTTAACACACTAAACATATTTAATTAGTTTAAATTACCTGCAATGATCCGGAATTTGTCTGCGATTTCACAGGTAATTTAACATACACAACAATTGGCTGGATATTTAAGGCAGTGAAGATCTTACGCATGAAATCGCGTTTTGGAAATGCAAATGAATATAGTCAATTGTCCAGAAAAAAGTTAAACATTGTAATTGTAAATTAAACCAGTTTTCTACAACACAAAAAAAGAAACTAGTGATGCATTTTTTTCTAAGACCGTAAGTACCGGAATATGAACATTTTGACTTGAATTTTCTGTTTTAAGCGTTTTAAAGCTGTTAATTTGTTTGAGTTCAGAATGAAACGTTCTGTCTCATTTTAACGATGACGATGGGCTTATCATGCTAAAGTCTGAATAAACCATTCTGTTCTGTTCTTATTTTTCATAAAAAGCTATTTGATTATTGCCAAATGTGTGATTTTCGGAAAGACAAATGTTTTGGCTTATGTTATAGAGTCTTTTTGGTGTCTTCATTCCTATTGGAAGTGAACTTTAGGATATTGCAAAGACCATGGTATGGTGTAGAAAATTTTACGTTGTATCCCGTGTATATACAAGGGATTTTTAAGGTTATTTTGGTTCTAGGCCCCTGTGATTGAACCGATGCCTAATGTGTGAAAGTAAGATGCTCTAATTCTTTGAACAACTCAAATGTATAAACATAACGTTTGTAAGCATGGGTACTCTTAAAATAAAATGGAAGGTTTCCACATGGTAATTTCACATTAATTAGAGTTTGAAAAGCTGGAAAGCGCCTTGAGACTTGTTTGATATATACTTATAAAGACTATGCAGAAATGACCCAACAATTTCGTGAACATGGTAACGCGTTACAAAGCAATATGTTACCATGTTTATTTCATATGTAAATAAATACATTTAACCATAATACATACCAACAAGAGTACATACTTTCTAATGCTATGTTCACAATATCTATTTTGTTCAATTACTATGGCAATGTAAGTCTAGATGTCAGTCTTCTTTCTATTGCTGACGTATTCCTGTATCTTCGGTATGGCGTTTACCATGGCTCGATGGGCTCGCAAATTCTCGTGCTTCTCCAAGAAGGTTTCCGAATTCTGCAGGGCTGTGTCTAATACAGCATAGACTGCCAAATCTGCTACGGTTAACTGAAATAAAAAAATTGCGACTTTTGTTTCGTTATCTAATATGTATTTATGGTTAATATACCACAATTAACTGATGCGATTTGTCTGGCATGAGGTTTCAATGTCGTGAACAAATTATTCGTGTATGTCTCTCAGCGTTAACTTAACTCCTCTACGGGTAACTTGATATAATTATATTTTAACCTTCTGTTGCTTACATTTGGTTACTATAAAAGCAAACACGGGCCGAATCTGCTCCGGTTAACTTTCATCAAAGGGGATGGGCTTGTAAGGTGTTCTGTAAGTCTTTGCCTTATTACGTTTATACTTTCTACTTTGCTATAGTGCTTTAGTTTTGTGTTAATTGCACTGATGTGCCTTAACAGAATACATTTGTCGTTCGCCTGCCCCGAGATGTACACACTGTATTAGGACTGGACAAAGTTATGCTTGCCTTCTCATTATTCTACCGTTTTAAAGCCGGGGGCATAAAATGCATAATTTAATGTCAAATTGGTCACGATAATAACATGCAATGGTTGTAGTATAATTCTAAAAATGGTATTTTCGCATTCGCTTCCGCTTTCAAAATTTAAACTTAAATATTCACCGTTTGTGAAATAAATAATTGCACGTGTTGTTGCGTTACTCAACCACGAAGCACAATAAACAATCAGAAATATACTGACATGTCATAATCAATTAATATCAACTGCTACTATTTAAAAGTACGACATTCCTTACAATAAGCCTAAACAAATTTTGATGTTTACGTCGTCCGTTATTTTACAATTTGTTTAATAGATATGTCAAATGTTTTGTTATGCCTCAATAATACGAGACTTTAAAAACAGTTCATCATTCAGTCTACTACACTTCAGTATGTTTTTGCCAAATAAACTGGTGACACTGTAACTTTACATTTGAAATTGCTTTGTTCTACTTACTCCGCTTCCTACTAAATATTTGCCACCGTTATCATCCAGCTGTTTTTCGAAGTATCCCAAGAATTTTGGGTATACTACATCAGCTAAATGTTTCCCCGCCTCTTTCTGAAATATTTAAATACATAAGACATTATCATGTACCGAATAAACAATGGTTAATATAATTTGTAACAATTACAATGTATTGTAGAACAAGATATCCGTTTGCTGAAATAACTAAAATGTCTTAATAACTTGCATAAAATTGACATGCGTTTTAGAGACATGTCATGCATTTAGTCAAATATAGAACACGTGTTTCCGGTTAAACTGTTTGCCAGGTATTTTACACAATTTTATTCGTATCTTATATATATATAAGCAGTGATTCAATTGTTCAACTGTTCCTTGCATAACACTGTACACAATGTTGTTTCGTTGTATTTTAGAAAGATTTTTGTACTGGTAAAGACACCACACATTACACGTTAATAAAAATGTGCATGCATTTTTGTATGTATGTATGTAAACCATACTATTTAGCATTAACAACTCGCTCATAAAATAGACTTTATTACAACATTTCTTCCAAATGCAGATTGATTCAGAACTTAAATAATTCGATAAAAGTGTGTTACAGCAGTTATTTAATACAACGAAACCTGATTCGATATGACACGTACCTACACATACATTGTATGACCCTTTTTCTGTGAAAACTGGGTTTATAGCATGTGGGTAAAGTGTCGTCCCATATTAGCCTGTGCATTCCGCACGGGCTTATCGGGGACCACATTTTCCGCCTAAACTGGATTTTCGCTACATAAAGAGACTTCCTTTAAACGAAATATACCATAACAACGGAAAGTGTCTTCCCTGAATAGCCTGTGCGGAATACGCTGGCTAATCTGGGGCGACTCTTTACGCACAATACATTTTACAATGTGTTTTTCACCACATTTTGCAGCTACACCGTTTACCTTTTTCTCCTCGTCCTTTTCGAAGAAGTACTTGACGACTTCCTGAATGAGGTCGTTGATGAGTTCCAGGGTCTGGTCACACAGGGCCTGCTCCCAGCTGTTCTTACCAGCCAGATCTGAAACACGCACAGTGTCACTAGTCCGTAAAAAGAATAAAGGGACGACAGGAAAATAAGGCGGGGACCTATCAATCACTTGAGCGGGAACCCATTAGCAACATGAGCAGGGAACCATTAGCCACTTGAGCGTGAAGGGATTAAAGGGACGGCAGAGAAATACGTGGGGACCGATTAGCCACTTGAAAAGGGACCCATGAGCCACTTGCACGGGGAGCCATTCGCAACTTGAGCGAGGAACCATGAGCCACATGGAGGGTTGGTAGGGAAAGAAGCGAGGATCCATTAGCAACTTGGAGGTTTGGTATGAAAATATGCGGGAACCCCTTAACCATTTCTCCCACAAGATTTTCGATGGGCCCCTATAGTTTCCTAGCAAATCTATTTGAGCATCGCACTGGGAAAACGGGTCTTAATGCATGTGCGTAAGGTGTCGTTCCAGATCAGGGAAGACACTTTCCGCCAAAACTGAATTTCGCTTATTTTGGCTTGTATTTTACTTTCCAACCCAGGGATTAGGGTTTAAGTAAAATGTTGTTTGTTTTTAGGTATGTTTGTTAGGATGTTGCACTGAATGTTTTACGACCTCTTCTTTAGAAATTAAGGAGTTACTAAATATAAAGAGTTTACTTCTATTTGAAAAAGCTACCCGACTCGAAATCGTATATACGTATATCCGATTGCTAGTCACGTAGCCGTTTAAAGTCCATGTCAACTCTTTATATAAAGTAAGTCAAAAGATGGTGACTAATTATCCACATGTCCAGGAACTCAGATTTACGTCATGACAAAATTATTTTTATTACAACCAGATAGGGAGCAATTAATACTTTTTGATAGAAGCGAATATAAACGAATGTTTAAGGCCAACGGACCGAACTCTCTGGCGAGGAATCGTGCAATGGCGTTGCTCTGTGCCAGCTGCTTCCCGTCCACCTCCAGTACCGGAACCTGCCCGTACACTAACGCTGAAAGATGAAAGTTCATCGTCAACAACGTCATTTGATACCGTCGTCGGCGACATGATAATCTACATGTACATCATCAACATCATTTTAATATTATCAACATGATAAAAAAAATCATTATCATCACCATGATCATCATCATTTTTAAAGGCATATACATGACTTTATTTGTAATCGTCATAAACACCATCACCATTACCACCACCACCTCCACCATAACCACCATCAGCACCATCATCAGCAGCATCATCACCATCATCAACATGATTATCATCATCATCATCATCAGCATGACAATCATTAGTTTAAAAAATAAACACAATAGAACCAATCAGAGCTACAGATAAGCTGCGTATTTGCGTAAATACGCAATAAAAAATGGGTGGATACGCAATTTTTTCAAAATCTGTGCGTACCTATACGCAAAACAAATCGCCGATACCCAATTCGAGCTGCCTTCTATGCGTAATGAAAATTCCCGTTTTGTGTTGGCCGTTTTGACCAGAGTCTTAATCGTCAAGCGCTTGTTTTATTTGGTAACGTATTTACCCAATCTGAACGCTTCGGACAGTGGGCTACACGATCGCCGTTATGGCGAAATTGTCCGAGGATTCCCGATTGGTATTTACCAAGCGTTTACATGATAACACATGCGAATCAAACAAAATGGCGTATCGAGGCAGACGAAAAAAAAACACAAAAAAAAACGTATAGATTTCTTTGTCATGCTCAATAAATCTAAACCTGATGGCGAAACAATTGCAAAGGATATAGTTAATGCCATTATAAACTTCATGTTTGGTTCCGTGGACGTCTGCGGTAGTATTTAAGATGAACTGGTTGGTTGATGTTTTTTTTTGCGTTTCCAAAACGAAAGTACTGGTCCATTTACTGACTACAACTTGTTAAATATTAGATTTATTCAGTTAAGAACAGTTACTGTTGAAACAGCACAGGGAATGTGATTGAACACTGTTCCAATGAGCAAATGACTGTATTGTCACAGAAAGATGGAACAACCTATACTTCAATTGAATACATAACTACAATTATTTATGTAAGTTTTTGAGAAGCTAAATTAATGTTATATTGCAATTACCCGATTCAATTGTTTGTTTTGGTGCAAATACCCAATTATTTTTTATTTGAGCAGGTATCATCCTTTTGGATACCTAATCACTTTTGTCAATTACCCAATTCATTCTTATTTTGAAGGGTATTACCCAATTACCCCAAAAAGCTTATCTGTAGCTCTGGAACCAATACTTTCATAGACATAAGGATACATACTACTCAGTATACGATGGCAACGGGACTTTATGTCCACACATTGAATAAAAACGGCAATCTAACACAATATTCAGCACATCTTTATACTTTATCATTATCTCAACGGTCAAATGACATTCAGCGATCTGGTTTGTAATGTAATATCAAAAATTGGAACACTATCATCTTAAGCATAGTAGTTGCTTAATTATATGCGTAGAATGAGCTCGTTTTCTAAGTTGGTTGACTGATTATTGTGAACTAGCGCGGTAGTATGACACTGTTTGAAAAACCGTGTACAGAGTATCCCATAACGCTTTCATAGGATACTAAAAGCGATTGCCTTTATCTAAACATTGTTTGAAATAAGTATTACCCTTATCTAAACATTGTTTGAAATAAGTATAACCCTTATCTAAACATTGTTTGAAATAAGGATTATCCTTATCTAAAAATTATTTGAAATATTAAGTGAGTGCCCTTATATTAACATAGTTTGATATAAAGTTTGCACTGCTGTTACACGAAGCTTGTTAAAGCTGCATTCTTGTGTTGACATCCCGGATTTATTTATAAAATTTTAGATTATTCTCTCGTGCCCAGCCTTTAAAATAAACATGAGTTTGCACTATGGTAAATAAAATCGTTGTCTGCAAGTTTAACGTAATCCAGTTGTGCAGTCGTATCTTATACACATTGACCATGATTACATTATCAAGTTTTAAGACAGATAAAGAGGTCGTGTTAATACATATAAGGAATGTACTAGTGTACAATTCTTATACTATATGTGAACGTTTTGTCTTGATGGTTGAATTATATAAGTAATTTTTCAATTAAAAAAACACATTGTGATTGCGTCACCTACGTTATATGAGCCGTGTATTGCGAAAAGGGGTCTTTTGTCATATGAGACCAGCGTAGCTCCGGACCAGCCTGAGCCTGGGCATTGTTGATCTGGTTAGTCTGGTCAGAGGGTACCATGTCCGCATAAGAGACCGAGGAACATTGCTTGAATTTATTGCGTACAAGGTTGCTCCATACCGGACTTGTATGTTTTACAACCAAGAATTGGTGACTTAAAGAGATAACTAAAGGGCCTTTGAATATACCAGAAAATAAATGTGAAACAAAATTTGGATCACAAATGAGGCGTCTATATTTTAGTGATCGGTACGAGCACATGGTTACATAATCCGATCTTTTGATTTAAATAATGGATGTCTGTAAAATATTGAAATACTTGAAATTCATTCACGACAAACCATAACAGTACACACTACAGTGTGTTGTCATTTGGTACACTGTTTCCGATCATTAACTTACATCGGGTCGTTAATATATTAAACAACGCACATATGTTTCGTTTAAGTATTACATTCTGTGTGCAGCATAAGTGTAAGAATAAACAGGGAAACATGTCTTATTTAATATATATTGCGACCCATAATACCTACTTGGTTTGACGCTAGGCCACTCATCCCGCGGTATCCGGTTGTCCTCGAAGTCCCTTCCCGCCGCTAGGAAGAGGTAGCGACTCAGCTCCCCACGGCCCCGGATGTCAAAGTAGGAAAGTTTGTAGCTCGGCATGGTAGGCTGTGATAATGCAAACCAGATGTTTAGAAGCATACGTAATATCATGTCGCGGGCGTTTTCGGGTTGTGTGTTTGTCGTGCGATTGAAACCAACTTTTTAGTTTGCTTATAGGGATAGTGCAAGGTACAGGGGACGCCCTGTCCCAGAAGTGACATTGTAGAAGTTCATCCCATTATTGGTACGTAATGCACGATGTTGAATACGTATTAATGAGTCTTGCTACCCCCTCCCCCTGTTAAGATACACATGTTGATATAACTAACATACTAAATGACGCAATACCATCAACCGCGTAGTGTAGCATGTCAGTAGTTGTAATTCCTTTCTTAAACTGATTGAGCCTCGCTCTGTGAAAGGGTTTGTATGTGCATGTACGTAAAATGTCGTCCCAGATTAGCCTATGCAGTCCGCATAGGCTAATCAGGGACGACACTTTCCGTCTTAACTGGATTTTCGCCAAGAAGTCTTCTTTTAAACGAAAAATACAATAAAAGCGGAAAGTGTCGTCCCTGATTAACCTGTGCGGACTGCATGCATTAAACCCTTTTTTCTCAAAGCGCGACTCACTGACTATATACGCAAATCGTGTAATGTCAGAGGCAATGGTTACGCCTGTACGAAATTTGTAATACTAGTGTCAAAATATAAACGTTTAAATCACTGTGGTGGCTTTATGTGCATTTATAACAAGAAAACCCCGGTTTGCTCGATGTCTTGATTCCGCCTCTACCATTATTGCATGCTAACGGTTTGTCATAGGAAACGAAACCACTAAGTTCACTCAAATCATGTCAATGCTACTTTAATAAATAATTGTACAGTTGACAGCTTTCCCTGATGACCAGTTATCACTAACATTCATCTAATCGGTCATTTAATCCATTATAACAACTAACCTGTTACGCACGACCGATCACCAAATGCAATACCCATTGCATTTGCCGTTTATATTTCGTATATGACGGCCGGATTGTTGATGTGAAATAAATATCTTTGATATATATATATATATATATATAACTGCTTTCAGGTTAGTTCAATTATTGTATTAATGGTATTTTCCTATTATTGTTTATGCAATATATTGTGATTAACAAAAGGCGCGTTAATATCTGATGGCATTTGCCGTTTATATTTCGTATATGACGGTCGGATTGTTGATGTGAAATAAATATATTTGATATATATATATAAATATAACTGCTTTCAGTTCTCACTTATCAGCAATTAGAACCCCATAAGAAATAAATACATGCCGACTGAGCTACGTCGACATTGGCGCCCAACGTTTGGATTGCTGGCAGCGGGATGTCATAGACATCAGTTGACAACGTTGAGTGATTGAATACTGAAGGACAGCTAACATTACACAATCAACCGTGTAGACCTGGATATTCCAGAGCGGACATCACTTGTGTGTACACGATTTCTTAAACACACAATTGTCGTGGAGGGATTAGCTATGACCACTTCAGTGTAAATGGACTACCTAATCACGTGATCCCATTCATTCGATTTACGGGAATAGTATCGCATTATGCATATGACCCAGATTTTTTATCACGTGCACCAATAGAGACTTGTCGGTTTACGCGATTGAACTTTCATTGGATATACTATCCAATACGTATTTGTTTACAAACATTGTCACGTGCGCATGGAGGTTGGTGTTGATGGGCCCATCCGTATAGACTTGGATTTTTCAAACTCGAGACGTCGAGTTCTAACTAAACTGATGTGGAGAGAACCTTTGTGTGCGGCGGACTTAAAAGGATTTTACTTATAGTGAAATCGTCTTACATTAGATAAGTGCCAAGACACTTTGTATGTGTGTACTTGTGTAGTTATTTTTGTTACTAAAGGAATTAGGATTTTACTGGTAAGAGTTGTTTTTCCTAATTATTTTATACATATTCAAATATAGTTCTGTCATATAGTTCAATTTGAATAATCTCACGAGCAACTTAGTGCACGCGGACTATTTTCTGATTAAACAATTCTTGATTTTGTGCGCATTAGATATTGAATGAATTTTACATAACACTTGTATATATTTTGAAATAAATGTCAATACACTTTTATTAAATAGTGTGAGGATAAGACGTTATTTGCATTATACATTTGTAAAGTAAACGGAATATATGCGTTACATTGTATAAGATAATATATATCAAAGTTATTATTTTTAGTGCAAATGTTGAGTATATTTTTACAAATATAGGACGTAAGTTGAGAAAATTGTTATATTGGTTTTGACACGTGTTTACAAATAGTGTTATTTCAATGCTGTCTGAATAAATTGCATATACCTAACATTTTTAAAAGGTAACTTTTCAATTGTTTTCATGACTGATTACCCTAAAGTTATAGTTTCCTAAGTGTTCCTTAATGCAAGTAAATATTTTGGTTATTGTAATTCAAATGAATAATTGTTAAAACACTGTTGAGCTACGTAGACAGAGCACGGTTTTTGTAAAGTAATGAGAACTGTTTTGTAGATAACTAAGAACCGTAGTGAAGACTATTGAAAACAAATTGTAGATTATTGATAACCGCTTGATTTGTAAGTTATATGCTTTCTTCCATTTCAAAGTTTTATTTATATGAATCATAAACTTGGGATTTAAGTACAGTTAATGAATATTATTTAAGCCAGGTGATAATCGATTATTTTCTATTCGCGGTAGTTTAAACTCAGCGGAATTAAAGTATTGTGTAGGGTAGTAGATATACAGGTGTTCTGCATCGCTGTAATCCGTGTCTTGAGTTTTATACCTGCGAGGGAACATTTAATTGAAAATAACGGGTATGGCTGGTCAATAGTATACACGTAGTACGGTTGTCGGTCGCAGAGAGTATATACAGTCGCTTACTTGCCAAGTAAAGTAACTCGTGTAAAAACTGTTGGATAGTTAAGTAGCAGTTATTTCCCCTCAATAAGCTGCGTATGTTGATATATAGGAGATAGGGACATAGAGTCAGTTAAATATAAAAAATTGATTGATTTAGTTGCTTATGATTTTGATGAATGCATTGAATTTTATTATTATTGTTATTATTGCGTTTTTTTTTAAAACGATACTTCATTGTTATTTGTTCATGTGGAGCAATTATTTTGTTATATGTGCGTATATGAAACATATTGTGTGTTTTGCTGTTTTTTTTTAATGTGTGTTGCTTGTAAAAATGTCATACTCCATACGTGTGCGAAAATGTGTGATATGTGAAACTTAACATTTTTTATCAACCAATATATCAGATATTCTAGTTATTTAATTGTGATAACATTCAGTTTTGTGTGTGAATTATGGCGGAAAGAATTAGTGAACGTGAATTGAGACTTATTCGCAGGAATGCCGTGATGGCTGAATTAGAAAACCGAGAACTTGAAGGCGATATCGATGATAGAGCAAGTGAATTGTCGGATTTAGATACGATTGATGGATACTTTCATGAACAAACGTTGCAAAGTATTAGTGACATGGAGAGGCGAAGTGTTTCGAAGAAAAACTTAAAACAAGTTCCACAAAGTAACTTTGAGTTTTTAGATGACCGTTACGAGAAATTGGAACAGACATTTAAAGAACTACGAGCTGATTGTACATTCAATGAAAAACACACTTTACGTAGTAGGTTCAGTGAACATGGAATTAAGGACAATTCCAACATTGACGATGGGAGAAGGAAGGAAGCAATTGATAATGTTAGTGATAACTGGTCATCATGGAAAGCTGTCAACTGTACAATTATTTATTAAAGTAGCATTGACATGATTTGAGTGAACTTAGTGGTGTCGTTTCCTATGACAGGTTATTATCCCGTCATAAACAAGTAATACTAAGGACATATCACTTTCTGAAATGGTCAGAAGTGGGTGGGGTAATGTAAAAAAATAATTCCTTGTAAAAACATTCTATATTAGGTTTGGAGCAATATGCACAATTAAAATAGCATATTCTTCAGTGATACATGAACCAGTTCTAATGAAATCTTTCAAAAGAGTAAATAATCCCATTTTTTCACCTTATAAACCACTTTTGTCCTGGGCGACGAAAGTCCTTATTTTCTTATTTTCTTCATAAATCCACTGATACCAGCTGGAACATACACCACTGTAGAACAAAGTGTTAGAGTATTATTAAATATAACACACTATAAACACATAAAAAGCATCCTTTTTTGTAAGAAAAAATGTAAACAACTTGAGTAAAAAAATAGTAGGAAAAAGTATGGTTGACCAGAAATGTCAAATATAAATTGAAACTTTTTGAAAATGTGTAAAACATCCCTTTAACAAACACATTTATGTTTCATTATTCGAACATAATTAATATACGCTATACAATTAAAGGGATTTTATTAAAATGTTTTCAATATTTCTGTATCTTTCATATTTTTTTGTAAATTATCATTTCTGGCCTTCCATACTTGTTCAAATGTACTATTTTTTGACTCCAGTTGTTTACATTTTTTCTTACAAAAAAGGATGCTTTTTTTCAGTGTTTCTAGTGTGTTATATTTAATAATACTCTAACATTTTATTCTACAGTGGTGTATGTTCCAGCTGGTATCAGTGGATTTATGAAGAAAATAAGGATCGCCCAGGAAGAAAGTGGTTTATAAGTTGAACAAATGTGATTATTTACTCTTTTTGAAAGATTTCATTAGAACTGGTTCATGTATCACTGAAGCATATGCTGTTTTAATTGCGCATATTGTTCCAAACTATATATATAATGCTTATATAAGGAATTATTCTTTTACATTACCCCAACCCACTTCTGACCATTTCAGAAAGTGATATGTCCTTAACTACTACTTATGCATATAAAACACATAGCTACATAAGTTTACGTCTAACCCACAAAAAGTTAATTCTTATAGTATGAAAATGGCTTACCTGTCTGTCCTGTGGTGTATGTAAATAGACTAAGTCAAGTTGACACAAGGTTCACGACTTTTATACTAAATATGGTATATAGAAAACGACACGCATCGATCGTTTATCATAACGAGAAGAGACTCGCCGCGAGAGAGTTAACTGAGACTGTTGACATACTTAAGGCCAAATATGTTTTATCTTTAGTTTCGTGGATCGTTTTAGAGAAAAGTGGACTTCACTATAAACTTTCAGTGTATTATGGATATATATAATGTAATAAACCGTCAATATTGCATTGTTTTTGTGTTTTTTTTTAATGTAAACATACACACTCATATTGTCAGCTTAATAAATATTAAATGTTTATGTTTTGTACATTAACCTTAAAACTGAATTGAACACACTCGCTAAATACATTCGAAAAGGGTATGATATATTTGTGGAGATACAACATTTTGTTTTTGCTCCTGCTCACAAGCTTTATTGTTTTGATAAAATGTGGCGTGTTCTGAGAAAACTGGACAAAATCCTTGTGCGTAAATTGTCATCCCAGATTAGCCTGTGCAGTCCGCACAGGCTAATCCGGGACGACAATTTACGCTTTTATGGAATTATTCGTTTAAATGATGTCTCTGCTTAGCGAAAATCCATTTTAGGCGGAAACTGTCGTCCCGGATTAGCCTGTGCGAACTGCACAGGCTAATCTGGGATGACACTTTACGCACAAGCATTTTGCCCAGTTTTCCCAGAACACGCCACAATTGTTTGTGTTCCATCTGAGATTATCCTATTTGTATTAAGATACTAGTATGCAGTTTGCGGATGTAAAATAAACTAGAAACTAACAACTATGGCCTTTGTTCTATGGACTTCGAAATTGTAACTATGTACTAGATAAACGTGAAACTTTACAAATGATGAAATAAGTCTTAAAAAATGACTTCAAAAATAATCGTTATGGTATGATAGATCCGATTTAAAATATTCTGATTTTATTGACTATCCGTTAAGAACAATTTACCATCGCATCGCTCGAAACATGAAAAAAAATCATTTTTTTTTATTAAGTTACAAATCAAGTGAATTAAAAATTATATATAAATAATGGAGAATTATTTAACTTTTATACACAATAATGATCTAAGTACCGACTCAATTTAAATACGCACTTTTCAAAAATAATATGGTAAAACCCCTATAACGCTCAAAATCAACGAATATTGAGTTAAATATTTCGTAAAATAAAGTTAACACATGAACAATCAGTGTTCCTTATAGCAATAGCCAAAATATAAACGCTAGATGTGGTCTGGTAACATAGATTTAACAAGATATAAAATAATCTTTTTATTTTTTTGTGGCACAATATATCCCATTTTAATGATAACGATATATATTCATACGACACACGCACACTAAATTTACTAAATGGGTACATGAACATGAATTGAATATATTTTACCACGAAAAATTACACTTTTGTATCTTGTTAAATCTAAGTTATAAGAGCACATCTAGCGTTGAAATTTTGGCTATTACTATAAGGAACACTGATTGTTTATGTGTTAAATTTATTTAACGAAATATTTTTACGAAATATTCGTTGATTTTGAGCGTTTTAGGGGCTTTAAACATAAACGAAATATGATGATCATGGTGGCGACGACGACGACGTCGATGATAATGATGATGCTAATGACTATTATAGCAATGCATATGACTTTAAAAATGACAATAGTGATAGTGATGATAATGCTAATGATGTTTTTTACATGTGTTTCAGAGTTTGTGTGCGGACAGCTCCCAGTACTTGAGGTGGTGAATTGATCCAATTTAGAAGGATGGGAGAGTCCACTAGGCATAAATGGGTCAAAAAGTGTAGCGCAATAACACAATGGCGGCAGCTGCATTTCAGTCCATTAAAGGTTTAATATCCCCACAAGAAGTCATGTCTGCCAGGTTTCATTTGATTATATGCACTTACGTTTTAAAATACAACATACATATTACGCAATCGCAACAATACATACATTTGTATGTTGGACCTAAAAGGTCCGTATTTTCAGTACTTTGTTTAGGTTTTAAGACGAACAAATAAGCCTTTTCATGGGCAAATTGACAGTATTGATGCATGTAAAATTCCGATGTGTTTGTTTAATGGTAAATAATTTGAGTTTACATGTAAGATTCTTTAAATGCTATATTTCTTGTCAAAACGCGGTGACATTGCCTTACACGTGTGTAAACTGGCCCCCCTTGAATATAACCGTTGACTCCGTTGACTATAATATATAGAGAGTAGCGATAGATAAGGGGAGGTAACCAATCTAACACGTGTGTTGTGATATGTTGGAAAGTTGCTTAACCATGAATTTAAATGAGACATTAATATTGTATAAAGGGCGTACAAAACAATGAATTCATGTTTATGCACAGGCCATAACCAAAAGCTACACGCGTTTAACAGTATTAGTTGTATGTAACCCTAAAGTGTTTCAACCGTAAAGGATCAACTCAAAGTAATCGGATCCACTTTCGACCCAGTCAACATTCAGATATGAGGAAGCACTTGAAGTTCGTTCGAGATGAAATCACTTAAATACACGTATGGTTCATTGCCTTTGTAACACGTGAAAAGTTTGTACTTGAAATGTTTCCTAAACAGTGATGTGATAAAAAGACCGTTCTTTGGAGAAAACAAAGATAAGAAACATACATTTAAGTCCGGATATATTACTTAACATCAGAGAAAGAGTTATATATGAAATAGAAGATAAAAGTGCAAAAGTGTGGGGGTGTTCCAACTTTATCAATCTCATTTGAGGAATAATATACAATAAACATAAATAATAAGTAGAACTTATTTGATGCAATGTTATGTAACCCGTGAATGCATTTAGATACAGCTGTATGACGGTTACTTTAATTAAGTCTTCTTTATCCAAACCAATGAACAATTAGGATGCGTGTTGTTATTAATATATCCAGTGACAAAGTTGAAATAAGAGACATTTATTGCGCATGAAATGGAGAAACGGAGGGAAGATATTAGAACAAAACCGTCGGATATTGAGCACGATAAGGATCAACAACACTCCCCGACGAATATAAGTATGAACAGTTTGGTTATGTAGTTCTGAATTGTAATTTGAGAAATGTTGAGTCGCAAGTCTCTAAATAAACAGCCATTTTGATTTTAGATTCATATGGATGGCAAACAAGAGGTTGTTCGCGGAAAATGCATGTTTATTTCTTGAGCAAAGCGATGTATAAATATTTATATTGTTACATGACCTGACATCAAATTTTAAATTACAATGCAAACGGCATGCCTACTGTTGTGTCCCTTCATATTTCACAATAGTGTTGTAAAAATTATTGAGCGTAAAACGCATTCGCTGTTGGTTTTTATAATAAAGTATTCGTGCCTTAAAAACATTAAAACAATACTTGAAATTACAGAACTCTATCAGTTAAAGTAAATATGTGTGGTATTCGTTATATATTTAACAGCTGTTTAAACATGACACAAACACAATTCGTAAATAATGGTAATCAGTCGGGGAAATTAAATCAAGACAATCTTACTGTAACGCTAATATCATTAATTGCAAATATTGATATACAAATTTATCAATTTCGACACAAGCACATTTTTGCGAATGTTTTGCTTGAGGATGATAATAGTTTATAAGTGTTCGCTTATATATACAAAGTTATAAGGAATGCAATAAAATATATGAGTGTTTATCTAAATAATTGATTTAAAATAAAAAATCGCCACATCAAATTGTAGTTGTTTAATTTCATTGATGTCGAGTTTTTCCCATTTACGCTGAAGCGTACATGTATGAGCTTTTTCTCCGATACGGAGTTGTTGCTGACGACCTTACTTCGTTGTCTGACTGTTTGTAAAGGGCTTACTTCCGTGTCGGAAAGTAATCTCTCGTAACGGAAGTTCAAAAAGATACAACACAAATACACACATTTACTTGTATTGTATGCGTCAGATTGAATAAATGTATGTATATGTAAGATATAAAACTAAACTTTATGAATTACTTAATTATTTCCAAAAAGTATCTTTATAGAAGTTTTTTTTTCCAACAAGGTCGTTTCTATATTCAGTAAGAGCTTATAACACGTTTTTCTTTCCCTTTAGAAGTAATTTAAACTTCATACGATCATTAAACTGAGCCTCGTTCTGGGAAAACGGGGCTTAATGAATGTGCGTGAAGTTTGGAACTAGGGACGACACTTTCCGCCTAGACTGGATTATCGTTTAGAAAAGACGTCCATTAAACGAAAAATTCATTAAAACGGAAAGAGTCGTTACTGGTAAACCATGTTTTTCCAGAGCGAGGCTCAAGTGTATTATTGTTCGGACATTTGTTCTGCTGAAATAAGGCAGAATGTTTTGTTGTATATGCTCGAGTAAATGCTGTCATATTTTAATGAAACACATGCATTGACTATATTCAAAACGTTACACTTAGTTTTGCTACATATTGGAAAACTTTGTCAGTTACATAGTATATGCTCAGGTAAATTCGATGACGCGACCGACGTAGAGTACCAAGAGTCGGCTAGCTCCCTGCAGCGTCTCCTACGCCTAAGCCTTCATAAGACGCTGAACGTGGAGTGCCACGGCTTCTCCTTCCACGTGCCCTTCCTGGTCCTCTTCACCATCCAAGTGATCAAGGTGTCCCTTCTGACCACAGAGGTGAGCCCCGGGATCACACATATCAACAACCAATAGGCTCTCCGCCTTTATGCGTATCCAATGTTGTTGCCAAAGGATTGGCAGTAAATCTATATGAGCCTCGTTCTGGGAAAACGGGGTTTCATGCATGTGCGATATGTGTCGTCCCAGATTAGTGTAGCAGGGTTCGGTATAAGGAGATCTTATACTGCCTTGTTATATGAGCTAGCTTTCATAGCGACGCGTCAGAGTGTCTGCCTGATTTGGAACCGCGAGGTCCCGGGTTCAATCCCCATTCTAGACGGGGATTTGTATGGCTGGGTTACGTCAGCCTGTGCAGCTCGCACAGGTTAATCAGGGACGACACTCTGAGCTTGTATTGTATTTTTCGTTAAAAGTTTGTTTGTAGCGAAAACATAGATTAGACGGAAAGNAACGAAACACATTCATTGACTATATTCAAAACGTTACACTAAGTTTTGCTACATATTGGAAAACTTTGTCAGTTACATAGTATATGCTCAGGTAAATTCGATGACGCGACCGACGTAGAGTACCAAGAGTCGGCTAGCTCCCTGCAGCGTCTCCTACGCCTAAGCCTTCATAAGACGCTGAACGTGGAGTGCCACGGCTTCTCCTTCCACGTGCCCTTCCTGGTCCTCTTCACCATCCAAGTGATCAAGGTGTCCCTTCTGACCACAGAGGTGAGCCCCGGGATCACACATATCAACAACCAATAGGCTCTCCGCCTTTATGCGTATCCAATGTTGTTGCCAAAGGATTGGCAGTAAATCTATATGAGCCTCGTTCTGGGAAAACGGGGTTTCATGCATGTGCGATATGTGTCGTCCCAGATTAGTGTAGCAGGGTTCGGTATAAGGAGATCTTATACTGCCTTGTTATATGAGCTAGCTTTCATAGCGACGCGTCAGAGTGTCTGCCTGATTTGGAACCGCGAGGTCCCGGGTTCAATCCCCATTCTAGACGGGGATTTGTATGGCTGGGTTACGTCAGCCTGTGCAGCTCGCACAGGTTAATCAGGGACGACACTCTGAGCTTGTATTGTATTTTTCGTTAAAAGTTTGTTTGTAGCGAAAACATAGATTAGACGGAAAGTGTCGTCCATGAAAAGCCTGTGTGGACTACACACGCTAATCCGGGCGAGACGTAACACCCATGCACTTAACCCCGTTTGTTATTCACGAAATATAAACTTCTGACTGTTTGACTCTATCGTTGATTGACAAGTATCTATTGTTCAATCACCCTGTCACACATCAATGGCATATTCATTGCACGATCGTAAATCTCTTAATGTGCATGTGTTTATCACTGAAATATTAACTATGATTGTTTAAATCAATCGTTGATTGATAAGTTCATTCACTCGGTAACACATCAATGAACTATGTTATCGTTGTCAACAGTGCCTTACGACAGCACCACATCTATGGGTGTCATTTTTCCATAATGACAAACTTTCTTTACTACCGCACATATTTGAATTGCAATGACCGATGCTAAACTTTGGCCAATGAAACCTGTATACATGCGTTTCATAATATAACTTTTTCACAATCTCACAATTTAACCCAAACTGAACGTATCATATTTTCAGATGGTTACCTAATAAACTATGATTAACTTAGGCGCAGTCCGCATATTGCACACTCCAAGAAGACCCACTTCGGCCATGACCGCATGTTATACACTTTGAGCCACGCCATGCGAAAATATGCCACATGCGTAGCTACAGACCAGTCAGCGCACACGCACAGTTTGGTCTTGAGATACACGGGCCGAATATGGCATAAGATCAATTTTTGCTAATTTAGTCACACTTTTGTATACATGAGTATCATTATTTTTAAAGATAAACTTTGACCAAGAAAGCGTTTATTGTTGTCACTATTTCTGTCACTTAAAACATTCACTTACTCCATAGACATGTGTATCACAATTTCAGATGATAAACTTTGGACAAGACCGCGCAAATTTTAATGAGATTGTCGGAAAGGGAGAGCTGGCGTTAAAACATCTCCTGATCAAGGGCTGGGATGCAAGTAAGTTGTTGAAAATGCACACTGGAATTATTTCATATGTTTCACAAATCAAATTTGGTAAAAATGAAGTGTTAGGGTCTATAAAGTGTGTTTGACGTGTTGATGGTGTCTAATAAACATAGCAACGAGTACGAGTAAAATAATATTTATTTTTAAATGAGAATGGTAAAGTGGTCGATACCCAAATAGCAGAATACCAGCATATGTTATAAATAACATTTTAAAATAACCATATAAACAATGTGCAAAAGATTTCAGTTATATTTGTATATAATAGAGCTTCGCTCTGTGAAAAGGAGGTTTAATGCATGTGCGTAAAATGTCGTCCCAGATTAGCCTAATCTTATACGAAACTTTCCTCTTATCGGACAATTTTCGTTTAAACAAGTCTCTTATTAGCATAAATACAGTTTTAGCGGAAATTGTCGTCCATGATTAGCCTGTGCGGACTGCACAGGCTTATCTTGGACGACACTTTACGCACATGCATTTTACCCCGTTTTCCCAAAGCGCGACTCATATAATTACACAATGCATGTCAGATAATGATTAAAACAAATAAATGCTTGCATGTACTTTGATTGTTTTCTACTACTTTATATTTAGGCTGGGAGACAGCGCCTTACCCCCCGTCCCACGGAGACTTTGCTGTTTATACCGTGGATGACCTCTTGGGCAAAGCCAATCATGCAGTCAGTAGGGTAGGCACATGGGCACTCGTTATATATAAGTCGTGCTATTAGAAAAGGGGGTAAAATGCATTTGCGTAAAGTGACGTCCCAGATAAGCCTGTGCCGTCCGCACAGGCAAACCAGGGACGGCACTTTCCGCCTAAACTTGATTTTCGTCAAGAAGAGTCTTTCTTTAAACGAAAAATAAAATAAAAGAGGAAAGTGTCGTCCCTGATTAGCCTATGCGGACTGAACAGGCTAATCTGGGACGAAATTTCACGCACACGCACTAAATCTCATTTCACAAAGCAAGGCTCATATGTACATTTGTGTATATTGCATTCTCGTTTGATCTTAAGCTACTGTACGATATATTCTGGTATTAAGTCTTTAATGAAATAGTTTGACCGTATCGCCTAGATTGTATATCAGTTGCTTTAATTTCTGCCTAGTATGTATTTTAATAATTTGCTAGAGAAATGTTTATCAAGAGTTCATGAGTTAAATATTTTTCTGCTCTTCAAGCGATGATATTGTACTGTGTAGCACCCACAACCAATAATTTATGTCCAAATATCCTCATTTTAGATGGACACAATCAATATTTGTATGAACTTTCCTTCATCTAACATCACATTGAACTATTAATTTTTTTATGTTTAATATTTAACATATTATTTTGAAGATATTCTAGCTCAGTGAAATTCATAACTTATACTGATAGTGTGTAACATTTCACCACTAAGCATACAATAACATCCAATCCAGTATTACAACGCTCACACAAAGGCTATTGGCTTCTACACGCGCCTGGCAGACGACCAAATGAAGGTACAGCTCAAGTACTTCGACTTCCCAGGATTCAACAAAATGATAACTTCCGGTTTGCAGATTCTAGGTAAAAAAAAAGGATTAAAATTGTTGATATAACATTATGAGTTTAATTTCGGGCATTGTCATCAGGCGAAATTGATGCCAATTCGAATTGGTGACCGATATTTGGAAATGTCTATTGAGTTCAGTTGAGTAAACATGTAAGACTTACTGTTCATTATACATCTTATAATGCATAAAACGTTTTACAATAATGCAATAGCAGTTAGCAGATGCTTTCGAGTTTAACCAAGCACATCTGATAAAGACAAAATTGGGGAACGTATTGCCTTTTGTT
>VMBQ01000237.1:303712-329304 GCA_007657795.1 Dreissena rostriformis | reverse complement strand
TATACATATACACACAATAAGTGGCTAAGAAAGAACATACAACTATTGCTTAGTGAATCGAGATGTCGAATCAGGCAACAATTACATTCAGTTGATGAAAATATGTAATCAATGTAATGTATAATACAAACATTTGAGACGCACGTATCCTGAGGTCATTCTGTCATCCCGGTGAAAGATATCGACGGTATATTATAATTCATTACCTGTGTATACTTTTTTCACTACCATGAATATTGTTAAATCTTCATTAAAGCCCTTCAAACACCAAACTTTGTTTTGTTAAAGCACTGGCCCAACTTGACTTCTCAAATCTAAAATAAAGTATGTTTTATGTCGACAAATCTTTGTATTGTGATCTACGATTAGATAATGTAAACCAAAGACTGAGGCTTTTAGATGCGTGTTACTAAACCACGCGTATAAATCACCATTTGATGACGTATGTCGTTTTCAAATGCCTTTCCTTTTAGTTGTGACAATACAATACCATGATTGCATCACCATCAATGCATTCATCTGCAAAGTGTGATTGCTTGCGACATTCCCTTAAGGAACATAACATATGTTTATAGGTCTGAAACTTAAGCTTCAATACATGAAGGTAACCTTTGCTTAATAGGAAAGCATTTCAATAATAAATATTTCGTTATTAGGCCCTTCATATTGTTGCCAGAAAAGATATATAAAAGTATTGGAAAAAAATATTACTAAGAAAATGCTTCATCTATTAATACATATGAGATGCATCCATTTTTATTTACCTGTATGTTCTCTAAAAAGGTTATAGACTTTGAGACATTTGTTTGTTTTTTTGTTAAGCGTTGTTAGCAATTCAAAGATTTGTTATAAACGTCAAAGAAACGGCTAGGTATGTGCTTATTTTGTTTCATATCTCCATATGATATGAAACGAATATTATCAACAACGTCTTTATGAAGAACAGATGTTGGCAACATCAATAATACTAACAACTGCAACCTGAGTTTAAAGTCAGAATGTTAATACCGTCTCAACTCATGTCGAGCAATGCTTACGTGCCTTGTGCAAGCTATATTGTTATAGCACCTTACTTCTATATCCATGTGCATACCGTCAGTACAAGACTTCTAAACAACATAACTTAGACACTTCCTTATAGAATTGAGTTTTGCTTGTTTTCTTTTATTACAAGGATCAATCTATATAACTCAAATTAAACAGAAGCAATGCTACCGGTCTTTCATGTTAATCTGAAACATGACTATTTATGTCGATCTTAATTTAGTGTCGGTCCAATTTTATTTTCAATGTATCAACGCTGGCATCATCATGATATTTACCATTGAGTCATTTCAGTGGTCATACGCTTCTTGCCATCTAAACTTTGCATACACACAGCTCATAAGTATAGGCACCTGTAAAAACAACATATGTCAGCGTCACAAAATCATCTCATACGCAATCAATTTAAACTCCCAAAATACATACCTGTGTATTTTAAGCGGGACTATTTTGTAAGGCTACACCATTTGATTGTTACGTTTGTACATCAATCGTATGGGTATATATTATAACCAGTACATTCGTGTTCCTAACGTTCTGCACAGTTATCAGAAATTTGGTGTAAACTACACAATTTTGCCATCGTTGCTACCCGCTTTGTGGTAATATATTATACTTATTGAGCAGACATATCTGTTCGTATTACAGATACAAAGGCATCGCCGCCTTTTACTCGTTCGTGATTTGAGTGGTTCGGAAAACAGGCACATGCGAGATCAAAACACGCGTGCTTGTACATCAAATGTTACCAACTCAAACGTTTTTCTTTTCAATTAAAGTACATTTGAGTTAGCCATTTCTAAATTCACTATTAAATATTATGATGATGTATATTAATGTATTATTATCTTTATTATTATGTCAATTTGGCATTATTTAATGCTATAAAGAAAAGCAATTGGTATGCTTTTAATACCGTTATTTGTTCGTAATGCATTTAAAACAGACTAACACAACGTTGGTGTCATAGGGTGTANAATCTTACAAATAATCGCAGCTTCTCTAAACTTAAATAATGTTTAACATGTGAACATATATACGATTTTAAGCAACATAACGTGATGGATAGGCGTCGGGGCATCCTGTGTGCGCTTTGGACATCGGTTGTGATCAGGGTATTCAAACCTTATTTCTTGGTTTTAGGTGAAGAGGTAACAGTCTTATTTTTATCAATAATTTTGCACTGTTCACACGCCAAACATGTGCCTGTTTAAGTGTATATAGCGACATGTCTTACATAAATTTAATTAGTATCGTTTCAGTTTTTTATACAAATGAACAAGGATGCTGCACCGTTAACGGGCGTCTCGAGACTCCTCAACTGAGCGTTTAAATTGAGGTCGATTTCCGTTGCACATAGAAGACAAACGGGCGTCAGAAGAATTGCTTTTTGCATTTATATGTCAAAGTTCTGTCAAATACAAACACCTATTCCTATTGTGGATTTGGTTTATTATTTGTTTGGAAAACATTTGTTAAGGTTAACGAGGATAATAAGGGGGGTATCGATGATAATGATGATGATGACATTAATGATAATGATGTTGATAGGATGATGATGTTATGGTTGATAATGATGATAAAGATTTAATAGTATTTTGAGAATAGAAAATAATAAATTTACTCGTAACTATGAGTAATTTATTTCATCACACAGTGCACAATCCAAATAATCTCAAAGTGTGATACTATTCAATTGAATAACAAGTATTCTGGTGCAAATTAAATTTATGTGTACATAACAGAGATTTCATACACATGCAAATCGCGATATAAAAGTAATAAGATATAATTCATAAACATATATTTTGTAATATTCAAGTTAATACATGATAGTTAGTGTTGTTACATACAACGGTGATACATGTATTTGGAGTTGTTTTTAAAAGGATTAATAAAATACTAGTTCTATCAAATATTAAATATAATTGCAAATTGTGCATAAAAAGCTTTAAACTATTTGATGAAAAGCTTGATTAAATAACCGCAACGATCCTTATATTTTGCAGAAACTAGAACATTTTATCAGAGTAGTTTAGTTCACAGAAGAATCGTTCTTAAGGGACGACGCCTTGGTTGCCATACAAACATATTTATGCGTGTTGTAAGTGTGTTATTGTAATATTATGATATTTTAAGCATTCATATTAATATATGTAGCTTGATAATCTTAATGTGCGGTTACTAAATTGCATTGAATAGCAGAATAACTGTACCCTGTATGCTTCGACAATGAAGCAAAAGAAAGAAATCAATACAAAAAATAATCCCATACTTGTATACACACAAAATGAATGAACATCAATATGACAGTGCAAATTCAGTCGTTTATTTGTGTTACAGATTGCACTTAGACAACTATGGCACTGATAAACGCATTTGACTCTGTGTCGATTAATCATCCGCCAAATGGAGCCACAATCTGCCATGAGCGATAATGGGGTGAGATGTGTCGAGTATTATCAATGAATTCAACTCAACAGTCGTTCAAAAGTGTTACACTCTTAGTGAATATAATTTTGGCGGTATTTGTACATGTTCAGCATGTTTAATTGCTTTAGTAAGCTTGTCTTACACTTTGTATGAGCGTAGCAACTACACAAGGCGTTAACAGGTTCTAATGATTTTAAAACAGCATTGTTTGTTTAAGAGGTTTATAATACACACACATATGTATATATATATATATATATATATANATAACATTTTTTTACATATTTTATATAAATTCATAAATATTTGACAAATCGTGCAGTCTCACTTTAATATACAAAGGCTTTTGAAAGGCTATAGCAATAATTTGTACACTTTGTTTTAACATTTAGAATAGAGGCATTGTCTCGAGCCAGAAAAAGGCTCCTTTATAAAGGTATGACACAATTAGTTACAAGATTAAGCTTCAAAATATAGGACATGTTTCTTACAGGTATATATTTATTTTTTTCACACAAATCTTATGTATATATATTTTTGTCAACCCACAGTCGACAAAATACAACTTTTTAGTAAACAACTGCAAATGTATATTTACATTAGTCCGTTTAACAGGTATCACAACATTTTACTCAAGCAACATTGAAAATTGTTGAAACACACATAGTGCATATTTCGAATCAAACAACGTTTCAATTTCTAAACGTTTTTTGCAATCCACTTTAACATAAAACACAACTACAAAGAAACATTTCGGATATACAATAGATCTGAAATGTGATGCAGTTTTTATAGGAAAACGTTACGTGAATATACATTGCTGTAAGACAGTTTTCATTGTGTGCTTGATTTTCTCTGCATAAATGGCGATTATCTCATTTGCAATTGTGTATTCCTGATTCGTTTTTTTGTATCCGTTTGAGAAGTATGTATCGATATATTTAAATTGATTGATAATTAACTTTTCATAAATAAAAAAAAATACTTCAAGTTTTGATATCGAAAACATGTACCATATAAACCGTATTCATTTGAAGGCAACTACAATTGGTGGATAAAATAGGTCAACGTTGTTTGTTTGCTAGTCAAGCGAAACATAAGATAAGAGTGTTTGCCAATTCGACCCAAAATATTTTAACAAAGTGGCTAATCGTGTAAGTTTAATTTTGGAGAAACTAACTGGTTTAAAGAAAAATGTTATAACACACATTACAGAACATATTCACAATTACCGCCAAACTCATATTAAACAATTTGCTATATAGCAGGGCGTCACTTTATGTTTCTAAAGCAATGTCAAGTTCACTTTATTTGCATTCATTAAATTCAATCATAGTCTCATAAATGGCAAGCCTGGGTTTAGAACTTGCATTCCACTAAAGTATGCTGTTATTAGGTGTTATATATATGACTTTATAATAAAAGGAGCAAATAGATATACACATTCTATCGTTTATTTTTCTGAAGATAATTAAGTTAAGCATGCGTGTAAATATTATCTTATATGGTATAAACATTAGCAGCAATAGTAAAAGGTTCATGTTGCATGAGGTTAGGCATTTGTCCGCTTAGATTTAAAGACAAACTGATCTAGATTATATAATGATGACAAAAGCATGATTGTTTGCATGACTTATCACTCAAGTAATTATACCTACACGCTGTTCAGAAACCCAATTGACTGATGAGAACGGCAGAACTGATGAACATACAGACACGATCGAATACTTCCCCCCGCTACCTGAAATTGGGGGCATAAACGCACATGATATTTTTAAAAACACACACAAAAAGCTGTAAGCTATTGACTTCTGATATGGCGTTTTATCATTTCGATTAGTAATTGACTTTGCCGCAAGCGCTTTGTGGATCTTTTAATGTTATACCGATTCTCATTTAAGAATTCTCAAAATAATATGGGATTGATATTTTACATTTATAAACACTGGTTTTTAAAGTAAAATGCGCCCATGCAATCGACGTAAAAAGGAATTGAGAACAAGTTTATTAAATGGTCATTATAAAAACCAATTTGATGACTTGTATTTCTTCATTTAAAACGGCCACTTTTTATTAGTTTCGGTGTGTACAGTATGTTTATTTACATTTGGAAAACAATGTCAAGCAAAATAGAATACCATACAATATTTGTCTTTAAAGAAACCTTTATATCAACTAGTTCGAACTGAGAACTTAGCTGATCGTATTATAACGAAATACAAGAAAGTTTATTCAGGTATCAGTTACCAATCATATCGCTTCCGTTTCTATTTCGATTAAATATAAACCTTTTGATTGTGGGTGGATAAATAAGTACCGTGCTGTTATTCGCATGTTAGTTGGGTATTCTGTTTATCGTCGGTTTATACAGAACATCGTATTTCTTGTTTGCAAAGAAATCAGATTTATGGATTAAAAACATCGAACCAAAATAACATAATTTATTTACCACAGTTAAAACATAATGCCAATAACATCGAAACAAAAGATATTGAATATATATTTACAATCAGGGTCAATTATCAAACCAATAGGCGAACAACATAATATTAAATGCTCCTCTTCCAATTTCCAGAAAAAACAACATATTGAATTATCTTTGTTTTGTACATGGAAAACAAGACGGGTGTCGTCTTTGGCGCCATAAGATGTATGTGGGAATAATTAAAACAATATATAGAAGCGAATAATGTTGATAAATGCGTATTTCTATTTCTATAATCAAAATGCTTAAACGAAGCTTGTCCCAGATAAGCCTGTGCAGTCCGCAGGGACAACACTTCCCGCTTTTATTGTATTTTTCGTTTTAAAGAAGACTCGTCTTGACGAAAATCATGTTTAGGCGGAAAGTGTTGTCCCTGATTATCATTCGGGACTTCTGTTTGATTTGAACTGGCATGGTGATGGATTACGTGTTCCAAATTACAAATTATCATGTCTGTGTTCTCATATGTATTGATGGATAATATGGCATAATTTCTTCCGTAATGGCAATATAAGATGATCACTACTGATGCAATTGATTAAACACGAATAAAGTAGTTGAAAAAGATACGTGTACCAACAAAGTGAAGGAATAGTTAATATAATGCACAAAGAGTTTTACATAGTTATGCAATATAATAACTATAAGAAAAATAATGGTGCAGTAATTAGTTTGCATAACATATACTAAAAATCTTAGTTGTTTTGTTGTTGTTAAATACATATTATGAACATAGAAAGTGTGATAGGAATATTAAATACAGTTTAAGTTTAATAGCTTACTCAGTTTCCGAAAGAGATGTAGATTACTTATATTGAAATTTGAAACCAACATTTACGAATAGGGTTGGTTGTGAAAGGTAAGCATTTCTTACATTACATTGTAACCAATATTATTGGGCATTGCTATATGCCGATTTACTGTTACAGTAAAAACGTGAAAGATTCATTGTTTGGCCACGAGCAACAAGCCGGTCACTAATGACAACCAGAAACCTCTCAATCAGTGGTGTATTTCATAGCGGATTAATTGTATCGTAATACTGTTATTGATATGAATTTCATTGGGTATTACATGTGTGTCGTAGGAAGACGGATGTGCAATACTGCATAACGAAATTAATTGAGCTTTGATGATGCAGTTATGCAATTAATTTAATACATCAAATGGTGACAAATGTCTTAATTGATAACCATTTGCAGGTTCATGCCTGAACGGCCCCAGAATCGATGTTCGTGTTCTATAATGTAATCTCGCTGTTTCAAAATCGCCATATTAACTTTGAATAATATGTCAGTTTATACAACCTTATATCATAATGCACTCTGCTAGTCGGTTAAGTTTTGTCTAACACTTTAATGGAACTAAAACGTGTGATATTTAAATGGAAAATAATATAACTTCCAAGTGTTAGAATCAGATAGGATCTTGATAACAAACCTCATATGTATAATATTCAGATTAAATTGATACCATTTTTGATTTAAATGTTTGTGTTATAAACAATAAAGTGAAATCGAACTGAACAGTTACAAAAAATATACTCAAACAAGATGCATTATATTTACACGCACACGTGTTCATATTGGATTTCAGGTGCAATTCACATTAATATACAAATAATCGAACGCAGACGAACCGATTAATTATTTTCTATGACTTCTTATAACAGTTATCCTTATTCTTTCAAAGATGCAGCCAACGTTGCGAGATGATTTGTTAAAAAATGCTTCAATATCTAAAACATTACATGCTGGTCAAAGGAATGTCATGCGTTGGTATATTCCAGTTGCCTCTCTGGGCTCGTTTGTTGTACAGTTTCGAGGGATAATCAAATAAAGTTCGTCTACCAATGATACATTAACGAGATAACAGGATATTGTCTCCTGTTCTGCATTGTAAATCGAATTAACCAAATTATTAACGAATGATATATTACACGTTGAGCGTCCAGATTAATGCAAATAGTTATTGTAAATCAGGGCGATGTGCAATCAGATGTGTCACATAAAATCAAACATACTTAAGTGTATGTCATGAAATTTTAAAATGTATGACTGATTCTATATCATGTAATGAAAAACAAACAGTTTGTATTCGACGCGATGTATTTAAAGATGGTATCAAAAAATGGGGTGTCACGAATATACTGGATTGCCACTTGACTTCTTGTAAATGAAATTTCTCTGCTTCAAAAGGTGGTAACACCATTTCACCGCTATAAACAAGATGTGTAAAAAAATGGCGTATGGTATTAAATTCGAGCCTGACATATGTGAATAATGCCTTATGAGACAAACAGTTTCTTTTCTTTATCCCAATTGTACGGAGATATTAATGATACATTCTCCAATATAAGTTTTTAATAAATTTTCTTTAAGCCTCCTCTTACCTTAACAAATGAAATACACCATCTATGATATAGTTTATTTGTAAGCTAACGTACCAAACAACAGCGTTTGCAAATATATGGGAGCTTGTTTTGAATCCATGGATGTTAATATTAATATGAGGTGAAACATAGTGATGCCACTATCGAACAAAATTCAACAATAAGTTTTTTCCTTAGTTTGACTTTTACATGCTATCCTCAAAGTATTATAAAATAGAACTGTATTAATACTTCATATAGGTATCATTGTATTTTTATTTTCATAAAACATCCAGAGATCGCTCCTGCTGTCAGAGTGACGTGGAATCTATATTCGCTGCAAGGGCGTGAGGTAACCGCGCACTTACCGGATAATTAATCACAATCCAAATTATTCGCTCAATGTTCACATCAATATGTTCGATGTCTTTTGCAAAATTGTTTGTGCGATTTTCTATTTGCATTGATGTACCGGATGATCTTCGATTACGATAGTGTTCACATAGCAAACATATTTAAATGTGCTACTGATATAATTGATGTAAACACATACGTCAATTGAATCTTTAAGTTGAAAAACACGTTCCCAATAACTGGATGTAAGCTTAATAGTTTCTTGGAAAAACACGAACACAGCTTAGCATTTTAACATGTTGGTAGAACAAATTTCTCGACTGACCATTTTCATAACACCTAAACTAGAAGAACATACAATGTATTTATTTATGTAAATGTTATATCACATCATATTGGAATGAATGAGGACCCCATTAGTGCGAAACAACATGTCACCCACTTTGCTAAGTCAATCCTTTTGGAAAGATGCTTATGTTGCAGTTTAAAACCAAGTCATGTCTTACGCGCCTCTTGCATGCGTTATTGCTTTTAAACCACATGTCATGACAAATCTAAATTTTATTTTCCTGTTTTGAAAGGAGAAAAAAACGGGAATATTATGTTAGAAATAGCCATGTGATTGTATCGTGTTTATTAAGTATTAGGGCAGGTAACCACCAGTAAATGCAATATGCACTCTCAGAAGCAAGTGAGTGTAACCTTTATGATCATTTGTATTGCATCTTCATTATAATTCGTTGTGTGGCCTCCTGGTCTTCTGTTTAAGAACACTCATTCATCAAATTAATTAAAGAGTAATCATTAGTACAGAAGTGTCAATGATTAAGGGAAATTGACAAAGCATACTCATCGATGGTTGTTATATTGCTGCTTGAAATGATTTTTCGTTCATATGTATTCTTTTTTGTTCTTGATTTGTATATTAATTGGTAAAATGTTATTGATTTTTTAAGTCATTGAGTTCTTGTTTTATTTGAACCACTTACTTGGTGACACAATCAAGCATATTAATCACCATCTGTTGACTCATGTACACTTGAGATCTGATCGATTCATTTGCCTGTGTTCCCTGTTAGCCACTGAGCACGTTATTAAAGTGCTTTTGCAATGACTGCTTCAATATCTGTTTTAAGATAGTTCACACGGGTCGTTACAGTTGCAGTACATGATAGAATCAACATCAATAAATTGAGTCGTGAAATGTCATTGCGTGGGAAAGTCCCGTAGGACTGCATTAAACACGGACGAGTTTATAGATCTGGAAATTTATTTTCAATTGATGAAGGTCTATAACGCAAGGTATCTTTTTTACTTATCTATTTTTCTAGAAAAATACTTTACTGGTCGAATCATTAATTAAAACAATATATTAAATATCAAAAACTATATTTCCAAGCATGGCCTCGCAATATTTCAAACTCACGCTTCCAAAAGCTAACACGGCAATGAGAATAGATGACTGCTATTCATCATTCATAATTACTTAATAACGACGATGAAGTTAGTTATGTTTATTTTCTAAAGGCTCATATAAGCGTATTGGAGCGTGAATTAGACTTAAAAAATTGTCAAGTAGCACAAATAAAACACAAAAACATGGTAAGCTGTCGAGTGCCAGAACATCGCGAACCAAAGGTTTGCTCTCTGTGCAATCACAATGTCACTCGTATACACGAATTGTTGAAACAAAAGCAAGTTGCATATTGTGTATAATACATGTGTATATCATTATCAAATACGGAATATGCTCGTGCATGTACGTGTATTATTTACCATCCAGATAATACGAATTCATTATTTTTGTAAAGGCATCAAATGTGCCGTAAACAATAATGGATATTTTTTGTGTGTTTATTTCCGAGCATCACTCCGAGGCTATTGTTATGGAAAATGAAACACAATTCACGTGTCTGCTCTCCCGTATGCATCTCGACTTTCTCAGCCGACACTCAATAGCCTGTCTATTAATTATTTTGAAGAACAATAATCTTTGCTTTTAATTATAGTGCATGGTTGATCAGTTAATCGGCATTTAACACGCACTTTTAATATTGGGATTTAAACCTTTACTTTGGAATAAATAGTTTGCATTTGACACGTCTGTACTTAAGCGAAACGCTTCGGTATAAAAACTTTATTTTATAACTAATGTCATCCTCACATCATACAACATATCGTTGCATCTTAATCCAACCACTTTCTTTTGTTCGGGAATTAGTTCGGAAACGGACTTATTTGTGTCCTTATAAATGTAATAGTATCCTTTTTACATGAGAAATATGGTAACATGAAACAGTAAATAGAGTATATTTGGTTGCTTTCGGGGTAATAACGTGGGTAAAGTGAATTAATAACTAATTTAACGAGCGATTGCGAGAATGAATGTGTGAAAATGTTTTCACTTTACTGAAACAATATTTCACGGTTTTACCTGGAAAGCAAACACATTTTATTTTCATTTCTTTATTATCCTTTTCATGTAAGGAACGTTTAAGACGTTATATTCCCGTACTATTTTCTCAATGCTGTGTGAGGTAGTAATTTAGTTAATAAATCAACATGTCAGCGCCATGTTAGATTTCAATGAACATTTGCCGTGGATTTCAAACGTTTGCGATGGGGCTCCTAATGGCTTTACCAATAGGCACAATAAGCGACAGTGAGGTCACAGTTTGGGTCGTCTTGACCCGAGCAGAAACATGGATGTAGGTATATGTCCCGTATGCTATTTAGGGCCGATCTGGGATATTAAGTTGTAAATGTTCAATCCGTTTATGAATATATAGAAGTAATCAAATATAATCTAACGTCTGGATTGGTTGACTGGATTTGTGTCGATACGAACTATATTCGCGATCTTGCAACAGGGCTAATGAATATTTGAGTTCAGAGTGTTTCATAGATGCATGCTTGTGTAAACAAAATCGTTCTTAATGACATATTATGACTTTTGGAGTGGTTTGTATTATCAAGTTGAGAGAACAAGCCTTTCTTCGTCGAACACTTTTATTGTCATGATTTATCACATCGCTTTTTAGTTCTGCTAATAGTCAATTGGAAGCATACTGAATTATAAAGTACTGGAATATCTCTTCAATGTAACAGTGCAAAATTGTGATGATTCCAAGGCGTTTAATATGGCTATATAGTATTAAAAAGGTAATAAAGATAAAATCGAATCCAGTTGTTTATGTTTGAAATATGTAGAGAATCATAAGCATACACACGCAAACTATGATTAAAAACAAACAACAATCAGATATAACAATTTATCATCCATAATATTAATGAACTTTTGACATATAATGTAAATCAAGTAATAAATATATAAATAGAGAAAAAAAGTGAGTGCTAGATGAAAATTACTTTTATCACCCGAGGCTTAGAAACAAATACGAGCGAAGAAATTTATTATGTTCGCTGACTTTCATCTTGTATACAGAAAACGTAACACTGCTATAAATAAAGAATAACATCTTCAAAATAAAACACATATATGGAAAGGAAATTAAAATTAAAACTACATATTGTCAATATTTTAAAGCATTAATAAAAACTACCGCTGCCCTACACAATTATGAACATCATTCAATGAAATATCGAGACAGTTGCGTATTTGAGCCTGCATACGGATAACGATCCATTCATTCGGTGATGTTGCATTTGATTGAGAAAAAGAAATGTAATAACGTGTATTTTATAAGAAAATACAGCTTTTTATATTTCATTTAAATATTAATGTAATTGGTCATTGTCAATATAAGAAATATGCTTAACCCAATCAACTTTTAAGCATACAAATACTCTTTTTTGGAAGTCGTTCCACAATTTAAAAAAAATCGCAAACTCGATATCCATCGGAAATATACCACAAATGCTACTGTTATATTATGCTAAATGTGGCATACACCATCTGTTCTAAGTCATTACGGTAAATTACGGAATCAACCATTGCTCAATATAGTCGCATATGTCTTTGGTAAAGCGACCAATCACATGCGGATCGGGTTTAACACATAAGATTTCCCATATTAAGATACCTCCACTAATAAGACAATGTTGCAGTCGAAGATAATTGTGTATCCTTGTATGGGAGGAATGACCCTCTACTCTAATTGTCAAGCAACCGTTTTGTCTACGCCGTCTACTTCTAAGTAATCAATTTCTTCCGCAACACTTATGAGTATTGATATATTCAGACTTCTCGGTTTCGATCATAACGCATCATCGGATATTTAAACTAAGCCAATGCCACCTTATATGCGCTTGCTGTATAATCAACGACGTGCAACAAAGATTATCTTAGATTTTCTAAGAGGTCAATAAGATCAATTTTAATGTATAAAAAGCAGCGTAACGTCTTATATTCGATAAAGCGTTGTGTATCTGAGACCTTCCCACTTAATTTGCCTTGTCTGCTTATCAGTCATTTTAATAAGTAGTCGTTTACAAAGGCATTCATAAACAATTCTGTTCACATTCATAGCAATAGTTATAGAAGTAATACTTATATATTCAAAAGCCGTTTTATGTTCACTACAATTCGAAGTAATACACAGTCCTTTGCAACGTAGGGTTTTGATTTTAAAAAGTGTCGTACATAATAATTACAAATACATCAATGTAAATATTTAAATTAAAACATGCGTTCCTTTCTTAAACATTCACATATTCTAAAGAAAGAGTGAGAATGTGTATTCTGAAATAAAATGTACACGAGATACAGCACACATTTTAGTCAGCAAACAAAATAATTATTATGAAATCGTTTAAACGGTAACTTATCAGATGAAAACTTTGAGCGAAAATTTCGCTTCAAAATAAAGATGGTGGAATCCACACTTTGGCTTGAATATTCCGTTTTCACCAACAATGTGGGTAAACTTTGTACCCCAAAACAAGTGTCCGTTTGTCTTCTGGACTCAATTTGAATGCGTAAACCTCTCGATAATGAATTCAGTAAATAGCTTAAATATAATGTGTATACTTGTGCGAGGTTTTTCTAACATTTACTGCAACCGAGTTTTACTTTTGTCGGTTATCTGCATACTACAGATGACATCGGATACATATCTATCTGCATGGTAGATATGTATCCGATGTCATCTGTAATATGCAGATTATTAATTAATTAATAATTAATATACGGGTAATTGTTTCCTACTTCATCCGTAGTGCTAGAATAGTTTATCTATTTGCATTATAGATAAACTATTCTAGCACTATGGATGAAGTAGGAAACAATTGCCTGTTGGGTACCTTTAATTAACTACTAAGCATACAATAAATAAAATATTTATCTAATGTAAAATAAGAATTTCTTTCTATGTAAGCATAGGTTTTCCGTACTTTGCCAAACATCTGTCAAGTTTATGTGCTAATTGCTTCCTTCTATTTACTTTAATAGTAGAATGAAAATTATTTATTCAGTCAAGTCTTTATGTAATGTGCATTTAATGCCAAATGATGTTTTACGCCCTGTTACAGAATGTTGATTGTGTTTCTTCAAGGTAAAAACTGCCATAACAGAATAAGCTCAATTAGTTTGTCAGGCGCGTTCAAGCTTGTGATTAAGTATTTATCGAATTTTAGCAGAAGTCATGCATCAATAGATCTTTACAAAGAAAAATTGTGTGAGGATAAATAATTGCTAAATATAAGTCTTACATTATTATTTATTTCGTAACACAAAATAGCCCTAGCATGCCACCATAGTTCAAATTTAATTCAGTTTGCAGACAAACAACTGTTGTAACTCATGAACGGATCTTTCTTTATACACTTATGAACCCATATAACATATGCGTTGTGTATAACATTATGCACCTTTTCATAAATAAACACCTTTGCGATTTATATAACTACTTAAGAACTTTCATACAATGTATGAATATAAATAATATCTGAGTGATATGCAATAGACATTTCTTAATGAAATTCACATAAAAATTAAAACGTAGTAAAATATTTTTTAAACATGTCATTTTTACAAAATATCGATTATCTATCATTCATTAAACTCCGAAAGAAAAATTACAAGATTCATAAGTTTTTACACAATTATAAGAATGAGATTAATTTGAATGCCAACCGTTGCGGCAATTGGACAAACATTGCAAAATCGAAATTTGACATAAAATACAAACATATGGCACACACTGAAACTCCAGAAACTCTATCAGGAGAGATCATCATCTATATACATACACTGATTCAAACCAGAAGCCCCGCCTTGGAACGGTAAATGCAGAGCATTGATGGCTAGCCGATTTTACCCCGAAATTAATTACAAGCACAAAACAAATCTTTACAATTTTAATAAAATGTACCTTTTCAGACAAAAAATAAATATGATACCAAAATGTGACACGTGAATCGAACACACATACTTTTAGTTTACTAGTATCGTTAGTATTGGAATTCTATAAAAACGCATAAGGGAGAAGTTTTTAAGTAAGAAGTATACACAGAAATATGATTATTACGCCAAATACATTTAACTTTCAAGTTAGCGATGTATCTGAAGAAAATTGTCAACCAAACTAAGTACGAAAGATCGTACGTATGTTTCATCCACGTTACAAAAATAGCTTTCTTGCATACTGCTTCGGCTGAGTGAAATATGTCAACTTTTAAGATACGTATGGGGATACGTTCTACTTCATCTACACAGCTCAAATCAACTAGTGTAGTGTTTAATGTAGCAAACAATGAAGCTACATAACATATCAGGAGAGAAATTTGTGTTCTGATCCACCTATTTTTTTGACAGAACAGATAACGATAAAACTGGGATAACCGGATGGAAAATAACAAGAACTCTTTAATTGTGTACCATTTACTAAAATTTTCAAAAAGGGATACAAATCAACCGAATTTACTTTAATGTTTTGAATACCGAATTGTTCGTAGTTTTTGTTTGCAGGATTAGAAGCCACATTGTTTATGTACTGTACTTGCATTTGTTGTATTAACCGGGATGATAATCATAGAGCATGGACCTTTCCTAAGTTGTTCTACATTACTGTAAGATGTTTTAAATACATTTATAAATGTTATAATCTACTGATAAAGCCGACGTTTCAATTAGTTATAGACAAAACTATTTCTGCATGTGGCAAATCGTGCAGTTTAATGTCTTTGAAAATAATTGGCTTTGAAAAAATAGTTGATAATAATGAACACATTAAATTACAAAAAAATATCGAACATTTTCCACCTATCAGACATTCGCATGCTCTCAATGCAACACTATAGCGGCTTGCGTGTTAAGGCATAAACACTTAAGCTTCAATTGTATTATAGGTTTTCATTCCAATGCACGAACTTGCAAACGGAAGTAAGTAGTGTCAAGATTTAGTTGGTTTTTTAACACATACAAAATTACTATTAAATATAACGTATTTTGTTATTTATGTGAAGAAGAAGAATTGGATAATACGATACGAAACTACGCAAGATAAAAATATAGTATGCAACAATAGAAAGGTGTTTTGTTTCATAGGTTTTTAATAACAATTAGAGAATTTCGTATAAAAAATATGTCGAAATAACTATGTCGATTTTAATGTCATACAGATAAATTATTGATATAATATTCATTCAAAACTAAAAGAGCTCATGATTAGCTGTTGTTGTAGGTGGCTGTCCGTCGTCTTCAGTCGTGGGTCGTTCGTTTTTGCTTCTCCGGGCTTTTTTTCCTAAACCTATGTGCATATTTTCATTTCAACTTCACAAAAATTAACCTAGGTTTACCTTCTTTCACAGTTGCTCGAATCGACTCGGTCCGCTGCATATGTAGGTCATTGAACTAAAAAAAGATGTGAATTCAGGTGAAAGATGCAGATCCATAATGGCTCGCTTTTTTAAACATGATACTTTATAATAACCATATCTTTTACTTAGGCCACAACAGCGGATTGAATACTGATGTGCCGTTTTCACTTTCGTTTCGTTAATTGCTACGCGTCGAGATCTGTATGGTTCTTACAATTTGATCTTCATCCTTATTTAACATTTCTGAACATTCTTTTACTATAGAAGGGATATTTGATATACATGAACCCATAATAAACGAATTAATGCACCCATTACGCAAATGGGCATGCTTTGCGTATTTATTTTTTATCCATTAGCGTTAGCCATATTCATGTGCTATAAGCTGCAACGAGATGAAAATTGTAGTGTGAAATCAACGAACGACTGTGAATTGAACTTAGCACTTGTATTACAATTTTAGTCGTTATCAAAACGAAGAAAACGTGATGGTGCAAATCTGTTTTGACTAAATATGTTTTGTCGTTGAATAAACGGATCAAGTGTGCGGCGTTCGTTATCAGGTTTCCAGAGTTAATTTAAGAAGAATGCTTAGAACTTATACGATGAATCAAACATGTATTTTATCTGAAAATGTCAGTGAAGTCTTGTTTTGTCTTAAGTGTGTAACAGTTATCACGACATATATACAATGTCTATCGAACAGCATTAAAATGAACATGGTGCACGTTTCTGTAGAGCAATGCTAACTTTGTAGCGAAGATGCGAGCTTCCGACATTGTGAGGCAGTTTAAGTCTATCGAAGCGTTACGAGGGTTTGCGAGTTTGACAATTTGAAGTAATTAAAGGCTAGCAAAACGTCACAAGAACGCGACAGGCTGACACTGTGATAAAGTTTGAGTCTATTAAAACGTTAAAAGCTTGCGCACGGCATTTCAAGTCAGCAAAACGTTACAAGGATGCGCGTTGCTGACATTGGCAGGCGATTTGTGAGTGTTATTTTCGAGGCAAATATGAGAATCCTTTTGTAATCTTTTATCTGAAATGTATGGCTGTTCACCGGAAATATTAATAACACGAACTCTTTTATGTTTGTAGCATTAAATATCATAGGTAATTTGGCAACAGAGCAAGATTAGTTTTTATTTTGTTCTGAAAACCACATTTATTCATTGTTTTGGCACGCATAGAGGCTCTTGCATTTGTTTTGTATTAAATTAAGATGAATACATATCTAGTGTTGGTATTGAGAGTGCAATACTAGATTAAAAAATAAGATGGTTATGTCATTAGTAATTCTTCGTTATTGTAAGGTGTTTAATACATATTTATAGATGGTATATCCTAATGATGCTGCTCAATTTTTTTCTTTGCCAAATGTATCCAGCAAATGGAAAATTGTGTTTGTTTAGTGTCTGTGAAAAATAATCGGGCTTTTGAGAAATAGGTGAGGTTAATGAACACTTTATATTACACAAATTAACGAGCATATGTCAAATCAGCGCCATTCACGTATCAGAAACTGTGCAATATCTCACAGCAACATTCGAGCGAGTTTAACTGTGTGGCATTACAATGCACTCTTAAGATTTATTTGTTACGATTGCACTTTATGGCAAGAATGGGATAAGAAGAGAAATAAAGATAGAGAAATTCCGCTATTGGATCGTGTGTACATGATTTTGTACGTTTATGAACGTTTATAAAACGTAGTCCGATGTAGTTTAGTACCTTAAAATGTTAAAACACATGTATATATATTAATGGATTCAAATTCAATTTGATACAATCTTATGTTTTCAAGTATTTAAACGTTATGCTTAATACTAGTATCAGATGCTTTTACTTCAATATAATGAAATTTTGCTACGTGTGCTTTACATATTTTACTATTATTGTATATCAATATTGTGTTTCATGTTCATGACTTATGTTATAAAAATATACATATATGACTAGTTACTACTCTTCGTCATCACATCTAACCGTTTTGCAACATGTTATTGTTAAGTATCAAGTTGTGTATTTATATATACGTAGTATGCACATATGATTGGTATCACATCATGGCCAGTTCAAATCTTCAATGATACATGTGTTGGCTGTTATTAAATATATTATTAATTTGAAGCATCATGAACTATTTGTAGTGTAAAATTCACACGCATAAATAATGGCACAATTCATGCTTCATATTATTAATTTAAAGATCGTTATGCAACAACAATATGAAGTTGAACGTAATTGACGTTTGGCGTGCCGTTTCCCATTTCGGTTCGTTAAATACCACGCCACTAGCGCCGTATGGATCTGTCAATGTAATTTGAATCCGAAAAAAACAACATTAAAATACAAGTTATATTGGATGGCGATTCAATATCCGATTTGTCTTATTGAACAAATAACCAAGTCCCAAGGGACACATACACACCTTTGTTATTTATTTTGTTTTTAATTTTAATTACGTCAATATTCGGAATGTAATATCACGCAGAATAAAAAACAGTAGGTGTATATTATTTCTATAAATAGACGTTTTCCATTCAACTAGGGTGCACTATTGATATGGTTGTATTCGGAAAACCATACAAGGCATGCTATGAAGACTTCCGTGTCTGTTTATAATCAAGTTAACTATAAAAGCATGGCTTTCACGAGTGTTCGTGGGTTAATAAATAGGTACACGTATTTGTAGTCGCCCGTCAGACATTGTGTCTCCCGACCTCTTACTATGAGCACCTGATTAAGCGAAAAGGTCGGATTCGAGAACAAATAACAAGTTATTTTGCTACAGTGAAATTAAAATTAACACGAAACCGATTAAAATTTAATTTTAAATAGAGTTCATAATTAACATTTTTTTTTAATTTCTCGATTTCCACTGAACAGTTCCCGAAACAATTATGAATGGTGTCGTCATATGATTACAGAATAACGCACATTTTACTTAATCCTTTGTCTATGAACAATATGCCGCGTTTCGTATTTTGTGTCATATGGTGTATGTAAGAATACTTTACAAATTATACAATCGGGTGACTCTTGATTTTCGTGTGTTGATTTTGCACTTCTTTAACGAGGCAATATTTTGAATGCTATACAAATATAATAAATATGACGGGATAGAATGTGTATTTATGATATTTATTTTTAATAATATGTATTTCGTGATTAAAGTTATTATATGGAATACATTTACAATAAAACAACAACAACTCAAAGTTTCTACCTTGTTGTGTATACGCAACGTTGTCGTATTGTCGTCTTTTGTAGTAAAGTGTATGTACAATCAAACTTCACATCCTTAAATTAAAAACGATTTAAATATATTTCACACGAGTCAAGTAGTCTAAGGGTTAAACAAATTCCTCTTAATAAATTAAGTTTATGTTAGCAGCAATACACTGGTTTACATATATATTTATATATGCCATGACCATTTGCGTAACATTGGGACAGGAAGTTCGGATTTTACTACTGAAAATAACTAACTTGTACAGGGATAGTATTGTATACTGATTCCATTTCCTAACATAAAGTTTGTATTGATCCAAATGATTTTTATGATAGCATCACATATCAGCCGATGCAATGCTGACGTAGGTCTGTGACATTGCATGTGTCAATAAAGTTATACTCTTTATGGAATTCGATGTCGAAATCGCTTCAATTATGCTATTGCTTGAGACAAAATACACACGAATATAATACACTAGTGGATTTTGTTTTCTTGTACGGCATGAATTTAAACAATAGCCCCATGTTTTGTTAAGTGTTAGGACAAACCAAACGATATTTAAATGAATTGATTTCGCGTGTTTGTTACTTTTTCATTGATGCATAATTTAAGGATAAATTTTTAAGCATAGTTTCCAGATGGTCTTTTGTTTTAATATGGGTGAAATTGTCAAAAATATGCATGTTATGAACGTACTCAGTAATGATACGAAATTATGTGCAATATGTTTCCTAACTTGAAAAGAATACTTGGTAATTGTGTTAGTTAAGAAAACACTTTCAAAAGTTACTGGCTGTTCATGTACTAACTCTGTCTCTGGCTTAATGCATGCGCGTTTTTTTGTGTGTATCAAATCAGGAACAACTGTAGGATGTCAATTAGTAACAAGTATGTTAATTTGATTTAGTGTCAATTCCCAATTCAATTATCTAGTATATATGTTCCTGCGTATGTGTGACAAATTGGCATAAAGTGTACTGCGCCAAACTTTATTTTTTAAAGACAACGAAAACAAGTTGTTTTATTGCCAATTAAAAATGTTCACTTCTGTCTACTAAACGCTTATCATCGGATTTACATTTGTTAAATGTGTGTGTTAATAATTAATTAAATTTATTAATAGTCATTTACAAAAAATCCTATTTGACCTATGTTGATACCACGATCCCTCAAGCGATTTGGAATTAAATATACAATTTATTGCAATACTGCGTATAGCCACAACAATTTATTGGTAAACACGACGATGGCAGTTTATTTGTTTAACAAATGGTCTCTGTTAATTCCAGTGGTTTTATTACTGAGTCACAACTCATCCATCGAGGCGTTGCTAAAGGCAGGCATGCCTTCTTGATCACCACGCTTTGCTTTGCTTTATCATATATGATAATTAAAATCGAACGTTGGTCTGACTATCATCTTAAACGTGCGACGAAATACTATTAGGCCATTATATTCGCACAAAGCAGTGTCAAATTATTAACGAATTATTGTCCTAACACAATTACCAGGCGGATTTGTCGACATCGTAATTATCGGAGATGATATAAATGTTATATATCCTGGATTATGCCCAATATAACTGTTCCCTTAATCGGCAATATGATAACTATGACAATTATCAATGTGCATTTCAAGGCAAGTCCATGTCTCAAGGGAATATCAGTTATACTAGTATGTCAAAGGTTATCGTAAGATGACATCCTAGTATAACTTTAGTGAAAAAAGTGACTAATACAAATCTTGTGATTTAAATAGATGAGACATTTCCGAGCGTCTTATTCTTAGCAGTGTATCAAATTGAGTGAGTCAAAAGGTTCGTGGCACATGCGTACAAATATCGTATTTTAAAAACAGCAATAATAACGCATTTTATTCTTGCATGTGTTATATTTCACATATTGACATTTTTGGGAAAACAGGGACAATACAACTTGCAAGGAATGTTGCATATTTATTCGTTGTAGCTGCATTGTTTGTCATTGGGAATATATTTATCGTTAAATTCCAAATGAAACGTTACTGTACAATTATATATCTATTATGTAAATGCAACACGGATGCATGAACTATTAAGTAATACCGCGAAATAAAATGCAAAAACATCGTGTATTTGATTTGATATTACACGCCAATTTCATTCTTGCGTAATATCCTCGTTTATTTTCTGATTTGTAAATAGATGATTCGCCAGTCATATTTCAACAGCAGACCATTTCTTTGTAGGACATTAATTAAGACCGCTGTCAAACGCAATAATGTTCCGTCGTATATATTTTCTCTATTCAATTTACAATCTCAAATCGGAAAGCGTTATATTTGAAACTAAAACATGTTTTTTTTCTATAAAGCAATACATTACTACGTTCATATATATACGTCAAACTAATATTATGTTAAGTTAATAAAAAAGTACTGTGACGCAAATAAATGCTTTTATAATAAAATTATATGCAAATACATAGAATATAAACATGGCTCGTATACATACACAAGACTTGCAGGTATACAAAGGCTATATTCTCAAAAACCGATAAAGCGTTCCAGCGCTGAAAACTGCCGGGAATAAATATACGCAACGGAGGCTGGTTTATCACAGAGAGTCGAAACAACAGTGAATAACATGGGAAATAGCTAGTTTAGTCGATTGGCAGCTTAGCAAAAACTGTTAATTATTTTTTTAAAGAAAGTTATTACTTTTTTTATGAAGTTCAATGTCCTTATGGAATGTTAAATTAAGTAGACAAGATATTATTTGAAACCGTTATGATTGTTTTCTATTATTTACATCTATAATAATAATCATAATCCGGTCAATAAAAACAGAAATTCATTGCTTACGTTGTAATTTTGCTATCAACGTTATAGTTTTAAGCATTATACAAATCGAGGATAGTTTAAAGTTATTAAATATCACATAGATATAGTGCTGACTTCTTGGAATAAGAAGTGTGGTGAGTGTTTTCAAATGAGCCACGTCATGCAAAAATGGACCTTATGACATATCCGCGCGATCTGGAAAGGAGCTACACTTGAGTCTTGAGGCACCTTATGGCGGTAAAAATAGTTCCTGAGTAGATTGCACAGCTGGACTCGACCTACGCTGGCCGCATTTGACATAAGATCCATTTTCGCATGACTCGGCAATATATTTAACGTGTTCTAAATTAAACCCGTTAAATAATATGTTTTAAGTGATGAAGTAAAATAATTATGCGCATACAATATTATTTATATATAACACTAATGCTTTAAATGTATAATGCAAACAATTAATAAATACGTAATAAAATACCATTTGATATACTCGACTGAGAGACATACATATTTGTTTATATTTAAAAAATAACAATAATTTAATACATTTTATAATATATTGTTTCGGCACCAGAACAATGCTATTAGTAAATCGCGTTCAATTTGCTATTTATATTGTTTAAAATCAACATTTTCCTTCTGTATCGATTTCAAATTATTGCATTTCTAAGTATTCTAGAGCAAACTTGTATGTCGTATTAAGTTTTTATATTCTATTAACGTGCGTCTTTTGCATGGGCATATATTGATTGTTGATGGTCCTTGTATCACCATCTTTCTCAACTGCCAGAAAAAAAGCTGGTATCTGCTTTACATTGTTTGACTGCGCCGGAAATTTATGGGCATATGTAGCTGGCAGACGGATTGATTTTCCTAGAACAAAAAGCCCCCGATGGGTCCTGTTAAAGTGGTCTCACGTGTACTCCAGCCAGTAAAATGTTGTGGGTTTTTAAACGAGGTAAATATGAGACTCAAGTCAATCGATCATTAGTTGTACATGAACCATATTTGCTCATTATAGATGATAAAATAGAAAGGTGCGTTACATAATTGTAAATGAAGTGATACATGTTCTTATGGTCACTGTTTGTGAATATTCTAAATCAGCTAAATGCTCAATCATGAGTGCGTTTTAATTAAAAACAACAATATATCTTAGTATATCCATTAATGAGTAAAACGGAAATTATAGACGCATTTTCCAATTAACCTTTTATTATGCCAACATGGATAATCAAACGGAATTATTAAAATTTGATAATAACATATACGAATCATTTTGGAAAATGAAAGATAAGACAGTCTTATAAATAAATTACATAAATAGGAAATAAGATAGAATATAAGGTATTTATTGAATTATACTAGTATGGCGTTTCTCTTATAAACCATTACTTCAGCTACTATTAAAACTGCTATTTATTAAAAACTCTATGAACTATGATTACTGACTAGTACGACTATGAAACGACTTAAACAATTCATTACTGTAAAGACGCTGCTATAACGCAAAGCAAACACACTTGCAGTTTTAGAATTGTTTTGACAGAGCACATCTAAAGACAAAATACTCTTGGATGAGAATGGCTTAGTTGGCAAAGGCCAGTGACTCATTGATAATGCCAACCATCACGTAAACATGTTTCTTTGCGAGCAGTGAGCCATTTAGACGAACATTCACATTTTATTCAAAGTGCAAATTTGTGAGGATTATAAACGGCTGATTCCGGAACATCACATTTTCATAATGGTTTCGTTAAGGTCTGTTTTAAGTCCGTAAGTGTGTTGCGGGCTTAAGTGAAGATGCGTTCAGCAGTGTGGGAATATATCAAAGAATAGTGTCATGCATAACGTGGTATAGGTATGGTGATTCAACATTCATGGAAACAAAGGAGTGTATTGAATCATACAACAAAATCTGAACAAAAGCTTTCTGTACTTAAATTTGTAAACATAATATTAATGTGAAATTTGGATTACTTATCATAATATTTGTGGAGTACTTGGTTTACAAAACACGAAAGTTATGTGAATTGTGATATGTTTTAAACGGAACTTATATGTGCTCAGAGATGGGATATTTCTACGTATCAAACACAGTTATGAAGAGCGTTCTTCTTACGCTTTCCATAATAGGACATTTGCAACAAGGTACGTATAATAATGACGGCTCTCACATCAGTTCTAGCACAATAAAAATGAATTTTCTTGTTTGTTATAATTATTTTTCTATTTTTAAATAGTTGTTTGTTTCATCTGTGTTGCACATTTATTTTTTATAAACCTGAAAATCGTTCATAGACATTTTTGTTCAGTGACATAATATACATTATCGTGTGAGGTGATTTGATGCGATTAAGAAGAAACATTATCATCTCAATACATTTGACGCTTTTACCTTGTTTTATAAGAAGTCAATCATGATTTCCTAATTTTGGTATTAACACTCATTCTGACGGTAAATTGTTAACAACATTGTCATTCGGATATGAAACATGCCTATGCTATTTGTAAGAAATTTATCATTCGAGTAAATGTTAAGCTGTTACAACTTCTTCGCGCTTTAATTATAGGTATTACCTGATATCTCACCTCCTACAAAAATGCCCTTATCCGATTGGCTTAGGGCGGTCACGTGCCCATGGTGTATTTTCCATACACCCCGAGTAATTTCCATACACCCCGAGTAATTTCCATACTTCTATCAACGTAAAAAAATGGCGTCTGTTCGATAAACTGCTAGATAAGTATTGTTATTAATATATAATATATTCTATATAATGTATACTATATACTATATAGTATATAATATATAACATTATATTTATAATATGATATATATAATATATAATATATATACAAGATATATATGATATATGATATATTATATATGATATATGATATATGATATATTATACATGATACATGATATATCATATATCATATATTATACATGAGATATGATATATGATAGATGATATCATACATTATATACTATATGTTATATATTATATAGTATATATTATATAGTATATTATATAATATATGATATATTATATTATATATTATAT
>VMBQ01000237.1:252273-300765 GCA_007657795.1 Dreissena rostriformis | reverse complement strand
TTTTTTTTTACTATTTTAACACAAAAATGGAAGTTAAAAAAGTTCTATCTAATAACTTTTTGCGAAACTGCTCAAATATGTTCATCTACGTATTGTTATCATAAAACAAAAATAAAAAAGGGGGGTCACCGCACTTTTAACAGAGATTTTTTTGTTCAACTATCCCTACCGTCTATGTCAAATTTCCTAAAATACAGCAATTAGGCGAAACCCAAGTACCGGTACACAGACTGTTATGCATAAACATTATAGATTGTTTACAATCTTAATTGGGATCACAACGGCTTACTAAAACACAGCACTAATACAATATTTAATCACAAACATAAGACCATACAGTATCAAACTCGACCTTAATCCTCCATAACAGGGACTTGTTGACAGATTTCGGCATGTTTTGGAGTTTGTGATTAAATGCTTTAAATTTATTAATGTAAACAACAGGACTAAAGAGCTCCAGGAAAAAAACAAGAGTGAAATAAAAGAAAGAAAAAAAGAATAAAAAAAAGTTTACCGCACCTGGGATCGAACCACTGAGTACCTATTATGAACCTACTCGGTCATAAATGTGTGATGATTCTGATAACAAAACTATTGGGTTGTGATAATAGCATCGGTGTTGCCATAAATATATTCTCGGTTAAATAAACTGCCGCAACACCCCTTAATACGGAATAAAAGCAATTAATGCAGTAGAACGTCACAGAAAAGCATACCGGTGTTATGTCCCTAAACTATAATTATATTAAGAATATTTCGCAAATAATCCTGTTTGTTCTGTGTGTAACATGTGTATTATATTTACATTTCTATATTGCGATGAGTACATATTGAAAAGTTCATATGTTAAACAGTTATTGCTTTACTTTTAACAACCCAAGGGTTAACTAGTGTATATCAAATATGTAAACAGGTCATCGGATTATTTAATATTTATTTGTGTTTTTTCGACTCTAAAGTTCGTGATAGTTAGTGTAGCAATCCCTGAAACGGTGCAAATGACGAAAATATTAAAATGAATAGTTTTTAAAACATTTTGTTACGGATACATTACCTTTATATGTAACAAACTCAACGACCATTGTTTTTATGATCACCAAATATATGATTATTTTACTAATATCAGGGCTACCACCTATATATTTAACCTGTACATTTGATATTTATTATTATATTCCTATATTTCATTTTACAAAATATATGTTATTGTTATCCGATATTATTTTATTACTATACCTTATAGTACAGTAGTATCATAAACATGTATATATTTTTGTGTTTGGTCCATAGATAGAATGAGTTATTTCTGGCTTTAAAACCATATTCATTACAAACAGGATGCAAGCCCAGCCCATACCTGTTGTGAGCCAAACTAATTATCGCCATCAAGTTTGTAATATCGATACAATTCTCCACGCAAGCACGATTCAATTACATTTCTAGCTGTAAGACTTCTGGAAGTAGGACGGCTAATAACCGAGTTCTGATTTATAGCGCATTCTCTACAATAGTTGCACTAAGTTATCTACCGATTGCGTTGGTAACACAGCATGAGTCCTTATAAAATGAGGGATTATCGAAACGTGTTGTCTAAGTGTTTATTATTATCAGTGGTCGTTTGCAAAATGGTTTTCACATGTTTGCACATAAACCGGATGCTTATTGACCTACCGGACTGACACAATCAATCTGATTCTTTAAAAAACATTCAAGACACGTAGTCAAACCCGTCAATCCAATAATACCACTATGTCTCTTTGTTTAGTTTTGAATATTTTTAATAACTGGATGCAACCTCAAGTGTATTATCTTTCAGGTGGTTTGGAGAAGAACGAACGAAGAATATCCATTGACAATCGGGGAAATGTCTTTCTCCCAGGACGACAAAATGTCGATCAGTCACTCCCAGATCACAAAAACCAGTAGTACCTGGGATTTGCTAATTAAAAATGTGAAGCCGCGACATGCTGGAATGTACGAGTGCCAAATCAGCGCAAACTACCTTATTGCTCACTATGTGACACTTAATGTCGTTGGTAAGATGATCCACCGTATTGCTCACTATGTGACACTTAATGTCGTTGGTAAGAAGACATAGTTGCCATTGACCAAACATGATGTCAAAAGTGAATTATTATTTTTTATTATGCCAACACTGTTTAAAATAAGCATTTTTAAATTATCAAAAACAAACAAAAAGCGTTTATGATGATTTAAAAAACACATTAAATTTTGTTCTTGTTTAGACTATATTAACCATTCAAACAAGTATTCACGTTAAAAATGTTTTAGTTGTTTTGAAGGCTAAGTCGTGAGTGTTTTTATATGAATCTTTGCGTGTTTAGTGTTTTCCACAACAAAATATAACGGTATTTATTATTGTTGTTATGAAACCGCAACAATGCTCCTGACATTTGTAGGAGTACAATTTTCGTTCACATTAACATTGCAAAACAACCCGGGATTTGCAAGAATATTACTGCCTGTCTATAATTTCATTCCTGGATTCCAATTATCAGCATTCTGTATTTAAATGCACCGTGTTCCTTTTCAGATAAATCGGAGATGCGACCAGGTAAACAGACCCCTATGCTAGCTAATGACGCGATAGACTTTCAAACAGGTATTTTGAAAGTGTCGTAAGCAAAGCCAACGACCCAGAAAACGGTTGGTCGTTTCACACATGTTTATATTCAGTTACACAAACTATGACACGTGTAACACGATTTTTAAATTTAAAAAAGAACAGGTGTTGACATCTTAATTTTTTTCTACAATATTAAATCTGAGTCAAGCGTCAGAATGACTTCCTGCCTCAACGCATGTCGTGCATTGCTTCGTATGCATGAATTCTTCCCGTAATACCACATTACTATATACACGTACATTGCGCTGATATAAATCAAACCGAATCCACATTGCTTAACTGAATATATAACGTACTATAATGTTCATTCTATCTGATTATGTTATACACTTTTCCTTATCCATATTTAAATTGAAAATAAACAAATTTCCAGTCTCCACACGTTCAATTTACATTTGTTATCGACCCCTTACTAATAAATGTTTAGTTTTTGTATTGTAGTTCTGTTCATTCACAGAAAAATGAGCATCGTTATTTTATTACATCGTAAATGCACTAAATGGCACTTTCAACCCAAAGTTTTTTTTTAATTCGAATTAAAAAAAAGCCAAATATATCAACTTGAAATTGAATGCGTTGTTATTTGAAATCATTTTCTTCAAATTTACATAAAACTCAACAATAATGCTTTGACATTCTAGCCCACGTGCGGCTGTTGTTAACTCGTGCTGCGCGTGGAAATGTAGAAATGCAAGTACTCGTCTTTTATTAATTTTATTTCGCATGTTCTTTTCTTAGGACAATCTGATCTCAAATATGTGCTTGACATGTTTTAATAATTGTTTAAAAAGCATGGGTGTGTAAATATTGTTGGCTGGTCGATCGTTTAAGCTGCAATTAAATTTGAACACCACCAGCTTCACCAAAGATATGTGCGGGCACATTACGCAATGGTTGATTCCGAAAGATACCTAAATGACTTGGAATAGATGGTGTAACTATGTCACATTAAGCATAATATAACAGTGGCATTTGTGGTGTATTTCCGATGGATATCGAGTTTGCGATTATTTTAAATTGTTGAACGACTTCCTGTGTAAAACAGAATCGATTTTATTTGGCTCGAAACCTAAGTTAAAGAAGGAGTCTAACCTTAATATTGCGTGCAATGGTAAAGTTTTACAGCACACTGACTCAGTCAAATATGTGGGTGCTACTTTAGATCAATATTTAAGTTTTGAAAGTATGGTTACATCGGTCATTAAGAAGGCAAATGCAAGACTTAAGTTCCTTTACAGAAAGCAAAGGTTTTTATCATTTGATACCAAAAAAATGTTAATTGTGTCCTTGATTCAATGTCACTTTGATTATACCTGTTCTATATGGTATTATGGCATTTATCAGAATCTGAAGAACAGACTCCAGGTTACACAGAACAAGATCATTAGGTTTATTTTCAGACTAGATCCAAGAAGAAACATCAATAAAGAATACTTTCTTCAGTTGGGTTGGTTACCTGTTGAAAAAAGAGTAAAACAAATAATTATTAACCATGTTTTTAAAATACACTCAGGTTCTGCCCCTATTTACTTGAATGAGAATTTTATTCTAGCCAGCACTGTTTATAACCATAATACCAGATTAAGCAAAGGGTCATGTTTCAGTATCTCTAAAGTAAAAGGGTTTGGCAAAAAGTCCTTTCTATATATGGGATGTTCTTTATGGAACAGCTTACCCATTGTCATAAAATATTCCCCCAACTTACAGACATTTAAGATTGCAGTTAAAACGCATATTTTAAATAGCGTATAGTACTTGATAAAGCCTGTAATCTCTCTGTGATGACTATAATTATTCAAATGATGTGTATTGTTATTCAAATGATGTGTATTGTTATTCAAATGTTAATTTGCTAATTTTACCACCCATAAGAACATAGTAGTTGTGCCTTGCTATGACATGTCATCATTCATCCAGGACCACAATGGAAATAAGGAAATTCACATTCCTTTTTTGTGCTATTCTGGGTATATGAGTACTTGCCCTGGTATACTATGATAGTAACTAATATGTGTTGCAACAATTTTATTTTTTTTCTAAATGATATAACAAGAAGCAATATTTATGTATTTTTTACCAAATGATAGCTTTCTAATTGCTTTTAAGCTCTTGTCTTTTAGCTGATCTGTGATATTTGTATTTCATGATATGCAGTAATTTTTAATTATGTTGTGTACCATGCCATATGTATTTTATATACTGAAATAAGTCTATCTATCTATCTAATTGCATTTGGGAAAAGTTTGTACCCGCACACCAGTGTTCGTTTGTCTTCTGGACTCAATATGAATGCGGAAACCGCCCGAGAATGAAGTCGGTAAAAGGCTTATATATAATTGGTATACTTGTGCGACATTTTCCTAATGTTTACTGCAACTGAGTTTTACTATTGTCGGTTAATTTGAATGTAACACATGACACCGGATACATACCTACCATATAAATATATAACCAATCTAGCTCTATGGATGATAAAGGACACAATTACCTGTCAGGTACCTTTAATTTACAACTTGGCATACAATAAATAAAATATTTATCTAATGTAAAATAAGAACTTCCTTTCTATGTGAGCATCGGTTTTCCATACTTTGCCAAACATCTGTCAAGTTTATGTGCTAATTGCTTCCTTCTTTTTATTTTAATAGTATAATGAACATTATTTATACTGTCAAGTCTTTAAGTAATTTCCATTCAATGCCAAATGATGCTTTACGCCTGATTTCAGAATGTCGATTGTGTTTCTTCAAGGTAAAAACTGCCATAAGAGTATAAGCTCAATTAGTTTGTCAGGCGCCTGCAAGCTCGTGATAAAATAGTTGTCGAATGTAAGCAGAAGTCATGGACTTACAGCTCTTTACAAAGAAATATTCAGCTTGTGTGAGTATAACTAATTGCTAAATATAAGTCTTACATTATTATTAATTTCGTAACACAATATTGCCATAGCATGCCTCCATAGTTCAAATAAAATTTAGTTTGCAGACAAACAACTTTTGTTACTTATGAACGGAACTTCCTTTTCCTTTAAGAACCAATATAATATATGCGCTGTGTGTAACATTGTGCATCTTTTCATATATAGGCATCGTATAACACTTCTCAAGAGCCTTCCTTAAATGTTTAAATATAAAATATCTTAGGGATATGCGAAAAACGTTTCTAAATGAAATTCACATACTAATTTAAATGTCATAAAACATTGTTAATCACGTCATTTATACAAAAAATCAATTATCCATCACCCATCAAATTCCGAAAGATTACAAGATTCATAAGTTCATACACAATTATACGAAATGAGATTAATTTGAATGCATACCATTGCGGCAATCGGAAAAATCTTGAGGAATCAAAATTTTCACAGAAACAAACAAATGGTAAACAATTAAACTCCAGATACTCCATCAGGAGGGATAGTCATGTTCTTATCCACTACGTTTATAACATATCACCATATATATACAGAAAATGATTCAAACTAGTAGCCCTGCCTTGGAACGGTAACTGCAAAGAATTGAGGGCTAGCCGAATTTATCCCGAAATTAATAACAAACCTAATACGAGTCTAAACAATTTTAATCAAATGTACCTATTCAGACAGAAAATAAACATCATGCCAAAATGTGACACGTGAATCGAACATAGATCCTTTTTGTGTTCAAGTATCGTAAGTATCAGAATTCTATCAAAACTAAAAGTGGAGAAGGCTTGTAGTTGTAAGTATACAATGAAATATGATTATTGCGTAAAATACATTTAACTATCAAGTTAGCGATGTATCTACTGTGTCTACAGAACATTGTCAACCAAATTAAGTACGAAAGATTGTACGTATGTTTCATCCATGTAACACAAATAGCTTTCCTGCATACTGTCTCTCAAGAGTGAAATATGTCAACATTTAAGATACGTACGGGGATACGTTTTACTTTATCTACACATGTCAAATCAAACTATTGCAGTATTAAATATAGCAAACAATGAAGCTACATAAATTATCAGGAAAGTAATTCGTGTTCTTATCCACTTCTTTAATGACAGAACACCAACTTTAAACAGATAATGATTAAAACTGGGATAACCGCATGGGAAAACATGAATGATGGAAAATAACATGAACTCTTTGCATTGTGTACCATTTACTTTAATTTACAAAAAGGGATAAACATCAACCGAATTGTTACATAAATGTTTTGAATACCGAATTGCTTGTAGTTTTTGCATGATAAATAGCCACATTGTTTATGTACTGTACTTGCATTTGTTGTATTAACCGGGATGAATATAAATCCCCATGGGTTTTGAGACTTCTTGATAATCAAAGAGCATGGATCTTTTTCTAAGATGTTCTTCATTATTGTTAGATGTTTTAAAAACATATAATTGTTATAATCTACTGATAAAGCTGACGTACCAATTATTTATATACTAAAATATTTCTGCATTTGGCAAATCGTGCAGTTTAATGTTTGTGGAACTAATTGGGAGGCGGTTTTTCTTGTGTTATTTTCGAGGCACATGTTAACTTCCTTTTGTAATCTTTTACCCGAAATGTGTAATGTATGGGTGTTCAACGTACAATTTAATAACACTTACTTTTTAATGTTTGTACCATTAAATATAATAGGCAATTGGGCAACAGAGCAAGACTATTTTTATTTTGTTTTGAATACCAAATTTAAAGATTGTTTTGGCACGCGTAGAAGGTCTTGCATTTGTGTTGTATTAAACTTAGACGAATATTTATCTCCTGGGGTATTGAAAGTGCAATACTAGATTAACAAATAAGATGGTTATGTCATTAGTAATTCTTCGTTTTTGTAAGGTGTTGTATACATATTAATAGATGCTATATCCTGATGCTACTCAATGTTTTTATATATTAAATGTTTCCAGCCAGTGGCAAATTGTGTTTGTTTAGTGTCTGTGGAAAGAATAGTGCTTTTGAGAAATAGGTGAGGACAATGAACACTTTACATTACACAAATTAACCTGCATATGTCAAATCAGCGTCATTCGCTTATCAGACACTTTGCAACATCTCAAAGCATCACTTCAGCGATTTTTACTTTGTGGCATTAGAACGCCCGCTTTAGAGTTATTCGATTGCACTTTATGGCAAGAATGGGATAAGAAGTGAAATAAAGATAGAGAAAAGCCGCTATTGGGTGGTGTGTACATGATTTTGTACGTTTATGAGTCGTAATGTAAACAATTATTTACAAGTAATGATTTATACTAGTATCAGACGCTAGTACCTCAATATAATTACATTTTGCTACTGGGGCTTTACATATTGTAATTATATTACATATAAATATATAAATATTGTGTTTCATGTTCATGGCTTATGTAATACACATAAACATATATTACTAGTAACAACTCTTTTTTATCACACCTAGTTTAGAAACATTGTATTGCTATTTATCAAGTTGTATAGTTATATATACGTAGTATGCACATATGATTCGTATCACCGCATGGCCAGGTCAAATCTTCAATGACGCATGTGGTGGTTGTAATACAATATATTATTAATGTTAGCATCATAAACTATGTGTAGTGTACAAACTGCACGCAATATATCGTTTACTTGAGAGTTTTGGCCTTCTTGATGTGTTTATTTAATAAAACATTAAAACTGGAAAACATGAATGCATGTTATCATTTATAAATTAGTAAAACTTTTATCAACGTGTGCAGTGCTGTGAAAGAAAATAATAATCGTGTGTTTAAGTATTGTTTTAAATGATATGCTAATAGCAAAGAGAAATAATGTAACAATGTCGGATGTAATGCAATACAGCTAAATTATTGAAACAATGTAACTATAACAGTATGCGTAAACATAAAATGTTAAGTTTATTTTTTGGAAGCGAAACATCTTTATATAAATCATTAACTTACATTATAGGACAAGTCATACGTCATATTATTAATGTATAGATCCTTATGTAACAACAATATGCAGCTGTACGTTATTGACGTCGTTTGACGTGCCGTTTCCATTTTCGGTTTGTTTATTTCCACACCTCGAGCGCTGTATGGATCTGTCACTTTAATGTGAATCCTAAAAACAAATGAAAATAATAATAATATTGGATGGCGATTATAACACCCGATTTATCTTATTAAACATATAATCAATTGCCCATGAGACAAATACACGCCTTTGGTATTAACTTGTTTATAAATGTCACTTCTGTGAATATTTGGAATGTAATATCACGCAGAATAAAAATCATTATCTGAATATTATTTCCATAAATAGACATGTTTCATTCTGCGATGGAGAATTGGTGATATGGTGTATTCGGAAAACCATACATTGCATGCTATTAAGACTGTTGTGTCTGTTTATAATCAAGTGAGCCATAAAAGCATTGATTCCGCGAGAGTTCGTGGGTTAATAAATAGGTAAACGTAATTGTAGTCGCCCGTTAAGTCAGACAGTGTGTCTCTTGTCCTCTTGATATGGGCACCGGACTAAGCGAAGAGGTCAGATTCGAGAGCAAATAAAATGTGAAAGTAACATTAACACGGAACCTAATATATTTTAATTTAAATTGAGTTAATATTTAACGAATTGTTTTACATCCCGGTTTCATCTGAAAACATTCCAAAGCAATTAAGAAGGACTCTGTTTTATTATTACAGAATAACCTATATTGGAGTTAATCCTTTGTCTATGAAAAACATGCCGTGTTTCATATTGTGCATGTAAGATTATCTGATGAAAATACAATCGAGTGACTGTTCAAATCGATTATCGTATGATGATATTGCAAATCTTTAACGAGGCAATATTTAGTATGTTATACAAATATGAAATAATATGACTTGGTGGAATGTGTATTGATGTTATTTATTTTTAAACAATATGTATTTCGTCATTATAGTTATTATATGGGAGACGTTTAGAACATAATTTGTGTATATTATACATAATACAAGCAAAGTATCTGTAATTTCAATACTGATACAATCATTGTTTATTTTATTTTTAATATATTCGTGTTGATTCCAACCAAACACAATTGTCACCTATCTATACAAATAAGTTATAAGTGATCCCGCAATTGTCAAAGCGTATTATTTACCAGGATGTGACGAGTACACTTTTTCTCATGTCCAAAATGGGCCATAGTACCTTCAATCAACATTATGCTTGCATGAGAGTTTAAGTTTTTGGAATCCATGGTTATTCCAATATTTTACGGTTTGGTTAGACAAGTTGAATATAACGTTTTCATATTGAAATGATGAAGGCATGCATCATACTTATGTAAACATTTTATATGCGTATTGTTTGTGCGTTGTTTGTTTTGTTGTTTGTTTGATGTATCTTATAATATTAGTAGTGCACGGTAGATGGTTGATTATTCAAATCTCTGTATCATGTTTCTGTTTGAATTTACATAAACTGACATGCTCTGTCGATGGATTGCTGGTCCCAAATACTCCTTTGCGGATGCTCATATGTATTGATGGATTTCGTGTCAAAATGTCGTCTGTAATGGGAATGTAAGATATTAGTTGCAGACACACTCGCACGAAAACGAATCTAGATACTGACCAGCAAAGAAAATTGTACTGGGTCAGTTTGCCGTTATGTAGACTGTTGTTTGTAATGGGTCTCGTGTAGTGTTGTGTAGTTATTGCATATATGTATGTATAGCATTAAAAAGAACTGTGTTGGTTATAGTATAACGCACACTTAATTATAATCCATTCTTCCGTGATTAAGGACAGGATAATTACATGAATACATTTTTAAGCATAATTATCATCTTATAGTGTTCATTTCAACGATTCAAAGCCGAGCACCCTTTTTGAAGTTGTCATAGATGTTTTGGTGGACATTGTAGATTTTATATCTTCCATGCAATCTTCCAACTGTTTACAATACAATGCGAGGCACCAAAGGTGCGCCATTTAACAGTTTATATTTCTACACATGTGAAATAAAATACGGCTAGGTAATTTGTTTCGACATAACACATGTTTAATACTCATTAAATGTTTGTGATTAGGCCATTTTGAACATTTGGCCGGTTTGACTTGATTCTTTGTTTTGTGCCTGATTACTGTTCCAACAAGAGCCAACACAATAGGAGGCAACACTTTTAATAAGTTTTTGTTTCAGCAACAAAATCATGAAAAACATAGAAATAACGAAGACATGTACATGACAAATTCAGCTTTAAAAATGTTAACAAACAACTTTATTTCGACACACAGAATGTTTAAATAAGTACACACAATAAAAAACATTCCCACAACTAGAAAAACTAAAATATTATTCTATATAGACTGCTGCACTGCAGTGAGGCCCGCAATAATGTTACCCTCACATGGATGTAGGCAATCCATGTTGCACTGTTTTCATCTAATGTTTCAATTGTTTTGCATCCAGATTGTTATACAATATCAGCTACACAATTTCATATATCACCGACGAACGATAATTGAATATAGTTTTGACATCGTTATAAGGAATAAAACATGACGCGAAGTGTTATACATACACAACAGTTTATATCGTATATTTTGTTTATGACGTTTTTCGTTTCAATTTATCGTGATGTTCTGATAATGATTTATCGTGCTTGCATGCATGACCAAAATCACCACTGTCATTTAAATACGTATTTTAATTCATCAAACATATATAACCTTGTAAGAAAATCGGAATCATTTAATATGCGATATATATATTTGTTCCGTCGCAATATGAAACACTCTGAAAGATTTATAGTTTTAATGGTGTATTGCTTCTTTAAAAATGTGTCTAGTTCTTATTTTTGCCGATTGATCGATTGCAGTTGTTATTTGCATGCATGCGTTTTTGCACTTACTAAACACAGTCTCTGTTTTACAATTGAACTAGACGTGCAACATTAAATTAGCCCAAGGGACACGACTTACATTATAATATCTGAATTGTTAAGAGCTTGGTGTTCTCATGACTTTGATTTAAAGACAAAGCAAAACAGCGCAATTGATTAAGTCCTAAACCGCGTATGAAGTATTTGGAGATAACGTTTCCCTTTATAAAAGAACGATGGTGTTTAAATCAAACTTCTTTTAAGCTTGGATTTAAATATATTCAACGATTCACTACTTTTTACTTCTTCTGGTAGTATATTCCATTTTCGAATAACTTCTGGTAGAAAGGAATTATAATAAATGGTTGATCTTGATTCGGATGTGCGTAATGCATTTGCATTACGGATATTATACCGAGTAGCAGCTCCGACATGTTGAAATACCAGGTCGGTCAAGTACTGATAGGTGAGGGAATTTTGCGTTTTGTAAAAAAGGAAAAGTTGATGTTAATCGCGTCGATCTTGAAGCGGTTCCCAGTTAATTTCTTTTTGCAAATCGTTTAAGGATACTAATTTGGATGCTCCAAATGCAATGCGCGCTGCTTCGGTTAGATTTTTGTCAAGTTCATGTTTTTCTGCTTGAGTACAATGATCCCATATTACGTCTGAATATTCAATCAACGGTCGGATAAATGACGTATAAATTATTTCGAGTGATTTACGGTCAAGTTTAAATCTCAATTTTCGCATAATATTAATTCGACTCCATGCTTTATCTGATATATATATTTAATATGGATGTGCCACTAACAATTGTTCGAAAGGAAAACTCCTAGATGTTTGAGAGAGCTTACTTCCGGTATTGGCGTTGACAACATTGTGAAGTTATAGGTATTCGGATGTTGCTTTCTGGAGAATGTAAGTGTTTCAGATTTGGAGGGATTAAATAAGACATGCCATTTTAAGACCCAGTCAGATATTCGGTTGGTATCGTTTTGCAAAATTGCATTTGACGTGTTTGGGTCATCTATGATAATATATAGGGATGTGTCGTCGGCAAATAGGCGAATGTTACTTTGGATATCGTTTACAATATCATTAATGAATATTAGAAATAAAAGGGGCCCTAATATAGTGCCATGTGGAACAATTTGAAACTGCGCCTGGAAGTACTACGCGTTGACGTCTTCCATTAAGATAGTTTATAAACCAAGAGTGTACCTTTTCACGGATGCAAATATTATTCAGTTTATGTAAAAGACCCAGGTGCCAGACTTTATCAAATGCTTTACTAATGTAAAAAAAGACAGCTTTAACTTCTATTCTATTGTTGCAAAACTTATCGTAAATATAAGTAAGTCGGTTTGTGGTTGAATCACCTGGCAAAAAGCCAGACTGAAATGAGGTCAGAATTTTGTTTCTTATAAGGTTATGGTACACGTTTTTTTAATATTTTTTTCAAACACTTTTTCCATTGTATTAAGCAATTATATAGGACGGTTGTAAATCGCTAGTTTCGGGTCACCTTTTTTTTTAAACTGCACTGACGTTCGCTTCTTTCCAACAGCTTGGCATCATAGGGGTCTGGAACGGTGTTGGGATAGTATAATAAAGTGTGTTAAGACCGAAAATGCAAAAAATAAAATAATATAATAATAGTAACAAGGGATTCAACTCAAAAATTTCTATTTTCTGACAGCCATCAATCAGAGTCCAGTTGCATTGCCAAAACATAATACAAATCAACAAATTTGGCATGCTGATGTAGCTTAGACATAGCTTTATCCAAAAACAATAACAACGTTTAGAAAAAAGGCATTGAAAATTCTATTTTGAAGAACTTAAACACTCAAAAATTGTCTCTTTTTTTACTCGGCCAAGAAGTCGCAACACGGCGAACACCTACATTCACGCCGTAAACATGTGTATAGAACGCATCTGCGGTCCTTTCTTCGCATGCAATCGATAAATAAACCGATATTTTGCCAGCTTACTATGTAATCATATGCGCAGAATGCAACTGATCTATAATTTCAACTAATTTTCGAAATAGATTTTACGTTTTAACCGAAGGCGACCACTACTTGTGACACGACTGAAAGCCTACACAACTTATAATACGTTTATTCTCATTGGATAATAATTTGAAGTACGGGCCGGTAAGTAATAAGGTATGATGGTGAATGCCGGGCTTAAGTATGTTTTGTAAACATTGACACGTGCTTTTCCATTCCCCACGCACTACCAAGTATCACCAAAGACAATAAAATGTGTTGGGAGTGTTCGACAATCATTTGAAGAATAAATTATTTTAACCATACTTTTACAAGACAAAAACACATTTATAAACGTTCACAACTGAAACTGATAATGAGCAATAATATATTTACAAACCTGAGCGTGTAATTATTGATTGTCTTTTACATGAAAGTTAGTATCATCCAGTTTGTGGAATCTGGCTTCTCCGAAAAGATTATTTCCAGACAGGGAAACCAGTACTAATTTGTGCTAGGCTTAGAGTAGCGTTGTTGTGTTTAGTTTTTCCACTTCAATAGCCAATGAAACGATGTTTACAAAACATCTCCAGATGATCTTAATGGCTGTATTGATAAACAAAATTTGAAGTCATCACAATTTATGCAAGAAACTATTTATTCCGACACTTTTGACAGGTAAAAATCAAGTTATTTGCATTGTTATGTACTTTTTTCCTATTGCAATGTTGTACAGTGTGTGCTTTTTCGTTCTAGACACATGTTTAGGGCGTGAATGTGGGGGTTCGCCTTGTTGCGACTTCTCGGTCGAGTAAACAAAAATGACAGTTTTAGAGTGTTTAAGTTCTCAAAAATACGATTTTCAGTGCCTTGTGCTAAAAGTTGTTATTGTTTATTGATAGAGCTATGTCTTAGCTACGTCTACATGCCAAAGTGTTAATTTGTATTATTTTTCAATGCAACCGGACTTTGATTGATAGCTGTCGAAAATAGGATAAATTGAGTTGAAACCCTTGTTATTATTATTATATTATTATTTTTTTGCATTTTCGGTCTAAACAAACTTTATAATACTATCCCAACACCGTTCCAGCCCCCTATGCTTGGCATTATACATTTGTCGAGTGAAAAATTAAAAAAGTCACAGAAAGAGGGGGACAATTCGTCTCTACATTCTTTTAAGATACGGTTACTTATACCGTCAGGTCCTGATGCTTTGTCTACCGAGAGTGCTTTGAGAATATCATGAACATCAGAAGGAGTGATAATGAAGGATTCCAGCAAGTTAGAAATTGGAACATAAGTGAGATCGGGTTAGTTTTCGTTATCAATGTCAGTTTTTGACTGACTTTGAAAGAAATTGTTAAGAATGTTCGCCTTTTCAACGTAATCAGTTACAATCGAATCGTCAGCGGGATTAATGAGAGCAGTCATAGAGTTATTAAAAGGTTTGTTGATAAATGGCTTAAGAGTTCTCCACCAGTCCTTAGCTGTGTAGTTATTTTGTTTGAGTTTTTCGCATAGGCTATTGTAGTAATGATCTTTCGCTTGTCTAATGAATGATGTGGTCTGGTTTCGAAGCATGCGGAATTTTGACCAATAATATACACTGTGTTTACATTTCGCGTGTTTGTAAGCTCGTTTACGTTTTCTTATCATACGACGTATATGTGTATTGAGCCAAGGGGCGTCACGCGGTTTGATCTTTATTAGCCGGTGTGGAATACAAAGTTTGGCATTACGAATAATAGTAACAGTGATATAAGTGCAATATGTTTCAACATCAATACTTGCAATTGATTCCCATTTTAATGTAGAGAAAGTTTCGAGTAAAGAATCGTAGTTACCGTCCTCATATTTCCATATATGTTTTAATTCATTGTCACAACAGCCGTGTTACTTTAACAGCTACAGTTATTTTAACAGTAATCAATTAATAAACATGGCTTCACCGGGGTATGTTCAATTCAATAATATGACAACCTCAATGCCATATATTTACGGCAAAAAACTGATTTCAACGCACTGCTTACTATTCTTTTAAACAGGATTGATAATATAAATAAAAAACTTGGAAAGTTAGAAACCAAGCAACAATCGATATTCTTACGGTGAAATGAAAGAGCCTAGACAAAAAAACGTTTCCCAAATTGAGAGCAAAATCCTCGAAATTGAAGAAGCCGCCACTTTGATAGTAATATGCTTGATAATTTAAATTAAAAAAAAAAGAAAAAAGAAAATCGAATTGGTGGGTGGACGACTAAAACACAAACGACTAAAAGAACATGAAGACCTCATGCAGCACGAAGTCACTGATCTCAAATTTCAAAGCGTGCGGGATAATTTACTGTTTTACAAAATTCCCTAGGAAAATGATGAGTTGTGCGAAAAGAAAATCATATACTTTTTGAGTTAAAATTATTGATTGAAAATGCATCCAGAGACATTTAATTACACCGCGTGCATAGGTCGTTATAATAGTACAATACTAAGATATATATATAATCGCAAAATGTGCATACTATCCGGATAGAGAAAAAGTGTGGAAGGCGTCCGAGGAGCTCAAAGGGACCCCTTTTGGAATTTCGGAGCAGTAAACCAGGGAGGTGATGGAAACAAGACAGAAGTTGATACCAGTCATACAAGAGGTCAGAGAGGAAAATAAAGAGGCCTTCCTGAGAGTGGACAAACTCTTCATCCACGGCCGTGAGTAACATTATTGGATTTTGTGAAATTACTTTTACAATATGACACTATTTATGTAACGGAAACATAGACTTACTCAAAATCTAATATCAAACTGTCTGAATTAAGTGATCCAATACATTATATATACGTTATTTAAATAGGCGTGCGAAGCGTTCAAGTAGAGGCTAGTGTTATATTAGGGATATTTTAAGAAAAAGGTTATCGGTTGTAAAAAAATATTGTCTACTATGGGATAAGCTTGATAAACACTATTTTAATACTGCAAATGGTCTGTTTTTTTGCGGGGACATATATAGCACCCGAAAATTGACCTGTTTGATTATCCTATGCCTAGGGCAACTTGTGTTTTTAATTCAAACCATTCGGGGAGGCGTTACTAGACTTATGTACGGCTTCAAATTTCGAAATCGTAACGATAGACTACATAACGATTAGAATATTGTAAGAATACCGTGTTTTACAAATAATGGGCAAAGATAAATAGACTGACTGTAAACACAATTTGAAAATATTGTGCATTTTGCAGTTAAAGAGTATAATACATATTCATATCCCCCTTCCTTGGATACAATTTACAAACAGGGACTACTAGCAAGAAATAAACGCGAGGACCTTAAACATTTGTTAAATTGTCACATGGAAGCTTTAATTCCTGAATTATCGAGCGATATTGCGAATTTCGAGTCGAGTCTAATACGCGGGAAAGAAAATAACGATGAAATTGACAATCTAGTTTTAATTTTTACCCAGTATCTAACGTCTACAGGTAATCCGTATTTCGCACACACTATTAACGCCGATTTAAATAAATTCGATTCACACGACAAAAATAAACAAAAATTGTATAATGCGGAGTGCGAACGAAAACGTAAAGAATTTGAGGATACTACAAACAAATATAGCAAAATTAATAACGAGAACAATCGCCTTACAAAATTGTGCCACTGCTTATGAAATTTCAACTTATGCACAGTTCGGTTCAAGCCGGGCTATATTACAGTTGACGCCATATTTATCGTCAAAACATTGATTGGAAGTCATATAAATTATATCCTAAAATTAATTTGCTGTTTTGTCGATTTTTTTTTAAAGGCATTTGACCAAACGGATCGTATGCATCTCTGGTTTAAGCTCTTTCGGTCTGGTATTGATGGCAAATTATTGTCCGTTTGTTTTTTTGATATTTGTATGATTAGATTAAATTGGGTGGTAAACATATGAATAGCATTTCTGATTTGTTTGAATCCGATATCGGTGTATTACAAGGAAAGATATGTTCGTAAATAATGATTTGAGTATTCTTAAATGATATTAATTTGCACTTAGAAACAGGTATATATGCGGGCATAACTATTGATTAATTATCGATTTATCTTCTAGTAATCGCCAACGAACCCAGTATTAATTTCAGAATTCGCAGAGGGATTTCTATCTCCCTCCATCTGCTAGAGTATTGCTCGAAGTTGAATATTACGTTCAATGTCGAAAGACAAACATTGTTATCTTTCATCAAGGCAGTTTAAAAATTGATATAATTGGTTTTATAACAATAATCGTATTGAAACCGTGAACAATTTTAATTATCTCGGAATAGTTCTGTAAACTAGCGGCGCATTTGTATAAGCCACAAATACTTCATAAGCCAAATCGCTTAGAGCGATGAACTATTAACTGTTATGAAATCTTTGAATATACCTGTTAAAATCGTGTTTAATCTGTTTGATGCATATGTTGCCTCGATTCTTAATTATGGTAGCGAGGTGTGGGGATTTGCTAAAGCTAAAAATATTGAGTCCAACGAACATTCTGTAAAAGGCTTTTAAATGTGAAAGCTTCTACAAACTCATATGCTTTGTATGCTGAAGTAGGTAGATACCCGATGTATATATGTCGATATTTACGCGTAGTTAAATATGTCTCAAAATTGTTCAATGAACAATCGTCCAACTGTTTTTTTAATCTGTATTATTAGTAGAACATTTAAGGAAGCATGAGATAACACTCTCTCCAAATCATGGGTATTAAACAAATTTGAAACGTATGTAAGAATCAGGATTTAATGACGTATGGTTATATAAAAATATGTTTTGTTTCGCAATATATTACAATATTTGTTTATTTCAAAATGGCGAACTGATGTAAACTTCATCACTATTTCTTTACAAGGAATTGGAACCCATTTTCGAAACATCAATTTACTTAGACAAAATTGAAAATTCGAAATTAAGAAACATAATAGAAAAAAGAGCTTGTCTTCTGATGTTTTACTTATAGAAACTGGTAGGCACCAACCTAATCCAAGAAATGAGACAATAAACAAATTGTGTATTGTATCAAACCGAAAGCAAACAAATATCCTCCATTTGAAAATTCCAAATTTTCACTTTATGACCCCAAGTGATTCGACCTTACGCTTACACACTTATTTATGTTACAGTTTTCATAAGTGTGCCTGCACCTATCGTTACTGCGTGAAAATGTATTCGTATTTTGACAGTAAACCTTATTAATTGTAATCTCCTTTATAAATAAAAAAGGTAACCATTTGTTTCTGCAGGTATAGATATTAACGAAATGTTCATGGAATTATCAAACGTATCACTTTATAAAAGTCTTTGTCGTTTTTTCAGGGGCTAGTAATGTACTTCATAATGATGAAGATTATGGTGAACCGTATTTTCTTAAAGCTCCTAAAAACATAACGGTTCGTGAAGGAGACTTCACTTCTTTATATTGGGCAAATTAAAGTGTCGAATAGCGAACCTTGGACCGAAAATGGTAAACTTGGTAGGCTACATATTGTCCTGTTTCTTACATAGCTAGGTTTGTCCACTTCTAACGAACACCTTTGATAAACCTTTTGCATGAAGTATGCGACCTAAACAGTGGTTAACGTACATATTTTGTTTAATGCATCGCAATTAAAATAATTTCAGTATTTGTCAGGAGAAATTCCTAAATCAGAATGGTAAATTTAAAAACTTAAATATCATGTGTATGTAAAATGCTGGCTAGGGTTAACAAAGGTTATGTTATAGATAGTTCAACTATACAATAATGTTATATCCCGATTTCTAAAGCTCCCACTTATTGATTGTAAGGTTGCTTCGAATAAATATGTTGACACAGGTTTACAAGAAGATACATTAATTTGATTTGCAAACGCTTCAATGTTGTCGTAAAAATGTGCAAATAACACATTCTTGTTTAAGATTAAGGTAAGGGTAGTCAGACGGCATCGCGTACTGCACATTCAGAACTGAAAAGTGGGATGAGTATTAGGTCTTTGTATAAATATCAATGTACTGTCAGAAAAAATATGTATTTCCACCAGTTTAACTGTAAATAATAAAGCCTTACTCAACGTGTTGTGTTCGTACCTTCCAATCGCGTGTATACACATAACCGAACAAAGACACTAGTGGCTCTGAATAATTAACGGATTAATAAAGCATAACAAAGAATTGAATGTGTGAAACATAACAAATATCTATGGTCATTGTTTTAATAATCAGCAAACGTATAATTATGCTACTAAAAGCAAGGGTACCACAAGTACCATTTAACATTAAAACTGTATATAGTATACGGTATTATTATGTTACACAATTATATATGCAAACCATTTGGTATTTAAATACGTACTGTTTTGTTCAGTAGATGATATTTTATTATAAATGGCTTATCATAAAAATGCAAATTAGTATTATTTTTTTTTTTTGCATTTGCCATGGATAAAATATGTTATTAATGTCTTAAATCGTATATTCTGTTCAAACAGAAAATACGGTATCCGGACAAACGGCTACCAGACAATCGTCTATCCGCGTTTGTTTTGCATTCTCGAACAATCGGGCAATGGTCAATGTGTAACCAGGACAATTGGCACCCGTTTTAGTCGTTCACCAAACAAATGCAAAAAACGCAGGAAACCGATTGTCCGCGTTCCGTTTGTCCTACACTTGGAAAATACATTCAGCACCTACTTTCTAGAGCCAAACAAATTTTGACAATCACGTTTGTAATATTGATGCCATTCTCCACGCAAACACGACTTGCGTTGATATCATTGCAGAAGTCCTTTCAGAATGCGAGACTTCCGTCACGTTTTGCGTCTGTGCTTTTATAATACGTCTATAGAAACAGTACTACGTCGTTTGCAAAATCGTTTCCATATTCTGGTTTAGCATATGCGGGAGACTATGTGATTTTTCTCAAATATGTTATTGATCTGATTCTTCAAACAATATCCTTTTATCTGACACATTGTCTTAACCCGTTCATCCAATACTTGCATTTTTGTTTAAAGTGTCTTTGTATAGATGGATGCAACCTCGAGTTTGTTTTTCTTTCATATGGGTTGGAGGAAAACGAACACAAATTATCCATTGACAATTTGGGAAATGTCTTTCTCATAGGACGACAAAATGTCGATCGATCATTCCCAGATCACCAAAACCAGCAGAACATGTAATTTGCTAATTAAAAATGTAAAGCCGCGATATGCTGGAATGTACGAGTGCCAAATCAGCGCGAAATACCCTATTGCTCACTATGTGGCACTCAATGTCGTTGGTAAGATGAATTATCGCATTGCTCACTATGTGACACTTAATGTCGTTGGTAATATGAATCACATTATTGCTCACTATGAGACACTCAATGTCGTTTTTCAAAATGAACCGCCTTATTGCTCACTATGTGACACTTTATGTCGTTGGTAAGATGAACCACCTTATTGCTCACTATGTGACACTTTATGTCGTTGGTAAGATAAAACACCTTATTGCTCACTATGTGAAACTTTATATCGTTGGTAAGATGAACCACCTTATTGCTCACAATGTGACACTCAATGTCGTTGGTAAGATGAACCACCATATTGCTCACTATGTGACACTTTATGTCGTTGGTAAGATGAACCACCCTTTTGCTTATTATGTGACACTTTATGTCGTTGGTAAGATGAACCACCTTATTGCTCACTATGTGACACTCAATGTCGTTGGTAAGATGAACCACTTCATTGCTCACTATGTGTCACTCAATGTCATTGGTAAGATGAACAATCTTATTGCTCACTATGTGACACTTTTTGTCGCTGGTAAGATGAATCACCTTATTGCTCACAATGTGACATTTTTTGTCGTTGGTAAGATGAACCACCATATTGCTCACTATGTGACACTCAATGTTGTTGGTAACATGAACCACCTTATTGCTCACTATGTGACGCTTTATGTCGTAGGTAAAATGGACCACGTTATTGCTCACAATGTGACAATTAATGTCGTTGGTAAGATGAACCATCTTATTGCTCACTATGTGAAACTCAATGTCGTTGGTAAGATGAACCACCTTATTGCTCACTATGTGACAATCAATGTCGTTGGTAAGATGAACCACCTTATTGCTCACTATGTGACACTCAATGTCATTTTTAAGATGAACCACCTTATTGCTCACTATATGACACTTTATGTCGTTGGTAAGATGAACAACCTTATTGCTCACTATGTGACACTGTATGTCGTTGGTAAGATGAACCACCATATTGCTCACTATGTGACACTTTATGTCGATGGTAAGATGAAACACCTTTTGGCTCACTATGTGACACTTAATGTCGTTGGTAAGATGAAACACCGTATTGCTCACTTTATGACACTTTATGTCGTTGGTAAGATGAACCACCTTATTGCTCATTATGTGACACTCAATGTCGTTGGTAAGATGAATCACCTTATTGCTCACTATGTGACACTCAATGTCGTTGGTAAGATGAACCACCTTATTGCTCACTATGTGACACTTCAAGTCGTTGGTAAGATGAACCACCTTATTGCTCACAATGTGACACATTATCTCGTTGATAAGATGAATCACCTTTTTGCTCACTATTTGACACTCAATGTCGTTCGTAAGATGAGCCACCCTATTGCTTACTATGTGACATTTTATGTCGTTGGTAAGATGAACCACCTTATTGTTCACTATGTGACACTCAATGCCGTTGGTAGAATGAATCACTTTATTGCTCACTATATGACACTCAATATCATTGGTAAGATGAACCACCTTTCTGCTCACTATTTGACACATTATGTCGTTGGTAAGATAAACAACCTTATTGCTCAGTATGTGACACATTATGTCGTTGGTAAGATGAATCACCTTATTGCTCACTATGTGACACTCAATGTCGTTGGTAAGATGAACCACCTTATTGATCACTATATGACACTTTAAGTCGTTGGTAAGATGAACCACCTTATTGCTCACGATGTGACCTATTATGTCGTTGATAAGATGAATCACCTTTTTGCACACTATCTGACATTCAATGTCGTTGGTAAGATGAACCACCTTATTGCTCACTATGTGACACTTTATGTCGTTGGTAAGATAAACCACCTTATTGTTCACTATGTGACACTCAATGTCGTTGGTAAGATGAATCACCTTATTGTTCACTATGTGACAATCAATGTCGTTGGTAAGATGAACCACCTTATTGCTCACTATGTGACACTGTTTGTCGTTGGTGAGATGAACCTCTTTATTGCTCACTATGTGACACTCAATGTCGTTGGTAAGATGAACCACCTTATTGCTCACTATGTGACACTTTATGTCATTGGTGAGATGAAGCACCTTATTGCTCACTATGTGACACTTTATGTCGTTGGTAAGATGTATACCTTATTGCTCACTATGTGACACTTTATTTCGTTGGTGAGATGAACCACCTTATTGCTCACTCTGTGACACTTTAAGTCATTTGTAAGATGAACCTCCTTATTGCTCACTATGTGGCACTTAATGTCGTTGGTAAGATGAATCACCTTATTACTCACTATGTGACACTTTATGTCGTTGGTAAGATGACCCACCTTATTGCTCACTATGTGGCACTTCATGTCGTTGGTAAGATGAATCACCCTATTGCTCACTATGTGACACTCAATGTAGTTGGTGAGATGAACCACCATATTGCTCACTATGTGACATTTTATGTCGTTGGTAAGAGGACCCACCTTTTTGCTCACTATGTGGCACTTAATGTCGTTGGTAAGATGAACCACCTTCTTGCTGACTATGTGACACTTTATGCCGTTCGTAAGATGAACCACCTTATTGCTCACTATGTGACACTTTATATCGTTGGTAAGATGAACCACCTTATTGCTCACTTTGCGACACTTAATGTCGTTGGTAAAATGAACCACTCTATTGCTCACTATGTCACACTTTATGTCGTTGGTAAGATGAACCACCTTATTGCTCACTATGTGCCACTCAATGTCGTAGGTAATATGAACCACCCTATTGCTCACTATGTGACATTTTTTGTCGTTGGTAAGATGAATCAACTTATTGCTTACTATGTCAAACTGTATGTCGTTGGTAAGATGAACCACCCTATTGCTCACTATGTGACACTTTATGTCGTTGGTAAGATGAACCACCCTATTGCTAACTATGTGACATTTTTATGTCGTTGGTAAGATGAACCACTTTATTGCTCACTATGTGACACTCAATGTCGTAGGTAATATGAACCACCCTATTGCTCACTATGTGACATTTTTTGTCGTTGGTAAGATGAATCAACATTTTGCTTACTATGTCAATCTTTATGTCGTTGGTAAGATGAACCACCATATTGCTCACTATGTCACACTTTATGTCGTTGGTAAGATGAACCACCTTCTTGCTCACTATGTGACACTTTATGCCGTTCGTAAGATGAACCACCTTATTGCTCACTATGTGAAACTTTATGCCGTTCGTAAGATGAACCACCTTATTGCTCACTATGTGACTCTTTATATCGTTGGTAAGATGAACCACCTTATTGCTCACTTTGCGACACTCGATGTCGTTGGTAAAATGAACCACTCTATTGCTCACTATGTCACACTTTATGTCGTTGGTAAGATGAACCACCTTATTGCTCACTATGTCACACTTTATGTCGTTGGTAAGATGAACTACCTTATTGCTCACTATGTGCCACTTAATGTCGCAGGTAATATGAACCACCCTATTGCTCACTATGTGACATTTTTTGTCGTTGGTAAGATGAACCACCCTATTGCTCACTATGTCACACTTTATGTCGTTGGTAAGATGAACCACCTTATTGCTCACAATGTGACAATTAATGTCGTTGGTAAGATGAACCACTTTATTGCTCACTATGTGATACTTTATGTCGTTGGTATGATGAACCACCTTATTGCTCACTATATGACATTTTTATGTCGTTGGTAAGATGAACCACCTTATTGCTCACTATGTGACACTCAATGTCGTTGGTAAGATGACTCACCTTAATGCTCACTATGTGACAATAAATGTCGTTGTTAAGATGAACCACCTTATTGCTCACTATGTGACACTTAATGTCGTTGGTAAGACGAACCACCTTATTGCTCACTCTTTGACACTCAATGTCGTTGGTAAGATAAATTACCAAATTGCTCTCTATGTGACACTTTATGTCGTAAGTAAGATTGACTCTTATAGACTGCTTGCTTTTAGATGAAAATGAATGATAGTATGTATGAGCGGGTTTTTTGCCAATGACCAACATGCGTAAACAATTGAAATCAGAAACGAAGTTATATTTTTATTATGCCAACAATATTAAAAAAGTATCCTTTAGGGAACAAACTATTAAGAAGCAGCATGTATTCTGATTTAAAAAAGATACATTGAACTATAACATATACTATTGGTATAACATTTTCCTCCAATTGCTCACTTTACAAATGTTGAAGTTGTTTTAAAGGCTTTTTTTAAATAAAGGAAATGGTAATGAGATGCTTTTTAGGATTTACGACATACAACTATACCTATCTTATTCCCATTATAGTGATACACACTATTATCTATAAGCAAAAGTCTAGTTTTTCACCATAATATTACTGTGTGTATTATGATTCTTAACAAGCCGCATCATTTCTGCTGACATTATAGAAGAACAATTTGCATTCACATTAACATTGCACAGCAATCCGGGAATTGCAAGCATCTTACTGGCTGTTTATAATAGCATTCCTGTATACCTATTATCATAATTTCTAGTTTATGCTGCAATTTGTGAATGCCTAAAACCGTGTTTTTGTTTGGATAACTCGGAGATGCGACCAGGTTAAAAGACCCCTATGCTAACCAATGACGCGATACACTTTGATACAGGTATTTTGTCAGTGTTGTAAACAAAACAAAACAATATTTAGTCGCTAGACAAATGTTTATATCCTGTTACACAACCCACGACACGAATTCCGTTCTTTATTTAGTTAAGACAGGTGTTGATGAATTTATTTATCCTAACACAAAAGTTCTGAGTATAAAGTCAGAATGATATTCCTGTCTCAACGCATGTCGTGCATTGCTAACATGCCTCTTCTTCATAACCTATTTAAAAATAACTTCCTATCTATCCTTTTAGTATAGAGTGGAGCACGGAAACCTTACCCTTGCAGTTTGCTCTTCAATCGTTTTACAATACAAATAACTGTATAGTTTATGACAAATTAATTATGTAATGTTAACTTTTTGTAATCATTGGCAAAATATTGTAAAGAATAAAACTATGTCTACTATGTTTTAGTGTAACACGGGTTGTGGTTTTATGTTCTTCTGTTTAAGAACCGGAACACATTCATTATAAAGTGTTAATAGATTAATTAGCGTAAAACATGAAAGCCAGTTGCAAAGCATTCACGCATATGGCTTTAATATACTGATGGGTGAAATCATGTGCCATTTTATTATATGTTTTTCTTTTGATCTCTGTTTTGTAATTTAATTATTTATTATTGTTGATTCTTATAAGGTATGCGTCTTAACACAATATTTGTTCCCAGTGCATTATGCGTATTTTTCATACTAAATAAAGTTAAATGCGTTAATAGTACGTTTAATTGTAAAATAAGTTACTAAGCATTGGTAATTGTCATCATGTCAAGGTATACATATTAAGTCCATATTTTATATTTTTGTGTCAACAATATATTGTGCAAAATTGGAAATATCCGAAGGCAAACCTTAATACTGAATTTATTCCATGCATGATCGCAAGTTCTTTTTTTGTCTTCCGTTCTGTTTAAAGTTCACGGAATCTAAACCGATTTTAGGATTCATACCAAGATGCACCTCCCCCGGCCATGTTTCGCACCTCGGTTCCGGTGCAGATGTACCACGTAGAGTGGATCAGAGCTCACGGACCGGCATTCTCAAAAACATACGTAGATCTGCTCCATGTGTCAATAAATGTCAGCGTCCGGTCCCTTAGGCTTGTTATAGTTTCCCAACATTTTCAGTTGCTTTAAATTATTATTCAGTGTTTGTCATGCTTTTGAAAACTACAAAATAGCAAAAATATTTGAATGTGTCCATGCGTACACGGCTTTCAATCGAACCACACAGCTTCCTATATTATTTTTGTTTGTATTCGTCTTCATTCTGTTTCCTTACAAACCATAATAATTCAAATAACTAGTCGTTGGGCTCTTTTGTGTAATAAACATTCCTTGGTTTATTCTTTACAAATGTGACGTATCCACACAATTTTATCCTTGGTAAAGTCGTCATTTTAGTCAATACATGTAAAATTTTACCAAGATTTAATCAATTAATACATTCATACATCACACCCCCCAGACGTGGGTTTAATTAGGTTAATGCTACTATGTTAGTGTGAGTGTGTACTTAGATTTATCCCACGATTGAAGAAAGGTTTACATGGCGAAGCTTGCCGAGCCTTGTAAGCCTTTCTGAGACGAGTGGGAAAAATTTAAGTACACAATCACACTTACATAGTATTCTATTTATCCTACAAAATAATTAAAAACAAAAATGTAACCTATTTTTTTCTGTTCATCATACCTTTACGTCCCCGATTTTTAAGAAATTATGAAAAAATCGCTGCAGTTTTACCGGGAAATAAAACAACTGTTGTCGTTTGACGTGTTAATAATGACGTCATGAGCACGCGCGCTTAATATTTGTAAACAATGTGTTTTGCTATTTGTGTTGCATTTTGTGTTTAAAATATATTACATCTTGGTATGAAATTGTTTGTTTTGTTGAATCTGATTCGATTTTACTAAAAATGAATACTTTATAGTTGATTCCGAGTAAAATGACCTTCCTCCACACATGACTAGGTGTGGGATAAACATAGGTGTGGGATAAACCTTGTCTTTTCATTATGTTCTATAAAATCATTTAGCTGTAGGATAAAAAAAGAAACTAAGCAAATAGTATGTGTATGTAGAGCAGTGACGTAAGTAGTCAGTTCGGAGTGATTTTCTTATAGTTACGGGGCCTCCCGTTTTGAGGTCCTGTCCATATCGTTTAATAATCGTTTAAACTATTGTGTAGTTTATATTAGTGTTAAATAACATTACAACTACAATACATACTAGCTATTGTAAACAATGCTATCTCTCCTGATAATGCTTGTTTTGTTTTATTCCTAAATGATATTGCGTCATTATAATTTCAAAAATAATATTTATTGCATACATATCAAAATATAGCTTTGCACTTATCATGTTCATTTCAACGTGTCAATACTTATAATTGAAGATTTTAAAGATTGCCACATCGAAGACGTAACACAGTTGTCTCCAAATTAGTTGTGTATATTGTGCTTTGGGCTTTTAACACAAATACAATATTGAATATATAATTTACTGTCTGGTGATCGATGTGTTAATTGACTACATGAGTATAGTGAGTTCGCAATACTCGATATTGAAAAAAAATACTAATCAAAAACAAACTCAAGAATAAAATAAAGAATCATTATATGTTATGTAGTGGGTATAGGAGTGGGGGCATATGGTTAACCAAGTCACAAAAATGACAATATTTTACAAACAGAAAAAAAACAAGTGATACTACTTACATAATATGAAAGAAATGAATATCACACTAATTAACACACATTTCATAATGCAATAATGTTAAATAAAGGAAAACAGTTGAACAACTTACCAGGTTGGAATAAAACCACGAGAATGGAATAACGTCATCAAGATGGTCTTGGCAAAAGCAAGCATGGTCAGTAATGGTATAATGAAATCAACAGCAACATTTGAATGACCAATGAAAATCTTGCATCGGATCAAATCATTATGATGATTGGGCATAACTATTGCATCAGCCTGCATGGGTGAACAAACACTAAAGAGGGGAAAGAATGTCCACAAAAAAAGTAAATGTATGTTATATGAAAAATAGACAATGAATTGACCTATACTATAGTATTTCTTTTATTTGCCCATTAAATATCACCGCATGACCTTTTCAAATAGGCGAAATAAATAGTTACTCGTCATATATAAATGAACTCCGCCAGAGAGCAGTATTGGGTCGATATATCTACGGATTGTTTTTTTTTGTTTGCTACTTTATATTTGATCCAAATCACATGGTCAGCTTTCCCGACGAGAAGACGTATGGAACCCGGTTCTTTATTCTTATACTGTTAATATTTTCCCAATAACATATTTGCAAATGTAACCCAAGATAACAATTTATATGTGAATCGAAAACACAATCTTACGTGAAATTGTATTATATCTTATTAAGCTTATAATATCATAAAGTATGTATTTGTCAAAATATAATGCAAATATACCAACGACTATTTGACTGTAGAGTTTTATCAAACATGTTATTTTAGTTCTTTTTGATCGCATTGCTTTCTTATAAACGACATTTTAAATATTGTGCAAAGTATATAGCGATCTCCAAATTGAAAACTAACATTTCTGCAGCGTTATTCATAGTTTGAGTATCTGCTTGATAGATATAGGTTTCATACATCTAAATTGGCTCGTCTTAAAAAGTTATTCACTGACGGATTCTTTTTAAGACAACAATAACAATTTCGTCGTTGCAATGAACATTTGTCTTTTGTACTTTATCAGCATTAATGTGTTTAAATTTTACACAGTTTTTATGGTAAATATTGAAACATTCAACTATAATCTCCTTTTGAAAAAAAATTTTAACGGTAACTTTGTTCAAAGAAAGCGGAACAAAACTGAATATAATTGCATTAATAAATCATGTCTCAGAAATAGAAGTACGCAGAAAGAGAACAATTTGCATATGATAACATACAATAATTCCGAAAAATTGATTCATGGTTTATATGTGACTGATGTGAGATACAGCGTCCATTTTCATTCTTAACTAACATCCTAATCAGCTGGGTTCCTTACATCACCAAGTGTTTCGTCCGTTCAAACACTGAAAACTAAAGCATGTTGGGGCCTTAACGGTGTGTGTGCTGATAGTTAGCACCAGCTCTGGTAGTTTGTGCGGCGCAAAATCCTACTTGATATGTTTAGGCTCATTGCCTTAATATGCCTTCTTTCAGTCTCTTCCAGTTATTCATTACTCTGAACATCATCTGCAATGATGTTGTAGGGAAATTTTATCACCGATTTTTGAATGAGAAAGCTGAGACGTTCAAAATAAGTTTTTTCCCCTGGATCGAGTGACGTGTTGCATCTCCCAAATATGAGCTGTTTCAAGGATTCCAAATTGGGTTTGTGCTAACTGGTCTTTTTAAAAAAGTATTCACATGGTGAATGTATGTCGCATTGTGTTTTTTAAGATTGTTTTTCTACCTCTCAAGATCGATTAGATGTGCTATAAAATGGGGTACCCTGTTATGACGTCATTTGTATCTTTTTTTGAAACAGAGCCACATAGTGACATAATATCGTATAAGCTGCCAGTCTTTCCACACAGTTGGAAAATCAGTTCTTCTATAATTGTTCATCGTTTAATGTTTGCTGAGGTAGGTAACATAACATATTCCCGTCTTTGTAGAAAACTGATTCTTCCTAAAGAGTCTATCAGTGTCTTGTATAGTGCTGCATTGGCTACATCCAATTCCTTCACCAACGATGGCAGAGGCTGCTGGAGCTTATGTAAGTGTACGGACCAAGTTCTTAAATCGGCGAATACCCTAGCCATCGTCGGAGGTGCGTCAAGCACGATCTTCTGGTGTAATCTTGGAGACCGCATATACAATAGGAGGCCTGATGAGTAGGTCATGTTAATACATCCAAACCTTGCTCTTGCCAGTGATTGATGTATGTTCAATCTTTTTCAATCCCTTGTCAACCTATTCTGCCATTTCAGATATCGTTTCCTCGTTTTGGTCCGGGTAGAATCAAACTTGGACAACACAAGATTGTCTTGTTTTCTATGCCTGGTATTGCTTCTCGTTGGATTGTGAGTATGCACTGAATAGTGGCATGTCCCATTCTAATAACTATGCATTGTGAGGCGTATTTAAAACGTATTAGATATGTTTATCAATAAAGCCTTTACCTGATGGCATTCTAATCAAGATTTTATATTTGGACCTCCTTTTATTCCACTGTGCCATAGAACAAGGTTCATAGCAAGGGCGAAACAAGATGACAGAGACAGTTCATCTGCTTATTATGCCTTTCTCGACTTTGATCTACTTTGGCATGAAGTCATTGGGGTTGAAACACCGTAAGACGTAAATGGATACCAGCTTCCTTAGACTATGCGGAATCAAGATATCAAGTTACTTAAGTCGGGGTACCGCCAATATTATAATCAACACGAACAATGTTTAAATGTTTAATATGCATTGAAACAATTAGCGTGAATGATAATTTGACATTTCTAACACTGCCTTTTGACATTATAACTGCAAATAGAACTCGAAATTCCATTTATTACATGTCTGTTGGTAGCAAACAGGGCTCATAGAGTTCTTTTTTTTCGATATAATATTCATTACAGAACGTACAGTCATTTTAGTAGTCTCTTTATTGTATTAATGCCAGATGTGACTCATATGCTGCGCGTGTATGTACACATAACGCAAACATTAAGGATGATCAAATTTGAGAAAAATGCGCTACGCCAAAATATTTGTTCAACCTAATCGTCTAGTAGTCAAAAGTGCAGCTATCAAATTTGTCGTTCTGCGTCATTAGATTTCTCCAGATACTATAGATATTAGTTATAATTGATAATGTTGTCCTATAACGACAGAAGGTTTTAACTTTAGCGACTGATGAAACTATTAAATGCATTGTGTTTCATTTCCTAATGTCGATCATTCCTAAGAGAAATGTGATCAGTTATGATGTATTGTAAGTGCAGTTATAGAGAGTCTTACAATAATTTATACTTGCGAAATCTCAAATGGTATAATTGTTTGCATTAGATTCGGAAAAATCTTAAAACAGAAAACACACATTATTTCTTAAATGCAAATTACCAATGTTCTGTGCTAAAGAATATCGCAACTTACTACTTCTAGTTGTTTATCTTGGATTGGGTTAAATAAAACGTAACGAGACAAAGTGTCGTGCTCAAAATAAGATATAATGCACTTAATTGTTATTGTTACGGGTATAATTATATCTGTCACGATTGGAAATGTTCGGAATAGAAATGCTATTTATAACTGTTTTTTTTTTTCTTACGGATACATTCAATGGTAAGCTGTTATTGCTTATTTAATTGTTGTTTGATGTACTGGGCAGTAATCGTCAGTTAATTTTTGTATCGACATAACGCAATTCTGTTTCGTTTGTGTTATATCTGGCTAACGTGTTTGGTGCACCATCTCATTACTTCCGGAATGCCACTTACTGATAATTGGTGTTAAAAATGTCGTATCTGAGTACGTGTTGTGTTACGTAGTATGAGCTTTAATTAAACGTGACGGGATAACACGTCATGTTCCTTATTAGTTGGAGTCATCAAATGTATCATTCTGTTATTCTGAAATTATGTATGTAACAATCGAAAATAATTATTGTGTATATAGAACGTTTTTTTTTAAGGGTTACATTAAAGTTAGATTGCTGTTCATGATTTTGATTGTATGATTGAAAATATAGACCACGTCAGTGAATTGATTACTTTGATTACTTAAATCCTCTTTCGTTTGTGTTGGCACTGATCTCAATGACTTTTGGAGCGCATGTTTTGCAGTAACACATGCAACTTTTCAGAGAATAGTTGAAGATCGACAAAAGCGAAGGTCAAATAGATCGAGATAATCTGGCCAGGCAATCGGACATAAATGAGAATTACTGAAAATGGTCGAATTCAAGCCGGCATTATCGTTTCAACCGAAACAACTATTTCGACACGTGCTTTACACGACCGACACACATTCGGATGAGTTCTTCATCAATGTCGGCCTTAATATATCTAGGTAGTGCTGACTTATAAACCAAACAGGCCGTTGACGATACCCTCGATCAAGAAGAAGGGGAGGGGGAAAGTTACAAGTAAAAAAGCATGATAAAACACTGCCAAAAAGTAATTTAGCTTTTGTGGAATATAATCTTTTGTTTGGTGATATGGTGATATGATATCTCTTAAATCCATGACCATTTATTTTTTAAATGGATTGAACTGAATTCGTTTATCATCGAATTACCAGAATTAGCCCATTGAATCCATTTGTTTAAATAAAACAACAACAAATCAACGTTTCTACCTTGTTGTTTATTAGCATCGTTTTCATATTGTCAACTGATGTAGTGAAGTGGATGTAAAATCAGACTTCACATTCTTAAATTCCAAACAGATCTAAATATGTATGACTCGAGTCAAGTAGTATAAGAGTTAAACGAATTTCCTTTAATACAATACGTTTATGTTAGCTGCAATACTGTGGTTTACATATATATTTATATATGCCATGACCATTTGCGTAACATTGGGATATAAAGTTCGGATTTTACCACTGAAAAAGACTAACTTGTACAGGGATAGTATTGTAAACAGTTTCTATTTTCTAACATGAAGTTGATATTGACCTATATGATCGTTATGATAACATTAGATATCAGCCGATGCAATGCTTACGCAAATTTGTGCCATTTCATGTCTCAATAAAGTTAATCTTTTATGGATTCGATGTCGAAATCGCTTCAATACAAAATACAGACGAATATAAGATACTAGCGGGAAAAAAATGTTCTTGTACGACATGAATTAAAACAATAACCACATGTTTTGTTAAGTGTTGCAACAAACAAAACGATATTTAAATGAATTGATTTCGCGTTTTTTTTTTAATTGATGCATAATTTAACGATAAATATTTGAACATAGTTTTCAGATGTTCGTAATAAGTTTTGTTTTAATATGGTTGTAATTGTCAAAAACATGCATGTTATGAGCTTACTCAGTTATGATACTAAACTATGTGGAGTATGTTCCCTTACTTGAAACGAATACTTGGTAATTGTGTGAGTTAAGAAAACTCTTTTAAATGTTACTGGCTGTTCATGTACGAACTCTGTCACTGGCTTATTTCATTTGCGGTTTTTGGTTTGTATCACATCAAGAACAACTATAGGATGGCAATTAGTACCAATTATGTTAATTTGATAAAGTGTCAATTCCCAATTCAATTATCTAAAGATAAACGATCATAGATAGATAGATTTATTTCAGTATATAAAATGCATATGGCATAGATAAAAGTTATGATACTAAACTATGTGGAATATGTTCCCTTACTTGAAACGAATACTTGGTAATTGTGTGAGTTAAGAAAACTCTTTTAAATGTTACTGGCTGTTCACGTACGAACTCTGTCACTGGCTTATTGCATTTGCGGTTTTTGGTTTGTATCACATCAAGAACAACTATAGGATGTCAATTAGTACCAATTATGTTAATTTGATTAAGTGTCATTTCCCAATTCAATTATCTAAAGATAAACGATCATAGATAAATAGATTTATTTCAGTATATAAAATACATATGGCAAAGATAAACGATCATGCGTAATGTGACAAATTGGCATAAATTGTCCTGCGTCAAACTTTATTTTATAAAGACAACGTTAACAAGTTGTTTTATTGCAAATAAAAAATGATCACTTCTGTCTACCAATTGTTTATCATCGGATATACATTTGTCAAATGTGTGTGTTTAATAACTAATTACATTTATTAAAAGTTATTTACAAAAGACTCTTATTTGACTTATGTTGATATCACGATAGCTTGAGCGATTTGAAGTTCAATATACAATGTCTTGCAAAACTGCTTATAGCCACAACAATTTATTGGTTAACACGACGATGGCAGTTTAACTTTTTAACAAACGGTCTCTGTTAATTGCAGTAGTTTTATAACTGAGTCTGAAGACGTCCACTGAGGCATTGCTAGAGGCAGGCATGCATTCTTGATTCACCACACCTTGCTACACTTTATCAAATATGATCATTAAAATCGAACATTGGGTTTCCTATACGTAAATATATATATATATCGAATATATTTATCGTTTAATTCCACATAAAAAGTTACTGTACTATTATGTATCTCTTTAATCGGGGCAGGAGAATGTAAATGCAACACTAATGCATGAACTATTAATAAACACCGCGAACAAAACATGCAAAAACATCGTGTATTTGATTTGATATTACAATCCAAGTAAATTCTTGCGTTATATTCTCGTTGATGTTCTGATTGGTAAATTGATTCTGCAGTCCTATTTCAACAGCAGATCATTTCCTTGTAGCATCTAAATTAAGGCCGCTGTCAAACGCAATGATGATCCGTCGTACATATTTTCTCTATTCAATTTACAACCTGAAATCGGAAAGAGCTATATTTGAAACTAAAACAACAGTTATTTCTATTAAGCAATACATGTCTACGTTCATATGTATACAGATATCAAACTAATATCCTGTTACGTAAACAAAAAAATACTGTGATTAAAAAAATGCTTATATTATTAAATGTGGCTACCTTTAACAAGATGATATGCAAAGATATAGAATAAACAAATGACTCGTATATATAAATAAGACATGCAAGTATACAAAGGCGATATGTTTAAAAATCCGATAAAGCAGAGTTAGCGTTCCAGCTCTGAAAACTGCCGGGAATAAATATTCGCAACGGAGGCTGGTTCATCATAGAGAGTCGAAACAACGGTGAATAACATGGGATATAGCTAGTGTAGGGATTGGCAGCTTAGCAAAAACTGTTAATATTTTTTTATAAAGAAAGTTATTACTTTTTTGATGAAGTTTAATGTCCGTATGGAATGTTTAATTAATAAGACAAGATAATTTTTGAAACGGTTTGGATTGTATTCTATTATTTACCTGTATAATAATACTCATAATCCGGTCAATAAAAAAGGAATTAAATTCTAAGTTTTTTATAATGCTTTCAACGTAAAAGTTATCAGCATTATAAAATCGATGATAATTTAAAGTTATAAAATATCACATGGATATAGTGCTGACTTCTTGTAATTAGAAGCGTGGTGAGTGTTTTCAAATGAGCCGCGTCATGCGAAAATGGACCTTATGACATATCAGCGCGATCTGGAAAGGAGCTTCACTTGAGTCTTGAGAGACCTTATGGTTGACAAGATAGCTCCTGACAAGATTGCGCAGGCTGGACTGGACCAAAGCTGGCCGCATTTGGCATAAAATCCATTTTCGCATGACTCGGCAATATATTTAACGTGTTCTAAATTAAACTCGTTAAATAATATGTTTTAAGAATTTAAGTTAAATACTTATGCGCATAAAGTTTTATTTAAATTAAACAATAATACTCTTAATGTCTTATGCAAACAATTAATAAATTAGTTTTAAAATACAATTCGATATTCTCAACTGAGATGACATATACATTTGTAAAAATAAAAAAAATAAAAAAATAAAAAACATTTTTATAATATATTGTTTCGGCACTTTAACAATGATATTATAATATCGCTTTCAATTTGCTATTTTAATTTTTTTAAATCAATATTTTCCTTTTTTATATACTTAAAATGATTGCATTTCTACGTATTCTAGAGCAAACATGTATGTCGTATTGAGTTTTCAAATAATATTAACGGGGCGTCTGTTGCATGGTAATATATTGATTGTTGATGGTCCTTATATCACCATCTTTCTCAACTGCCGGAAAAAAACGCTGGTATCTGCTTTACATTGTTTGACTGCGAAGGAAATTAATGGGCATATGTAGCTGACAGATGGATTGATTTTCATAGAACAAAAAGCCCCCGAGGGGTCCTGTTAAAGTGGTCTCACGTAAACTGTAGCCAGTAAAATGTTGTGGGTTTTTGAACGAGGTAAATATGAGACTCAACGCAATCGATCATTGGTTGTACATGAACTATATTTGCTCAGTATGAATGATAAAAAGGACGATGCGTTACTTAATTTTAAATGAAGTGATATATGTTCTAACTGTCACTGTCTGTGAATATTTCAAATCAGCTAAATGCTCAATCGTGAGCGCTTTTCAATTAAATACAATAATGTATATGTAAGTATGTCCGTTAATGATTAAAACTGAAATTACAGACGCATTTTCAAATTAACCTTTAATTGAGCCAACTTGCACAATAAAACGGAATTAAGAAAAACTATTTTGTTTGGAAAATTTCGTTTTCCATGCAAGTCTTATAAATGAAATAAATAAATAGGAAATAAGATAGAAGTTTAGGTCTTTATTGAATTATACTTATTTTACCTTCCTTTTAAAACCATTACTTAAGCAACTACTAAAAATGCTATTAATTAAACATTTATAACTCGATGAAATATGATTACTGACTAGAAAATTGTTCAAGTATATAACGCGGCTACTTAAAGTGTATTTTATATTCGACTATGAAAAGACTTAACCGATTCAATACTGTAAAGATTCTGATATAACGTAACCTAAACACACATGCAGTTTAAAAATTGTGTTAACAGAGCGCATTTAAACACAACATACTATTGGATGACAACGACTTAGTTGGTAAAGACCAGTGACTCATTGATAATCCCAACCCTCACGGAAACATGTTTTCTTCGCGAGCAATGAGCCATTTGGACCAACATAAAAATTCAATTCAAAGTACAAATTGACGAGAATGATATACGGCTCATTCCGGGACCTCACATGTTCATAATGGTTTCGTCAAAGTCTGTGTCAAGTGTGTGGTGGGCTTAAATGAAGATGCGTTCAGCAGTGTGGGAATACAACAAAGAATAGTGTAATGCATAACGTGGTATTGGTATGGTGATTCAACGTTCATGGAAACAAAGGAGTGTATTGAATCATACAACAAAGGCTGAACAAAATTTTTTTGTACATACTAAAATTGTTAACATAATATTAGTGTGCAATTTGGATTACTTATCATGATATTAGTGGGGTACTTGGTTTACAAAACATGATAGTTATGTGAATTGTGATTTTTTTAAATGGAACATATGTGTGCTCAGAGATGGGATATTTCTACGTATCAAACACGGTTATGAAGAGCGTTCTTCTCACGCTTTCCTTAATAGGACATTTGCAACAAGGTACGTATAATCATGACGGCTATCACATCAGTTCTACCACAATAAAAACGGATTGTCTTGTTTGTTATAATTATGCTTCTATATAAATAGTTGTTTGTTTCATTTGTGTTGCACATTTATTTTTTATAAACCTGAAAACCGTTCATAGACATTTTTGTTCAGTGACATAACATACATAATGGTGTGAGGTGTTTTGATGCGATTTAGAAGACACATTATCATCTCATTACATTTGACGCCTTTCCCTTTTGTTGTAAGGAGTCAATCATGATTTCCTGATTGTCATATATACAATCATTCTGACGGTACATTTTTAATCACATTATCATTTTGATTTGAAACATGCCTATGTTTTTTTATAAGAAATTGATCATTCGAATAAATGTTAAGCTGTAACAAATGCTTCGCGCATTAATCATAGGTATTAACTGATTCATAGATTGAGTGTTTAGCGTTGCCAATATTAAAAAAAAAATGGAGGTCTTCTTTATCTTGTATCGAAAGTGCGGTATAATTTGTTATGCCAATGTTCAATCGCCAATCATGTTTGGTTAGTGATATAAATACCTTGCACGATATTAAAGCACGATGGTTTTCAACAAGGAAATGTTACTCGTGATAGCAAAGTATAAACAAAAACCTATTGGGAAATATTTTCAGACATATCATTTTTCCTAACGATTCAAAATGGCAATAACTGACAATGAATTATCTGCAATTGACATCAGTGATTTGAGGAATAGTCAGACACTGTCATTGGGTTTTAATGCATATTTAACGTGCGGTCGCTCACTCGGTGCGTATCATTCAACCAACATCAATACCAAATAGCGCGTTAGCCCATTCATAGCATTTAAATATTCAGTGTTACGTTTCTATTCTGCCATACTTGTCCTACACAATTTAATTTTAGAGTAGTTTACAAATGTATGTGAAGATAACATTTCAAGCTGGGGTATTTGATTGCCTTAGTGTTATAAATATTTATTCATTAATTAAAATGTTGACAGAAGTAATTTAATATAAACACATGTTTACATTAAACAGCCGAATGCAATGCGCTTGTTACAATACAAGTTGCCCCATTGCAATATTAATCATACACAACCGTAGTTAGCCGTATAGGGTTAATTTGAGCGCATACATCAGAAGATGAAGCCGGTCTCAGAAAAAGGCGCCTGTTGTTATAAGGAGTTTCATTACATTAGTAGGGCTAACATACATGCTTTTGATGACTTTATTAACGCCATGCATAACTGTCGAATAGCAAAATGGCCGTTATAGAAGGGGCATATAACTAAATTGAACTGGTAAACAATAAATGTATCTTAAACATTGAAATAAAGTTATTCACATACAATAAAAAATATACTCTGCTAGCAGAATCACAATGTCTACATTCCGACACATATATAACTGTATTTCCTCCAAATCCATGAAGAGCTAAACAAATAATCAGACAAAAGTTTACGATGGTTTACGAAAAGCATAAGCAAAATATGTATACATAGTATAATATCTTACACTTTGTAAGCGATTTAACTTATATTCACATATGTTTGCAAAATTATGTATAGGCATTGAACTTTATCAAATTGATATTGTTTAGGAAAATAAACCACCTAGAGCTCAACGACACAGAAAACTGTATACGTGTGGTATAAACATTAAACAAATACTATTACAGTGCATCAAAATATAAGAGAATAAATGAATACGCTTAACGCACATCCATATGTGTTCTCAATTGATAAGGATACCAAACGTTGTACGCTAATTGTTAACCATAACATGAATAAGCAACACTGTATAGATCATAAAAAGGTTCGAGCTATTCACTTATATGTAAGCACTATGGTGACTATTGATTAAGCATTTTGTTCAGATTAAACATATTCCATCGTATTTAAGTCACTTTTTGTTGATTCATGTCATCTTATATCTTCATTAACCAATGTAGTTCTTTACACGTGGCCCGTTATTATAGAATTACGGCCAATATCATTGCGCGACACTAACGTTTGTTTTTATCTATTCAGTGTGGTTTTTACGGTTGCATTATTGTTCCAACATCACTATATCGATTGTTCACGAGTATTGTAATTGAAATGTGCGTTGTAAGTTATTTCTTTATTGCTGGGGAACTCCATTGCTAAATTACTGATTCATTAAAGCCTTGTATAGTTCGGTATTTGTTGCGACACATATGTTATGTATATTTTGTATTTTAAGAAACAGTAACAATAAATGTATTAAAAACATTGAACATATTTTTTCCCTTTCTGTATCAATGTCATAATGTTTCGATTGTCTATTATATCAAATATTTTCATAACAAAACTATCTCGTGTTTTCTCGCTAAAGTGAGAAACTTTACACATGTTCGCTCGCCCAATCGCTCGTGAACATATTTTTGTTCTCACTATACTAAGAAGAATATTTCACGGTATTACCTCGAAAACAAACACATACCCTCCATATGAAAATGCCCGAACTTAGTTTTCACTTAATGAATCCCAATGATTCAGACTAACGTTTACACGATAGCGTAATACAATCAAATGTTTCACATTCAATGTTACAGTTCTCAATAAGTGTGCAAGCACATAGCGTTTTCTTGTCAAAATTCATTCTTATTTTGACAGCAAACCTTATTAAGTGTCATAATATCCGTTACAAATATCACCTGATAATTGGTTTTGTGTTTTATTTTCAGGGGCTAGTAATGTACTTCGTAATTATGAAGATTACGGTGAGCCGTATTTTCTGAAAGCTCCTTCAAACATAACGGTTCGTGAAGGAGACTTGGCAAAATTAAAGTGTCGAATAGCGAATCTTGGACCGAAAATGGTAAACGTGGTAGGCTACATATTGTCTTGTGACTTACATAGCCAGGTTTGTTCACTCGTTTCGACTGCCTTTGATGAACCTTTGCGCGAAGCATGCGGCTTAAACTGGAGTCGTTGTACATGCTTTGCCATCATTTATATCATAATATATCAGAGTGGTTAATTTGAAAAGTTTGGTGAATGCAATTTGTATGTTAAACGCTGGTCAAGGTTTTTCAAATAAAAATTGAATACATAATTCCAATTAATGTATAATAGTATTAGCTCTCAAGTTAAAAGTTAAGCCTATTTTTGTTAAGTTGCTTCATTTAAATTTTTTAATTGTTCGGTTCACGTTACTAGTTTGACGCACATAGATATACACATAGTTAGGTTAAGTTGATTTACTAAGGCTTCATCCATGTCGTAAAAATTGATAAATATCGCCCTATTGTTTTATTTGTTACTAGTCGATCACTTTTTATATGTACACTTTCACATATTTCTGTATCACTTCCCTGACCATCAACGCATTCCATAGATGACTATTATATATATTAAGGTTGGGATAGATTAATGGCATCGCGAACGGACAATTACGAGTTATCATGGGATGAGTTCTTTATCTGTGTCTAGTTCAACTAAATGTTTGGGTGTTTAGTCCGTGTTCGAATATGTCTTTACTGTCAGAACACATACTTATGTACCCCAATTCAACTGCTTATACTGCAGCTTTGCTCAACGCGTTATGTTTGCATCTTGCACTCGTGTTGATACAGAAACAAAGTAGAATAATGCTGCATTTTCTCTAGAATAAACGCATAAATCACACTTAATATGAATTAAGGTAGTGCACACGTAGTTAATTCCCGCGTTTTTGTTCTATGTCGGCTGATCATTCATCGAAAGGTGTATTCGAGCCTAAACGGCTATATTCGGCACAGTCCGGTTCACTTCGTTTTCTTGTCTTCTTTTCCATTGGAAATAATCAGTTTTATCAAAGTAAGAGTTTTACTTAGTGTTCGATTGATTGCTAGCTGTTTAAATGTGCGATTATTAAACCAGTTCATGAAATATGAGAGACCAAGTAAACGTGATAAGTAATAACCTTTCTTACTGCGTAACGTTCTATAATTAATATCAAGCTGAATATAAGATAATTCTTATAGAAGTAGTTGTTTCCTCTGAAATTGCATTATGCATACTATTTAGGCAGATTATTTATTGCTTTAATTTCCAATTTGCTATGTGTATACGTATGGTTTAATTGTTATGATTTATGGAGTGTTGATAAGTGATTGTCGGATAGTAAACGAAAACCTGTTTTATTACGGAATAAAAGCAATTAATGCAGTAAAACGTCGCAGTTTTGTTATTGTTGGGGAACTTACGTCTAGATAATCAGTTTAACATCATAAAACGCCTAGAAGCAAGTTGACCGTATTTTACTTTCTTGCCTTCAAATTGCACGAGAATTAAGTGTTAATTGTTCGGAATGCATACCGGTTTTATGTCCCTTAATTATAATTATATTAAAAACATTTCGCAAATAATCCTGTTTGTACTGAGTGTAACATGTTTATTATATTTACATTTTTATATTGCGATGAGCTTTTCTTTAAAGGAACGGAATACACGCGGAAAAGTTTATATGTTTAACAGGTATTGCTTTACTTTTAACAACCCAAGGGTTAAATAAGTTATATCAAATAATTAAACAGGTAATCGGATTACTTAATATTTATTTTTGTTTATATGGCTGTAAAGTTCGTGATAGTTGGTATAGCAATCCCTGATACGGTGCGAATGACAAGAATATAAAAATAATTAGTTTTTAAAACATTTTGTAACGGATACATTTCCTGAATATGTAACGAACATTGTTTTTATGATTACCAAATATATAATTATATTACTAATATCAAGGATACATGTGAGTACCACCTATATATTTAACTTGTACATTTGATATGTATTATTATATTCCTATATTCCATTTACAAAAAACGTTATTGAAATCGGATATTATTTTATTACTATACCTTATAGTACAGTAGTATCATAAACATTTATATATGTTTGTGTGTGGTCCATATATAGAATATTACTGGCTTTAAAACCATATTCATAACAAACATGATACAAACTCAGCCCAAACTTGTTTTGAGCCAAACTAATTATCGCCGTCAAGTTTGTTATATCGATACCATTCTCCACGCAAGCACGATTCAATTACATTTCTAGCTGTAAGACTTCTGGAAGTAGGACGGCTAATTACCGAGTTCTGATTTATAGCGCATTCTCTACAATAGTTGCACTAAGTAATCTGCCGATTGCGTTGGTAACACAGCATGAGCCCTTATAGAATGAGAGATTATTTAAACGTGTTATCTAAGTGTCATAATGATAATCAGTGGTACGTCGTTTGCAAAATGGTTTTCACATGTTTGCATATATACCGGATGCTACTCAAGCTATGGGACTGATAAAATAAATCTGATTCTTTAAAAACATTCAAGACACGTAGTCAAACCCGTCAATCCACTAATAACACTATGTCTCTTTTTTTAGTCTCAAGTGTTTTAAATAACTGGATGCAACCTCGAGTTTATTGTCTTTCAGGTGGTTTGGAGAAGAACGAACGAAGAATATCCATTGACAATTGGGGAAATGTATTTCTCCCAGGACGACGAAATGTCGATCGATCACTCTCAGATCACCAAAACCAGCAGTACCTGGGATTTGCTAATTAAAAATGTGAAGCCGCGACATGCTGGAATGTACGAATGCCAAATCAGCGCGAACCACCTTATTGCTCACTATGTGACACTTAATGTCGTTGGTAAGATTGCATAGTTGCCACTGACCAAACATGCGTAAACAATGATGTCAAAATTGAATTATATTTCTATTATGCTAACACTCTTTAAAATAAGCATTTTTAATTAGCAAGAGCAAACAAAACGCGTTTATGAAGATTTAATAACACATTAAATTATGTTCTTTTGTAAGACTATATAAACCATTCAAACAAGTATTCAATTTATACTTTTTTTAGTTGCTTTGAAGGCTATGTCGTGAGTTTTATTTTTTATGAAACCGCAACAATGTCCTGACATTTGAAGGAGTACAATTTTCGTTCACATTAGCATTGCAGAACAACCCGTGATTTGCAAGAATATTACTGCCTGTCTATAATTGCATTCCTGGATTTCAATTATCAGCATTTTTTGTGTAAAAAAATTCGTGTTCCTTTTTAGATAAATCGGAGATGCGACCAGGTAAACAGACCCCTATGCTAGCCAATGACGCTATAGACTTTCAGACAGGTATTTTACAAGTGTTGTAAGAAAAGCAAACGACCCAGGCAAAGGTTGGTCGTTTCACACATGTTTATATTCAGTTACATAAACTACGACACGTGTAACATGATCTTTATATATAAAAAAGGACAGGTGTTGACATCTTTATTTGTTTTCTACCAAATGGAATCTGTGTAAAGCGTCAGAATGACATTCCTGCCTCGACGCATGTCGTGCATTGCTTACTATATACACGAACGTTCCGCTGATAAAAATCAACCGAATCCACATTGCTTGACTGAATGTATAACGTACTTTTTTGTTCATTCTATCTGATTCTGTTTTACATCTTTCCTGATCCATATTTTAATAAAAATAAATTAATTTCCAGTCTCCACACTTTTAATTTACATTTCTACCGACCCTTTACTAATAAATGTTTGGTTTTTGTATTTTAGTTCTGTTTATTCGCAGAAAATGGAGCGTCGTTATTTGTTTTACAACGTATATGCACTCAAGGGCACTTTTAACCCAAAGTTTTTATAATTCGAATTCAAAAAAGGTCCAAGATATCAACTTCAAATTTAATGCGTTGTAATTTAATATCATTTTCTTCAAATTTACATACAACTCATCCATAATGCTTTGACAATCTGGCCCACGTGCGGCTTTTGTTAACTCGTGCTGCGCGTGGAAATGCAAGTACTCGACTATTATTAACTTTATTTCGAATGTTCTTTTCTTAGCACAATCTGATCTATAATATGCGATTGAAATGTTTTAATAATCGTTTAAAAAGCATTCATTTCAGAACTTCAAATCATCGGCAAAACCTACGTAAATATGGGGACGACGATCCACCTAATTTGCAACGCGACAGGGGCTTATCGAGCACCGGAAGCAGTTGACTGGTTTAACGACGGCAGCAGGATTCACACGGCAGACGAGAGGTGGAAAGACCGAGTGGAGATTTTGAAGCACGAGTCTTTCGAAGGCAAATACTATGTCAGTGAACTGATCATTGACAAGAGCCGACTGGAAGATAGTGGGGATTACGTGTGCAGGAGTTCCGATTTGGCTGTCAATAGCGTTAAAATCCACATTTTAAATAGTAAGTTTGCAATTGAATTATATTATTGAATATCTAACTTTGGTCGCAAAAGTTTAATAACGAAATACTATGCCGGGATAACTCACTGTAATTGAAATGGTGTGTGTATGTCTTCTTTTTGATGGTTGTTTACAAATTATTTTTTATAATAATCTTAATAATCTTACACCAGTTAGTGTTACTAATTTCATTGATATCGTCGAAAGCATTCATTTGATGGATATAGGTTCTTTCTTCAACGCAATACAATATGTCATTTCATAAATATAATTTGTATGTCTTTTGTTCTTCTTGTTTTTTGACACACTAAGTATATTATGGGTTTTTATGTATAAGTTTTTGTCATTCATTTGATTTATATGACATCAGTTATTAGTATACATTAATTTATAATTTCATTTTCAGTAATGATGTGGTTATGCTTTATATCCGATATCAATTAAAAACCATATATATTTCTTTGCATTTGTCGTTTTTATGAGTGACGCATACTAACTATATTTTGTTGTTTCTTTTACAGCGGAAAAAGATAATTTAACAAGGCGAGGTAATGAATATTTTCGTCTGTTGAAATATTATGCATGTCAGATTTGAAATTCTCTCGGTTTGATACTGGTGATGATATTGTCTGTTTCAGTTTTAGTCTGTTTGAGATTTGAGTTATAGTTTATAAATGTTTGTTCTTCTATTTCGAATTTCAGGGTCTGACAAAGATGCTCAGAGCGATTTAATACGGACCGATCAAGACAGTGGCAGTTTTCAAATTCACACCCAGGCATTTCCAGTGATGACATTTGCGATCGTGGCGCTAGTTTGTAGATAAACATTGTCGATATAAGGCTCGAAATACTAAAAATGGGAGTGCCTTCAAACACTTCAACACACAGAAACATAGATATAATTACTGTGGAACGTATTCCATAGTGTGTGATGAAGGCCTGACTTTATACTTAGTATTTAACTAATGTACCGTTTGACTAAGGTATTAAAATTCATCGATGTGAACAGTATATCACCGTGAAGACAAACATAATGCTATAATGCCAGCAAAAAGACGAGTACAATTTGCCAAAGTGAACTTACTGTATTGCTGGATAACACACGTGATTATGAAGGGAGGGATATGACAATTTACATATGGTATTGTGTGGTCTGGATAATGGTATCCTTCATTAATGAAAGTGGAAGTGAAGACGTATATGGTATAAGCACACCTTATGTAATCGATGCATGGTACACACTTTTTGATTGTATATTGAGATTTTTTTTTCATAACTCTGTTTATAACATATAACTGATAAATGTATGTTTGTGTTCCATTGTTTCGGAACAATTTTTGAAATAGTGGAGATTAAAATTAAGACATACTGTATTTTTAATAATTCATGTATTATATCTCATCTTTGAATTAAATCTGAACAATAATTTTGTTAAATGGTATGAAATTGAATTGCACATGTTCGTGTCGTATATTTCAATTCAATTTCACTTGGATTTATGTTATTTTATTTTCATATATAGGTTAAGTAATCATTGCACATTATCTTTTTTAAATAGGGCATTATCACATCTAGATGTTATTGTTAGCTAAAATTTGAATCTGAAAATGCCATTTACTATATAACTCCATAAAAAAGTTCAAAAGAAGAAAACATTTTTTAATTGACAAAAGAAGTACAATGGTACATACCAAACGCAAAAAATAACGCATTCCTGGTTTGAGTTAACACAATAAGTGCTTAAAAATTGTACATTGAAATTTGAAAGAAATGCATGATTCGTTTAATAACAACGTTGTGTATAATACTGTGATATATTTTTACGCATATTACATATCGGCTCGTCCAATATGATATGTAATCTGCGTATAAGTATGCATACATCAGCGTATTTTACAAAACGCTAAAGAAATCCGACATTAATTCATTCGAAGAATGTGTATACCATTATTTGTAATAATCCTATCGTTTTTGTTCGATGTGCCTAATACAATTACTTTCTTAGTTACGTTTAACATATACTAAACACACACTGGTGTACGAAATAGTCGACAAGTCGATTTAATAACCTATGGCGTTGGTGGAAAATGAAAATAAAGAGTGTTTCTTCACAATATTGTTCATCAATCACTACATTCCAAAGTTACTTAAACACAGCTATGTGCTATGTGTGTTCTCACTTCTAACATTTAGCAAATTGCTTTTTGTCTCACATCCATTTGACATTATATTGTATCCTAAAATTAGTGTTATCCCTGGTAACAGTATGTGAAAGTTTATATTTTAGTTAATAAGTACACACTTAATTGCAAAAAGTAAGTTATTGGTTAAGTTTTATTTTATTCCTAAGAATAAGAGCACTGAACAATAATAGATAATAATACTGTTCACGCATTGTTATTTACTATCATCACTTTCGAAGCGTATATTATATGAATAGATGGTGAAATACTACTTATAATGATGTTGTTATACACTTTTTATTCCTAAAGGTGTTATGTATATGTAGTTCTTTACAAAAAATATGTTTATAATTAATTTATTATAAGTAGTATGCAGTTGTATCAAACAAACACAACGTAATAAGCTCATTAATCAGTCGTGTGATATTCATTTTTATAATAACGATGTCATGAACACTTGGGCAGCTCTGACTGTAGATATTCGATTATTACTTCGGGAATAGGCATTTTTTCCTGACTTGAAATTCCTGCAATATCAAAATACACCAGCTTTTTGAAAGGATGAATGTGTGATGTCTGACCCAAACTCGCGAATAATGACATCGTGATACTGAAAACACCTTTGCTATAGAAATATTGTATTTTCATGTATCTTACATATCGTTATATCTCCCTCCGCCCAAAACAAATATATAATATGACGGTATTATAGTTGTTGTAAGGTTTTGGAATTTTATTGCTGTTAGAATGAAAAACAATTGCTCCCTCCCATGCCTAAACCAATTCATTTGTTCGATAATTTTGCTGTCATATTATAAAAGAATCAGTTTCGTGTTTGCTTTGTATCGAAAAATGGTGTTATTTGAAATCTATATGCTGTTGTTTTTTATGTATGTCCACGAACGGATCTCATTCCCGAAATTGTGTAAACGTTTCTTAAACATGGCTGATAATACGATTTACGGAACTTACGATTCGTTTGACGGTTATGCCAAGTGCTGAATTACGTATTAGACGCATACTCGTGTAAACTCTCCTCATTTTCTCAACCAGAGGTTATATGATAACAATGTATATTTGTTATTTCAAAGCATAACTTAGTCAAAACATGACAAGGTTCAACATATTACTCGAGAGCAAGAAAACATAACAAGCAAATTGCATTGTAAAAGCTTTTTACCCATTGGAAGCACGCCAGTGACTGCCCTTGTTCTTTTAATTGTTCATGCACCACTGTTACACTGCTACAGACACACCTTAGAACAGTTTTTATCCAAAGCTTGTTTTATTTTCGTTTCACTTATTTTGCACTGTACGTTCAATAAGCGTTTTGTGTCGAACAACAATAGACATAATTGTTTTTCCAATGTTGCGTTGTTTTCAGAAGCATGAGTGAAGCATTCCTATATATATTCCTATATATATATATATATATATATATATTTGGGGGCGGGGTAGGGTGGGTGGGGTTCTATAAAAAGTATT
>VMBQ01000237.1:150744-252251 GCA_007657795.1 Dreissena rostriformis | reverse complement strand
TTTTATTTATACCACATTTATATAGCGCCCTTTTCGCTCGAGATGTGCGTTCAAAGGCGCTTTACATTTTTTCCCTGTTCACTGGGTCATAAGTCGTCCGTTAACTTTGCGCAGTATGCAGCCACGGCACGGCTAATTTTCCTCACAGGTACCAATTCATACACCTGGGTGGAGAGGAGCAGATGTGGGATAAATTTTTTGCTCAAGGAAATTGCAGTGGTCAGGGCGAGATTCGAACCCGGGACCTCTCGATCCCTAAGCCAGCGTCCTACCATTAGACCACTGCTCCCTATTTGAAGTTCTTTCGTTTTCAATGACCATTAAACAATTTGAAAGATTGCAAGACATTACTTAAAAGTTGAACTACTGAAATAAGAAGACAAATCCTACTGTTAAACGTCTTTTATCGTTTGAAAAGTGTGTTTAATTAGTTTGCTGGTTAAATAATTAGGCGATATAAAACGTGATGGTTGTGGTAACAATACTAAACAGTTAAAACATTGTCTGCAATATATGAGAAAACAAATGTATAATTTGCATGTTCATGCTAACACTGATGAATGTTATATGTATAAACTGTTGCCAACTGTTTTAGGCAAACAAGCATGTATGATGCATTGACAGAACATATTATTAATTAGGCATATATTTTTACACAATAGAAAAGTTTGAGTCAAGAGATATAAACGTGTTATTAAATTTTGTCTGTCAGTTCTTAAACTAATTATGTCATTAAGTTGATTGATAACTGTTGAACCTCGAACAGAAATTTATAATTATATTTGAAGTATCATTTAATATTTTATCATTACATAATAATTTTATCTTCGCTCCTAGTTTTGTAAGGTAGTAATGGAAACTATAGTACCAGTACGGGCGTTAAGTTATTGTACTTAGTATAGTTTTAGTTATAGTAAATTAACAGTTCAGTTAAGTTTTAAAAACGCGTTAGTTGATGTGTTGCTTGTTTTCTCTGTTAGCGTTTCTAATCGCGTAGTAATATGTTTCATAATCTCCGGCAATCCGTGTGTTAATTAATACTTGGCACATGTAGTGACACTGTGTTTATTTGAACAAGCTGGTTGTTTTTGTAGCCAGCTATTATGAAAGAACAAATGTATAGTAACATGGAACCCGACTTTCATAAGAACATCTTAAGCATTAGATTTATACATTGGGAAGCGTCAATATGTAGCTGTTGAAAAACACATTAAGCAAGTATGTACAAACGACGAGAGTTATCAATATGAAGGCTTTCAAGCTAGCACTTCTTTTTTCTTATTCTTCATACTTTTGTATTTTTCTGTCCTAATATGTCCTACTTGTCTTGAAATAACCGTTCGTTCCACGTTTGTTATGAAATGTTTGATTTTATATATGATATTTATAATGCAAAATTGATGAAATCTGCGATATAGGACAGTAGTCAAGTTTTGGAAATATTTCTCTAGTTTATGTATAGGATGCATCAGCTATTTGAAATTAAGTCAATGTGTGAATAGCTGCGCTGTCTGGCATGCTGCAAAACAGCCATTTTCTAAAGTATACTCCAGGCACTCAACTGTGAACAATGCCATAGTGCAAAGTTGTATTTTCATTTTAACATGAAGCACATTATATATTAATTTCCACATTTAAGAACATTTCTGTACACTTGGTGGAAACCGTTTACCCAATTATGCACTATGATGAGGCGAACATTTGCAACTGTTTTAGTTTGGCGGCTTGAATGCTAGTGTTAAGGACTTCAAAGTGAGTATAGTGTTGATTGAGTGACTGAAGCACGATGTGGTAACAGTCTTTCAAATAGCTGTGCTAATTTATCATGTATGTATCTATTATGGTTCACTGTTGTCTTATTGATTACTTTCTACTTGCGCCGAGACAAATGAGATAGCATATGTTCGTTAACTTCAATTGACTGTCTGGACTCGTATGATTCCTCCCTAAACAGTTACGAGGAATATCAAATACATTTGGTATACAAACGCTATATTAATGCAATACCAAAAGATCGTCTTCTGAAGTCGCATGAAGTAAACCTAAGTAGGTAATGAAAAATCAAATGTCTTACGAACAAAGAAGTTTATGTCATGACATTCGCATATTTATAATGTATAATATGCCAATTGATACGAACGAGACACTAAAAGTCGACGTGATTTTTTAATATAGTATGTAATCAAAGGTCAAGTAAACATAAAGCACATATGAAATCGTGTTTGAAATATAAGCTTATATGCTGACAACCATACATATATTAAACTGAACTATTCAGGAAGGCACTTGTTCATTTTACTTCCACGCTTTGCATTGACCTTTTTAAGGAGGTCATCTCAGTTGAAATCCTTTTTTTTTAAGTTGGTATTCTGTATAAACAGAATTGGATCAGAAAATGTTTCTTGTAATAGAGTTAATGGAATTTCATTGATTGCTGTTTTAGACATATGTTAAAATCTTACACTTATATTATTGTAAGTGCTAGTTTTCCTCTACATTATTACATTGTTCTGACGTGTTCTCTGAAACTACGAACACTTATGCAACGTTTATCAAAGACAGCTGAATAAATGCATTTTTCTGTACTGTTTCTTATGTCAATATACAGAATAACAACAAGATAGATTTGCAACTAACGTAATGGGTTCGCCACTGTTTTGACTACTGACATTTACGTTTGAGGTTGAACTGTGTTTTTCATCCTCAAACATCCCCAAATGAATGCAAGTTAATATAATTACAAATACTTCACTGTTTTTGCAAAGTTCAACATTTCGAATATTCAAGTAACGCTAAGTTGGCAAGGACCAAATTATTGATTTTTTTATCATTTAAAAAATTAATTAATATATTAATATTGAATTGTATCAATATTTCAGTACATCTTTGCTTTTGCACGATTTATTTGTATTTTATTTTAGCCAGTCCGATAATATATTATTGTATTTGTCCGAAATTGCTTCAATGATATTCCGGTTTATTTATTATTCAAACATATTGTTTTCTTGTCCCCCACCTTCTTGTATAATACGATACTATACAATCGAATTCATAATGTGTATAACCTATGTGGAGGAATAAACACTCTTCCTTCCAAGAGAATTAGCAAATAAACAACGTTATGTTAAGTAGTTAAGATGCGACAACGTTTCAAGTTATGAATAATCACGTCTTGCAATGTATACTCCCTAGTTATATTCTGGGTTAAGAAACAGGCATGTGCAAGTTTTGCCTACCTGTGTGTCGTCAGCACATGTGCCGATGGCAAACGCTGTATGTCGATGTAGAAAACAAACCAAACAATTTTGGCATTTTTACCCTTTTTTCTTTTCTCAACATGTGGTCATATGATTGCAAAGATTATGTGTTACTGTCATTTAACATTTCCAGGACATCGTTGAACACTCACCAGAGACACTTTTATGTAGTGGAGTTTTTCAAATATATTGATGATGAAAACATTTTACTTAAATTTTAGAATATATAGCTTATTCAATCTGTTTGTCAGATTCATTAACAGCTGGTATGTGAATATGTGCGTAAATATTATATATTTAAAATTTGTTATTCTTTGAAACAGATAACAAATATAACATTTTAAACACTGTATACAATATATAGCGGGAGTTCTATGTTGTAATCGGTAAATATACGTAGTGCCCATTATAGCGACTTTTTGACTAACTGTTGTTGCTGCACACTAGCATTTATAAAGTATATTTGCTGTGACACATAACGACGTGTTTGTTTTCCTCAAAGTTTACTATTTGCAAGACTAGTACGAATTGTCTCAATAATAAATAAAAATCGGTCGAGATATATGTGAACACGTAGAATTGTTCTTGTTCTGATTTTAAAATACGCTAATAAGTATAGTTTTAATTTTCATTTATAATACATTCAAAGATAGCTCTTGGTTAATACATCATGGGTTCTATAATACAAACATGGGTTAGGTGTGTTAATGGTAAATTTGGCTGTGCTTTAATTTTATGTTTAACTCCAGTATACTAAATGGAAATACTGCCGTGATAAGCAATTTAATTTCACATATAATCAACGCCTTTGTTAATAAGCTGTTTGTTTTTCTGCTCGCGCTTTGGTATTACATGTAATGTGTTTTATAAATTTGCACGAACTGCTTGTAAGATTTCCAATGGTTATTTCAAACTGGCTTCTATTATTTGCCAAATATAGTGGCATAACGTTTATTTGAATACCCCGGATATTTTTGCTGTACTCCTCTACACATGTAGCTGTCTGTTAGGACACGAGTATATTAATTCTAGATGAAACTTACTAAAGCTACATGATAAACCCTTCATGTATATATACATCAGTGTCATTTGTTTGATGCTCAAATATATGCCCCCGGTAGGGTGGCATATAATGATCGCACTGTCCGTCTGTCCGTCCGTCTGTCCGTCTGGAATTACGTCACACTTTGCGTTTAGGTTTTGCGTTTAGGTTTCGAAAAATGTGGAAAAAGGGGGCATATGTCATCCTACGGGGACAAGCCTTGTTTGACGTTTTGTTGACATTAAAGTAAAATAAGCATTTGTTTAATAACACACGCTTTGCAAAATGAGCTTCCAGTTTCCACGATTGATAAAAAACAATCTAATAAAATAACAAAATATTAAATCTTTTTTCTTTGTATGTTGTTTTATATACGGTTTTTGTGATTACTTCCGTGAATGCAAAACTCCTGTAGCAAATATTGGCGTATACAATGTAACAAGCATATATGTCTATTGTAATAGTCTTTGTAATGCGTTGTATTCCAAGTCAAAACAATTGTAATCAAAACTTGTATGCCGTATTCTTAGTATTCAATACTACCATCAATACGTAAGCATCCTGAGAGTGTTATATTAACAAAAACAGAAACATGTACATACGATAAATGTTATGAAAATACTAAAATACAACTATTAATTTCCACACACACATATACGTGTCAACCAAGTAGCATTAATAGACATTTTACAATGATCTGATTGAACAAATTAAATAACAAATTCATTTTGATGTTAAAGATGTAGCAATTTGAACCTAGAACAGTGAATAACAGTTTACAATGGTTTTCAATCTCTTCAATGCTTTGCAGAGCAAATGCGATTACGTAAGTTCTTGTATTGCTTTTGTTCAAGACTAGGAGCTCTTCTACGTAGTTACGAGGGGTAATCTATTTTTTGTTGTATCCTAGTTATATATTTAGAAGATAGTTTGCCAAAGCTCCCTAAAATCAAACATACTAAATTATTTAAGGGCAAATAAAGTCTCTCAGTTGTTTGTGATGGTTTGTTCTCAAATAAGCAAATACATTAATGGTTAAACAGTTTCGTGTTATTCTTAACCATTTATATTCGACGTGTTATTATATTTGCACCATAATTAAATAAAGTACATCAGTTTGAAATGCGAGTAAATAACAGAAGCAGTCTCTAAAAATGGCCTATATTAAGAATAATGATGTACAAACTTGCACAATAATGTTATGATAAAATATAGTGTATATAACATATGTTTTAGTCATTGAGTTTTATTCATCGCACGGACTTATTTTTTCTCACAACAACATAAACTACTACTACTACTACTACTACTACTACTACTACTACTACTACTACTACTACTACTACTACTACTTCTACTACTACTACTACTACTACTACTACTACTACTTCGGTAATTGTTGAACCACACATCGCGCTTATTTCGAATCAAACAACGTTTCCATGAAAAATACGTTGGTACCATCCACAACTACATATAACACATAAAAGATAGGAAATGAGATGCAGTTATTAGAGATTATCGTTCCATGAATGTGCATTGCTCTAAGGCAGTTTTACTTGTGTACTTGATTTTCTCGGCATAAATGACATGAGTTTAAAATTATATTCGTGGTTTTATCATTTTGAAAATTACGATATGACTTTGTATAAATAATATATTTATACTTCAATTGATATCGATATCACCTACCATACCAACCGAAATCATGTGAATGTAACTACCATTTGTGGATAAAATGGGCAACTCATAGTCAAGCGAACTGAAGGATAAGGGTATTTGCTTTTTTTGCCAAAATATTTCCACAAATTTAATTTTTGGGAACTTAACTAGCTTTTGAGCAAGTAGTGATAAAAATGAAAAATTTAATTTAAGAAAATATTCACATTAAGCGTCAAACTCATATTTAACAATTTGCTGTTTAGCAGGGCGTCACTGTATGTTTCTATGTCAATGTCAAGTTCACTTAATTATCATTATTAACATTCAATCAAATTATTTTTAATGACTAGCCTTTGTTGAGAACTAACTAAAGTATGCTGTTATTAGGTGTTATTTATAAGGCTTTGTATTAAAGGTAACAAATAGATATACACCTTCTATCGTTATTCTGAACATAAATAAGTAAAGCATGCGTGTATTATCGTTTATGGTATGAAAAGTAGCTGCAGTAATAAAATGTTCTTTTTGTTCGAAATTAGGCATACGTCCGCTGAAATCAGAACACACACTGCAAAAAAGCATATATAAGACATCGTGATGGCATAATTATGATTGTTGTTTGAATGAATAATCAGTCCAGCATTTATACCTACACGCTTTACAGAAATTCAATAGACTGGTGAAAGAACGGACGAACGATTGAAAAGACGGACATGATAAAATGCATTTGCTTCCATATCTGAAATTAGGGCATAAACTCAAACGATTCTTTTTAACGCCACACAAACAGAAAGCTGACAGCAATTGANAGAAAAGGAAGCGATATAATTTGTTTCTGGCATCAAAATGAAAGTTCATTCATTGCTTTCTAATACGGTCAGATAAATGATCCGGTCAAATTAGTAAAATACATTTTATTTTGCTTGACATTCATTTTTTCCAAATGCACATGAACACACCGAAACTAATACAAAAAAATGGCCGTTCCTTATTAAGAAATACAAGTTAAGATTTTATATATATATATATATATATATATAAAATCTTAACTTGTATTTCTTAATAAGGAACGGCCATTTTTTTGTATTAGTTTCGGTGTGTTCATGTGCATTTGGAAAAAATGAATGTCAAGCAAAATAAAATGTATTTTACTAATTTGACCGGATCATTTATCTGACCGTATTAGAAAGCAATGAATGAACTTTCATTTTGATGCCAGAAACAAATTATATCGCTTCCTTTTCTATTTAGAATTAGATTAAATATAAAACGCTTTGATTGTGGGTGGGTAAATAAGTACCTTACTGATAGACAAATGTTTGTTGGGCATTCTGTTTATGGTCGTTTTTATAAAGAACATCTTATTACATAGAACCAAAATAACAGAATGTATTTAACACAGTTTAAGAATCATGCCAATACAATCGGAAAAAAGATGTTAAAAATGTTTACAATCAGGGTCAATTGCCAAACCATTTTGACAACACAAGTAAATGCTCCTCTTCCAATTTAAAAAATACCCCGTGGTGGACTTTTTTTGTTTTGTAGATGGCAAACAAGGCGGTTGTTGTCTTTGGCGTCATATGATGTATTTGGGAATACTTAAACTAAAAACTATAATCTAATAATGTTGCAAAATGCATATTTTTATGTTTAAAGATATAAGAAGTAGGCCTTAACAAAGTATGCAATCTCGAACGTCCCTTCCAATATTCGAACAATTATGCAAAGGATTCTATCATAGTTTTCTATCATAGTTTTGTTTGATTTGAAAGGTCTTGGTGATGTAGTGCTTGTTTCAAAATACAAATTATCATGTCAGTGTCTCATATGTGTTGATGGATTTTATGCCATAATATCTCCCTAAATGTCGATATATTATGAATAATACAGATGTAATCGATTAACCACCAATTATAGAGTCTTTGAAAAAGATACTTACTTGTACCAAAACAGCGAAGACATGTTCAATATAATACTTAAACAGTTGTAGATAGTAATACAATACAATGACTATACAAAAAGATGCAGAGAAAATAATGGTGCAATAATGAGTGTGTAATACATGTACTAAAAATCTCAAGTGTGAAGTTGTTGGTGTATGCATACTATGAAAATAGAAAGTGTGATATGAGTATTACATTTAGTTGAATAGCGAACTCAGTTTCCGAACGGCAAGTAGGTAACACTTATATTGAAAGTGTAAACCAACATTTACGCATATTAAAGACTGTGGAAGGTAAACATTTCTAGCGTAACACTATGCCAAATGGTATTGGACATTGCTATATGCCCATTGACTGTCACAGTAAAAACGTACTAAATTCGGTATATCGCCGCGAGAAACAAGCCGGTCACTAATGACAACCAGACACCACTCAATCAGTGGTGTATTTTAAAGGGGAATAATTGTATCATAATACTGGTATTGATATGAATTTAATTGGGTATTTAATTTGTGTGTGTGTGTGTCGTAGGAAGACGGATTTGCAATAGTGCATAACGAAATTAATTGAGCGTGGATGCTGTAGTAATGCAATTAATTCAATACATCAGATGGTGTCAAACGTCTTAATTGATTGCCGTTGTGAGGTTCATGCCTGAACGGAACCCATAATCGATGTTCGTGTTATATAATTTAAACTCGCTGTTTCAAAATCGCCATACCATCATAATGCACTCTTCTAGTCGGATAAGCTTTATCTTACACTCGAGTGAAACTAAAGCGTGTGATATTAAAATGGAATATAATATGTTTCAAAGCAGGTTCTTGACTATATGACTTTCAAGTGTTGGAATTATAAAGGATCTTGATGACAAACCTCATATGTACATGTTCAGATTGTATTGATACCATGTTTGATTTAAATGTTTGTGTTATAAACAATAACGTGGAATCAAACTAGACCTTTACAAAAGATATAGACAAACAAGATGCATTATATTAACACAGACATGTTTATATTAGATTTGAGGTGCAATTCATATTAATATACATATCATCGAATCCAGACGATACATTATTTTATATTACGTCTTATAACAGTAATTCAAGATATACCAAAGATGAAGACAATGGTGCGAGTTAATTAAGTTAAATATGCTTCATTATCTAACACATTATATTCTGAGAAAAGGAGATAGCATACGTTGGTATCCTCCAATTGCCTCTCTTGACTCGTTTGGTGTACAACTGCGAGGGATAATCAAATAAAGTGCGTCTACCAATGATACATTAACGAGATAACAGGATATTGTCTCCTTTTCTGCATTTTAAATCGAATTTACCAAATTATTCACGGATGATATAATTATGTCACTTTGATGGTGCAGATAAATGCAAATAATTATTGTAAATCACAAAGGGCGATGTGCAATCAGATGTGTCACACACAATGAAACATACTTTAGTGTATGTCATGAAATTTGCATATGTATGATTGATTCTATGTCATGTAATGAAAAAAAAACATTTTATATTCGTCGCGATGTATTTAAAGATGGTATCGAATGGGGTGTCACGAATATATTGGAATGCCACTCGCATTCTTGTAAGTAAAAATTCGCTGTTTCAAAAGGTGGTTAAACCATTACACCCCTGTACACATGCTGCGAAAAATAATGGTGTATGATTATAATCTCGATCCGGAAATGCGTGACTAATGCCTTATGCGGAAAATAATTGCTTTCTTCTACGGAGATAGTTGAATAAATGTTTTAAAGATTCATCTGACCTAAACATATGAAATACAACATAATGATATACTTTATTTTTGACGTCAACTTACCAAAAAACAGAGTTTGCAAATATTTGTAAGCTTGATTGGAATTCAATAATCTACCTGTTTATGTTTATGTTAATGTTCATGTGACGTTAAAAAACATAGTGATGCAGCAATCGAACAAATTCTGCTACAATAAGTATTTAAAACAGCATAGTTGTTGGCACTGTAATTCCTATACACTCTCAGCTGTCTTTCAGAACATGGATTTATATTCAATCTACACTAAACATATTTTTCCAGAGTCATTAGTTACACATCTGTATTATACATCAATATAAAGAACTGAAACTCCAGAAGCTGCAGCAGTATTGCATTTCTATCATACACACCTTCGTATTCCTTTATTTATGGCAAGGAACCAATTGCTAAAACGGTACAGTACGGCACAAAACGAAACAACCTATACACATAGAATAATTAAGCTGGAGTCGCCGCCTTGGAACGGTCAATGCTAAGTACTGGGGGTTTTAACCGGTTATCAAGCAGCGATATTGATATACTGCTAAAGGCAACATTTAAGTTTATCGTAAAATACGTCCTTAAAACTGTGTTCAATATGGTTCAATACTTAAACTCATTAGTAAATTTCACATTTCAATAAACAATTTGATCCAAACGTGCCGAATAAAGTGTAAGAAATATTGCATATTCGTCGTTGTGTTCATGGTCTGTGTAATACTTTGTTTTTCAAATTAAAATATATTGGAGATCTTGTATTATGCATTCATAGATTCAGTACTAAAATCCATATTTGAGTATTCTGAAATTATGTTAATACAATATTAACAAAAAAGTAACATCTACATTAGAGAATCGTTCAGAAAATTAGGCCGTGTACAACAATCATACAATATTCAAAAAATAATCTTTAAACACACAAAAAAGTTTCACACTATTTCAAGGCATTTCATTAACACGTCTGATGTAATGAATGAGATTTAGAATTCGAACCAATACGAGTGAATAGTATTATTTTGATAAGTTTCAACACGTATGCAAATAAAATCGAAATCTTATTAAGTAATAGGTTCTCGAATATCTTTCCAGAAATATGTCGCAAAGTAAATGCACTTACATACTAACATGTATTTCTATAACGTCTCGGAGCTTGTTTATCTCATCTTCACTGTTACGAGGGATAATCAAATATATGTTGTGATAGATTTGGGACACTGCATTACGTTGTTTCCTTATGCAACTGATTTTGAATTTGCAAAACTATGTAAAGATAATTGAAGTCACTAAGAGCTACAAGATGTATACAAATGCAGTAGTCATTATAAGTCACCAAATGTAATTACCTAATAATTACAACTTCTTCCATCTTCCCAACAATGCTTAATTTGCTACAGTATTGGGTAATCCTGTTTTTTTCTCAATGCACCTACTAGCTATGCAAATTAAAACGTTTTCATTCATTTTTGGTTAACGACATTCACATGCATTACTCGCAGTGTACGAAACAATGACAATAAAAAATACAGCTGTGCTTCAAGACTGTTAATAATTATAAGAAATTATTTGAAACACAAACAAACATCTATGTTACAATTTAATAAGAATGTTAAAGAAAAACAAATACTGGTTTCAATGTGTGGTTTTTTCCCATTTAAATGACATTTTAATAACACGGATAGCATCTGATGTGTTGATGTGAACATTGAACGAATAATTTGGTTTGTGATTAATTATCCGGTAAGTGTGAGGTTTGTCTAGCCCACAAACCGGTGTAAACCCCCAATTCTTTGCTGATTGTTACATGGCTGTTATCCCATTTTTGATCATTGTATATACATATAATTACTTAACCGATAGTCAGAAGGTGAACGATTAGTAATATGTATTTCTCACGCTACCGCCATCAAGTTTGTAATATCGATACCTTTCTCCGCGCAACCATGATTCCATTCGACTTCTAGCTGTATGTATTCTTGAAGTATGATGGCTTATAACAAAGTTCTGATTTATAGCTTATTTGTTTCAATATTTGCAATACTTAATCTTCCGTTTGCGTTGCTAACGTAGCAGGAGTCCAATTAATTGCACGATTATCTAAACGTTTTCCATTTTCATTATAATACGTCTATTAGTATACAAAAACTTTATGGTTCAGTACGACGTCGTTTTCATAGTATTGTTTTCGGTTTTATTTAGAAAATGTTGTACCGGATGTTCTCCGATAACTATAGTGTTCACATCGCTAACATATTAAAATGTGATACTAATATATGTGCTTTATACATTTACGTCAATTTTATTTTATAAATCTTAAAGCTGAAAAACGCGTTTCCAATTACTGGATGTAAGCTTGATAGTTTCTTGGAAAAACACGAACACAGCTTATCAGATTACACTTTTGATACGACAAATTTCTTGAACCAGAAGTAAAAAGAATGTATCTATTCATTAAAATTGTATATCGCGTCATATTGGAATGAAGGAGGGCCAAATTAGTGCGAATCAACATGTGACAAACTACGTCTAAGTCAAATCCGTTGTAAAGATGTTATATTGCAGTTTTATACCAAGTCATGGCGGTTGTACTCATTATTAGAACAGAAATCCAGTGTGTTGCCTAATGAAAATACCACGTATATGACCCAAGGTATGCATATGCTTATTTCCATCCAGTGAATCATGCTTTATAAGTGTTATAGAAGAACAAATAATATTTACAGCATGTTACCTACATCGTTTGAAAGCATTTTATTTAATCATGTTTCCACAAACACAATCATAATTCGTTTAGACAATTATTAAGAGAACACATACATAGTTTAGGTTGCCATCAACTTTATAACTTTGTTTGTTTTTAAACAACATTCTACCGTTAATAAGAATTGTTAACAATCCACACCATTGACATTTATTGTAGTCTATTTGTGTTTTATTGTCACATATAACGAGTTATTAATCGAATCGCTACGTTATAATGATTATTTTCGCACTAAGTGTCTGGTTGATTTACATATAGAATTTATTTTATGAGATGCAAACAGATACATACGATATCTATTGACGCCATAGACATAAACATGCAAATGAGACATCAGCCAGTGCAGTATAAGCTTTTTTGAATCTTGAAGGAATGGAATCATAAAGGCAAGTTGCTTTACTCATATTTATATCCCCTTACATAAAACATCATATGAATTTGTTCAACACCTTCTTTATGAAATACAGGTGATGGAACATTACCTGTACTAACAACCGAAACCTAATTAAAAAGTCACAATAACAATAATCAACGCATTTCGGTCATGTCTTACGTGCCTCTTGCATGCAGCTATGAAACCTTATTCGTGCATACCTTCAGTACGAAACCTCTAACGAGCATTGCTTTACCACATCTCCCTTAAGAATTTATGTTTTATTTTTGTATTTATATTTGAGCATTAATTATTAACGGTATTAAACTCCAATGTAACATAAGAGGTGCGTCCGGTCTCATATCTATCCCAATACTTATGCTGCCGAATTTAAAGTAGAGTCGGTCTGTTTTTCTGTGCTTCATTCAATAACGTAAACAAACGTTTCTATCACAATTGATCCAATTAAAAAACCTGTAATACATGGGTCAGCGTAACTCGCTCCTGCCAGTTATTTGATGTCGATGAAGGGGTCCAAAGATTGTAGATCCGTATTAAAACCATTATTAATGCTTTTTTTAACTTCATTGTCGATTTCGTCTTGCAATATAACAAGCAATGTTTGTACTTTTTGTCTCATTAACAATGTGGTACTCAACACATTACTCATATGCATTTACAAGTAAAGACCACATATAAAACTTTACATCACTAGCAATGAATTACAAATCCCAATCTAACTTTGCTGTTTTGAAAGGTGGCAGAAATCGGGAATACTCTGAAAATGATATGTCGTTCACAACTTTGCTTTTTTGTTCTTCTTGTATATGATTTGTTATTTTTTTAGCTCCACTGGCCAGAGGCCAGCGGGGCTTCTGTCATGGTCCTGTGTCCGTCGTGCGTGCGTGCGTCCGTGCGTTAACTTTTTCTTTAAAACATCTTCTTCTCCTTAACTACAAGTCCAATTCTGATAAAACTTCTCACAAATGTTCCTGGGGTGACCCTCTTTCAAATTTGTTCAAATTATGCCCCTGGGGTCAAATTTGACCCCGCCCCGGGGGTCAATAAATTGAACATATGCTTATATAAAGCCTATTTTGTGCAAACTTTAAACATCTTTATGTCCATAACCATTGGGCCTACCATTCAATAGTTCTCTACTTTGTTTGTTCAAATAATGCCCCTGGGGTTAAATTTGACCCTGCCCCGGGCGTCACAAAAATGAACATATGCTTATACAAAGCTTATTTTGTGCAAACTTTAAAAATCTTCTCGTCCATAACCGTAGGGCCTAGGGCTACCGAATTCGGTATGTAGTGACATCTTATAGTTCTTTACTAAGTTTGTTCAAATTATGCCCCTGGGGTTAAATTTGACCCTGCCCCGGGGGTCACAAAAATGAACATACGCTTAAATAAGGCCTATTTTGTGCAAACTTTAAAAATCTTCTTGTCCATAACCGTATGGCATAGAGCTACCAAATTGTGTATGTAGTGATATCTAATAGTCCTCTACCAAGTTTGTTCAAATTATGCCCCTGGGATCAAATTTGACCGTTCCACAGGGGGCACAAAATTGAACATATGCTTATATTGGGCCTATTTTGTGCAAACTTTAAAACTCTTCTTGTCCATAACCATTGGGCCTTTTTCTACCAAATTTGGTATGTATTAAAATCTTAAAGTTTTTTTCAAATTATATTCCTGGGCTCAAATTTGACCCTGCCCCGGGGGTCACAATAATGAACATATGCTTAAATAAGGCCTATTTTGTTCAAACTTAAAAAATCTTCTTTTTCATAATTATAGAGCCTAGGGTACTAAATTTGGTATGTAGTGACATCTAATAGTCCTCTACCAAATTTGTTCAAATTATGCCAAATTTATCCCTTGAAGGCTCCCATTTAAAAGTTGTTCAATAAAATTTGATTCGTCAAAACAAATGGCCACAGGAAGTCGTTGAACTTTGCATGTTTATGCGTTTTTGCTATTTATTCATTATGGTATGAATAAACTATTTTCTTCTCAAACTAAAAAATTATCAAAAAAATATTGGAATAACTTTTAAATTATAAGAGATAAATGCATACATGTCGGGCGTGAAAGGTAGACCAACATGTTAACTATCCATAAATGTTAACCCTTTACCAAACGACACATTTTGGACTGCCCCAAATTGAAAGAGATTGCAGACGAGAAATACTATTGTAAAGGACTATTTATAAATTGGCTAAATGGGGTAGAAATCATTGTGATAAAAGGAGTAATTGCTCATCATGAGCAATTTCTCCTTTTTGAAACAGGAAGTCCTGTTTTCAAAACGAAAACAAACTCTTCAGAAGGAGTTATGGTCTATTGGAAGGTCGAGAATGGCATGTGGTACTTAATCATCCCATATCTACAAAGAAATTAAATTTGTAAGCTTGTTTTGCCGTTAATATGATAACCCATCAGTTCAAAAGCACGATCGAAAACATTTCTGCATATGCGCGGACCAGTCTAAGACGTTGTTTACATAATTAGTTCCAAGGTCACAACAACAACAACAACAAAACTGCATGCATGCATGGGAATCAAGTCTTTTTGCGTCCGTTTGTAGACATTATCTTTACTTTTTGAAGCACGGGAGATGTTTATCAATAAAAAATCTATAATTACATGTACGCAGATGCACAACTATTCAATTTGCATAAAAAACAGTGGAGCGATACAGGGCCATCATGGCCCTCTTGTTATCGATTGTTTAAGTCATTGAGTCTTCGGTATGTGATTAAATAATAATTGCTGCATTCCTATCTACTACTACAAACATATCATGTCATATCTGTAACACATTTACAACATGTATGTGAATAAATGGATTATGAACAAGCTGGAAACCACCTTATTAGCAAGGCGAAACATTCTTTCCGGGAGCAATGGATGCATATTTTCTAGATGTGCGCAAGGTAGATGAGAAGTGGAAAGGAAGAAAAGATATTGTTAATACCGACTGGTTCAAACGTGATCGTTGAGACGTTACTATGTGAAACAATACGAATATTTTATACAAGATGTCTAATTTTACAGTGATAAGATTTAAACATTCAATTTAAATAGTGCGCGTGTTTGTTTGTTTGTTTGTCATATTACCACGAACGGAAATAAGAACATGTGCTTATGAAACGCTTTGTTTCACATGTTCTAGATTCACTTTTTCACACTCATAAAAATAACATAACACAACCATTTTTTCAGATTGAGATCGGGGTAACTTAAATGTCCGAACTAAGATTATATTACACGAGGTATAATACAGGTCTCAATCTCGAAATATTGCAAATCGGATGAAAACAGTTCTTGTTCAAAATCTTTCGTTTTTGATATTAATTTCATCAAATGTTAAACTGAATTTTTCTACTACAAATTTGATGCACAACAGTTAAAGTAACAATGCTGACAAAATGTATTAAGCAAAAAAAAGGCATCTAGCGATAGAATACATCCAATTAAATTAAATAAATGACAATAAAAACATCATGTATTTTTATTTTATAAATATTACATCCCATAGAGGTTAATGCAACGGTTTGGTCAAACCGAGAATTAAAGTGTCAAACGAAGCAAAGGCCTCAATAGGATGTGCTATATATATATTTATACCGAACAAATAAACCGTAACATATTTATCCATCCAAAAACAGCCATGTTTCAAAATCTTGAAAAAGAAAGTGTCATCATTTTGAAATCGGCAGTTTTGACGGATTATTGCAATAAAGTGCTACTATTGTATCACTCACAATACACACTTTCTTAAAGTCACAGTTCGCGGATATATATATGGCAGAATCGGAAGAAAACGTGTTTTTATTGAGGATATCACTGAAAATCCGATTGAAATCGGTTGGAAACAAACAATATAGCGAATTTTATTTTGGGGTCGAGTACGGTAAAGTACGAAAAAGACCTAATTAATAGTCATGATTCGACGTGTTAATTCGAACCTTAACAAACAAAATTGCGGATACGGGCGAATTTAGCGGAGAGAAGGTAAGAACAAATGCGAATACATCTGTTACAGACGGAAACTGAGTTGCAACGGTACGTTTTTGCTAAGTCTATGTATTTATCTTCCATATGCTAATACAGTTTAGCGCAAGCTAAATATAGATATAATTTGCATAACTCGCGACGCTGCAATGATTATCGCCTATTGCATGTATTGATGATCATTTATATATATTTTTATCAATTCAAACCCGATTTAGACCAGGTTTTCGATGTCAATCTCGATACAAAATATATGTCAATGAATTTATGTAAAGTTTATTTCTCGCTATACGATTTATATGCAAAAAAGCGATCTATTACGCGTACTGTTACTTTAATCTAGTGATAAAACGACGGAATCAACTTTCCGCACTTTTTAATTTAGCGTGAATAGCAACAAAAAAAATATTCGTACAAATTGTTCATTGGATATTTATTATTTAAAAAACAACTACGCAATAGCTCGTGGCGAATTATGTAAGACGATAGTAGGGGGCGACACATGTGCACTGGATGTTCATAGTTAAATAGCTTAGGGATTGTTAGTGTGTTGAAAAACATGGTCGAGCTAGTTGCTTGTGAAGAAGATATGATTTCATTTTAAGCAGAGGTGTCTCAAACTGGTTTGGAAAGCAATATTGAGAATCGGAAAACAAACACCGCTAGACGAAGCAGTTGAAACATATCATTATTTGTCCTTAGGCATTTAGACTCGTCGTCTCGAGCTATAATATTTGCTAAGGACGCTTCAACGAACTCGGTTTCTTCTTCAACATCTTTGCGAGTTGATTAGGTCATACCGATCAAACGATTTGTTTGTCAACACGGTTGAATGACGCTAGCTGTAACATCCTCAACCACCAATCTGAAATTTTATAATATGTCACAGGAAGATTTCCTCTTCATAAGAATGAAGTTGGGTTAATCTTTTCCCTTTATGACTAGTTAAGTCTATGCCTCGAGTAGTCAAACAAGAATGCGACTTCCTTTGCAATGATGCTCATGATGACTATTTACTTACCTATGTTTTTAATGAAGCTTAAATATATTCAATTTGGGCAAATGTTTATAAATGTTACTGCGATATTGGTGGTTTCACAAGCTGGTATAACATGCTGTTTGAAAACTGGTTCTTCTTCATACAAAATAGACAACATTGTATAATACGCTTCGTCGCCTGCTGTTGCAGTTGATGTTTCCCTTTGAGAAAATAACATACAGACGAAACAGTGTATCTTTGGGTGCTTGCGCAATCGCATTATTTGATAATTGGGTATTTTATTGTGTGAAGGGCGTACATATATTCGAGCTTGAAAATTTATTGAGAACATTTCCCCCAGTAGTAGTAGAAATTGTAATAGAAACACTGACATAAGCGTGTATTACTCCAAAATTATCGTATTCAAAATGTTACTATGAAAATTAAATTTCACATTCAACAACAGAGTCACAAAACATATTTTTAGTAATGGGCACTTAATGTTGTAGACGATTGGCAAATTGTCTAAAATATATACCATTTTGTTTCTACAATATGTACAACGTTATGTCAAAAAAGGGTTCCATAGCATTCAGATTTAATTAACTTAAATACAAAGACATAAATATTTATTTTATTATTTCTTTTCAAGGGAAAATGACATGCATCACTTGGAAGTAAATAATATCCTTCCATTAAATAGATGTCATTTGAAAAGGGCCATACAACAGCGTTAAAACAACAGTTGTTCATTGACTGATGATTATAATATTTCATTAAACAAGTAACAAAACTTACATTTCGTCTTATTTTCTGGTACTTTGATACCCCGCTCAACCACAATCTTCCTACTCGTCTCAAGCTTAAGACCCTAGGCCAAAATACTAGCTGCTTCACCTCGGACAATAAAATGACCAACAGTGTATTATATCTCGCACTATCCCCTATATACATATTAACAAGTCTTTGAGGACAATGACCATATGTGATAATCCTGATACACTACACACATGACTGGTCGTCTACTGCCACTGCAGTTGATCATTTAAATCGAAATTTTGGAAATATACGTAACACACGCAAAATGAGGCCAATGTAGACTTTCCAATACTCGACTGATTATTTAAATCATTGCATCATATTTTATGTCTGATTTGAATTGTTCTGCTGACGGATGACTAGTTCAAAATTATGCTGTCTGGGTTTTCTTATTAATTGATGGATTACCATGTCTTCCGAAATGCCAATGTGATATATCAACCACACATGCAATCCATCATAAACGAATCCAGCAAACAGGTATTGATCGGCAAGGCGAAGGCATATAATTTTCCATATAAAACACAATACCGCGGGTAACTATTATAAAACAGTAAGTAAACTGATTATTTCTTTTTGTTTGAAAAACTTCAAAATATAGTTTCTATTTTGTAAATTTGTTAATAATTTTGACTTGGCCTATACTAATAAAAATTAGTAAAAATACAGTGTTAAACTTTTGAGTCCCTCATTGGCCATTATCATAAGTCAAATTAGTAAGCAGAAAAAGAAGTCATGGTTAAATAATCAGCACAAATGCATCTTAATACCATTTACGTTTTTGTGATTGTTTTACCCAACTAACGAAAATATAGGGCGTTAAATTACGTAATCAAAACATTAACTTATTTACACAGGTTTGTTAAATGTTAACAGTTTTGTGCAGTTACATTAAACCATTTACTCTAACTATTCAGTCGTTTTTTTAGTTGTTGAAAGGCAAAACGTAACATGCCTATCACTATTAGCAACCGCTGTATCAGTTGTTTATTTTAAGGGAATTGATTTAGTTATATAACTACGATTGATATAAATCACACTGCAACGATTTGTTAACGCACCCAGTTTCATTTTTCATTAAAAGTGTAATAGACAATATACAATCAATTAAATAAATGCAAATCTGGAACGAATTTATATAAATTATATAAGTGATCAAAATTTCGACAATTATGCAAATTTCCCTGCAATTTTATTTGGTTAATTACGCTTTATTACCGTTAACGTCATGTACGTTCGTATCTTTCAGTTGACCCTTTGTGCTCGTCTTTGTGTCATGTGTAGAGTAACGAGGGTTAACCAAATAAACTCCGTCTATCAATTGTGTATTAATGAGATAGCAGGACATTGACTCATTTATGGCATTCTATATCGTACTAAAAAGTATTGAAGATTGAGTACATGTATCTTTTTTTCAAAAACAAACTTCGAAGGATATTCGTATTGGGGTTATTTGTAAAGTCCTGTAGAATTTTAACAACAAAATACGTAGAAACAATGTTATATGATATTAAGGAAACATTATTTTTCATTAACCCAGTTAGTTGTTTGCAAAAATGCTTCATATATAATAATAATCTAATATTTCATTTAAAAACGCCATTGTTTCAGAAATTATGTATTTCAAACATACGGGAAACAACACGTTGGTAGGCATTAAAAGAAAAAATGTCATTGAAATATTAAAATGCAGAGCATGATAAAGACATTCATCTGCAATATCAAAAGCGTAACAAAACGGACAATGTCGACCTTTTCATACTTCACATACATACTTCAAAATGGATCCAGTAAAATATTAAACAACTGACGCTGTGTTCATGTTTGGAATGTTATTCCTTTAAAACATTAAGTAACACGTTTTAACTTTTAGTTTTTTTTATGATAATTTATTCTAATTGACACTTAAGTTAATCAGTATAAACTTAAAAACTCATTTACTTATTTAATATTGTAGAGCTCAAGTTGCCTAATTTTCGAAATAATGTGTCACCAATTACTAACTTTATGCTTGATCCCAGGTGTGATCGAATATAAGAAAACCTGTTGTTTAATAGATACCTTTACAGAAAGAAGCGTACAAACAGTAGAACACGATAAAAGCTATTGACAATGCTACGTGTAGCACTCAATTAGATAAAGTTATATTACACGCTTTTTGACGAAGCTCGTTTCGCTCAGTGGTTAAACTGCCCATATGTTATTGATGTTGTTGTTTGATTATATGCATTAAAGGGACTTGTTCACAGTTTATCAAAATGAGAATTTTTCAACTTTTTGTCACAGATGCAAGAAATAAATGAGCAATGTGCATCAGTGTGCAAAATAACACTAATGACGCAGACTTATACTGAATATACACTTTCTTTTACGAAAAATCATCGTTAAAAATTGATACAATTATAAAGCGTCTCAGACGCGAAACGATTTTAAAATGTCGATTTCTTGTGTTATAGTTATATTTTGTAACAACACGTGGATGGTTATATAAAGTATAAAATAAATGGCAACCCATGTGAAGACGGATGGTCAGGTCCGCACATAATGTAGTCGTAAAGACTCAACGACGACCCGAACATAAATTGTGAATTGTGAATTACACGCACAACCACGTGAAGAAGGATGACTGAGTGGTTTCGGTGCTTGGCTTTTACTCCATGAGTCAGTGGTTCAAGCCCTGTTGTGGTTAACTTTTTGTTCTCTTTTTTTTCCTTTATTACTTTTATTCTTGTTTTATATTGGAGCTCTTTAGTTCTGATGTTTATATTTATCAATTTAAAGCATTTAATGACAAACTTCAAAATATGCCAAAATATGTGAACAAGTCCCTTTAATAATACTACTTAACGAGTTTTGGTCTATGCTTTCAATGAGAATGTGATCATTCATGTGAAACAGCTGCGTTTGGATTTAGAACAACAAGTTATGATAGCCGTTCACGATTCGAAATGCTTTTGTTTACTCTTATGGGTAAAGAATGAATATCAGTACTAAAACACAAAATACAAAGTAGTGAGTGTGCTTCTTTGTTAATGAAATTAAAGTTCAGGACACGACTTATTCAGTAATAAAATAACACATCTTCCAGATGGATAAATGATTTTGTTATCAAAGATAATACAATGATACTTGAACGCTAATCATGTCATGCAAATAACAACACGGAACAGCGTTTTGAGGCAAGTATTAATGTGCATACCTAGTTTTCGTCATCCACTTTGTTCAACATGGTGTCATATGACTGAAAAACATATAATTGAATATTTTGTTCTCACAATTGTTGGGACAACGTTTACCATCCATGTTGGGCACACACACGCTTACACTTAGAATCTTGTAGATAGGTATTTTGATGAATTAAATTACTTGATATAAAGATAAGTTTACTAAATCAACACAATATACACACGAATATCTGATATGTACATATAATTAGGATATGTTGTTTATTATTATACAGTTCAAACACATTATTCTTAAATAGAAACACCTGTTGACAATTCAGCGTTAGTTTTTGTTGCTGTTATTTTACACAGAATGTAATATAAATACTTTAAACCTTTGTTTCAGGCAATTTTCGCTAATGTTATTGTTTGTCCAGAAATGTTGTTTTATTTTGAGACGAATGCTTGAAACAATCCTCTATGGGAATTTCTGCGAGTTTCCAATAACCATAAAACATTTTTACAGACTGCAACACAATAATTAAAAGTGGAACCACTTTCATATGAACATAAACGTTAGTTGATTGTCTTTCATACTTTGAATAGTGTGTTAAATTGTTTACTTCTAAAATAAATTGGAACGTTTAACTAGTGACGGCTAAAAAAATATAATAAAGACAAATCAACGTATTTGTCTAATTAGTGTAAAAATGACATGAGATTATTGAAACTAGCAGTTTTGAAGATTATTAGTTTTGTTTTGTAGTTTTTTTGTTTGTTGTTTAGTTGTTATCGTTTTTTTCTGTTGGGGGGGGGAAAGTAACGGAACGTGCATATCATTTGATAAAAAATGATTATCTTTAGGTGTAAAACATTTAAATTACGAGTTTATTTCGATATAAAACTTATCGAATGTAGACGAATATTTGAAATACAGTTTAAAACGGTGATCAATATCGCTTATAATGTCGAATAATGATTTTTTGGTATTCAAGGTGTACATGCTATTGAACTGTTTCAATATAAAAAATAATAATAACCCTGCCATTTAATGTCTGCTTTCCGATTACTAACAGAATCAAAGACAAAGAACATTGTTTTATGAAAAACAGAACAATTACGCGAGCTCGTAAAGCCCAAACATTAGAATTTCGCAATAATTAGTGATCCAACAAATATACTTTTAATAAATGAACACAGGTTGTCAACAATCTCGGACTTTGTTTCAAGTCTTGATCGCTTGTGGTATTTGAAACACAATACTCAGAAAAGGAACAAATTGCATAATTAAAAAGCAACACAGGATAGACGGTTGATATAAACTACCAGGTCAAGCTATGCAGCAGAAAAACTGATGATAACCCAAATGGCTGTTCGGCATAATGAGTTTACTTAGTTCAACCTGTAATGCTTCGTTTAAATTGCGATCCTCAACAAAAGAAACGTTACTAATAATTGTTTTTGCCTGAGATTTAAGGCTAAGATGCGATGTGATGCATATCCGTTCGTTAATATACGCTGCTTTGCATGCGATTGCAAGGTTTACGTAATACTGCTTTTTTAAACTGCTGAGGCAGATTTTACTGAAATAAAGTATGAGTGGATATATGTATGAGATAATGATGCACGTCAAATTGAAACACAATCAATTAGTCAATTACAGGGTTTTGGTCAGTATTGACTTGATAATAGTATTTGTATATAATGTATGTTTTCTGTCTTGAGTTGTATCCCCAATAACCAATCATCCACAACCATGCAACTTACAAGTTCGCAATCGTCTGGGACTGAGTCATCAGCAAGATGTATAACCCAAAAAGCAAGGTCAAGGTCACAAATAAAGGTCAAAAATCACAAATGTAATAAATTATTCATAATTTAGCCATTACTTCACTATCCATAAAGGGATTATGTTATAACTTTCTACAATTGTCCTCCTCTATGACACAGGTAAGACGCATGTCTCTAGGGTAAAAGTCAAGATCACATGATCAGGTCATTTTTAAAAAATGTGATTAAATACGCCTTATTTTGTAGTTATTTTGTTTTGTTGCATGAGGGCAAAGTTTGTACCTGCACATCCGTGTCCGTTTGTCTTCTGGACTCAATATGACTGCGGAAACCTCCCGATAATGAATTCGGTTAAGGGATTAAATATAATTAGTATACTTGTGATAGGTTTACTTAAAATTTACTGCAACTGAGTTTTACTTTTGTCAGTTAATTTGCATGTAACAGATGACACCGGATATATATCTACCATTTGAATAGATAAACTATTCTAGCACTATGTACGATAAAGGAAACAATAACCTGTTAGGTACCTTTAATTTACTACTTAGCATCAAATTAATAAAATAAATATCAAATGTTAAAAAAAGAACTTCCTTTCTATGTGAGCATCGGTTTCCCGTACTTTGCCAAACATCTGTCAAGTTTATGTGCTAATTGCTTCCTTCTGTTTATTTTAATAGTAGAATGAACATTATTTATACAGTCGAGTCTTTATATAATATCCATTCAATGCCAAATGACGTTTTATGTCTGGTTTCAGAATGTTGATTGTGTTTCGTCAAGGTAAAAACTGCCATCAGAGTATAAGCTCCATTAGTTTGTCGGGCGCGTTCAAGCTTGTGATCAAATATTTATCGAATTTTAGCAGAAGTCATGTACTAACATCTCTTCACAAAGTACAATTCAGCTTGTGTGAGAATAACTTATTGCTAAATATAAGTCTTACATAATTATTTATTTCGTAATGCAATTAAGCCCTAGAATGCCTCCATAGTTCAAATTTAATTTATTTTGCAGACAAACAACTGTTGTAACTCATAATCGGATCTTTCTTTATACACTTATGAACCCATATAACTGTGCCGTGTGTGTTCCAGTATGCACCTTTTCACAAATAAATTCCTTTGCGTTTTATATTACTGCTAAACAGCCTTCCTAAAATGTATAAACATAAAACATCTTTGTGATATGCGATAAACGTTTCTAAATGCAATTCACATAATAATTAAAACGTTATAAAACATTTGTAATCAAGTCATTTATACAAAATATCAATTATCCATCACTCATCAAATTTCGAAAGAAAGATTACAAGATTCATAAGTTCATACACAATTATAAAAAAATGAGATTATTTTGAATGCAAACCATTGCGGCAATCGGAAAAAAAATGCGAAATCGAAATTTCACAAATACAAACAAATTGCAAACAATTAAACACCAGAAACTATATCAGGAGAGCTATTCGTGTTCTTGTCCACTACCTTAATAACAGATCACCATCTATATACATACAATGAATACAACCGGAAGCTCCGCCTTGGAACGGTAAATGCAACGCATCGAGGGATAGCCGATGTTATCCCGAAATTAATTACAAACCCAATACGAGTCTAAACAGGTTTAATCAACTGAACCTATTCAGACATAAAATACATATGATGCCAAAACGTGACACGTGAATCTAACACACATACTTTTAGTTTACTAGCATCGTAAGTATCGAAATTCTGTTCAAACGAATAGTGGAGGAGTTTTTTACTTTATAAGTATACAAAGAAATATGATAAAGTTAATAATTAACACGTAAACTACATTCAACTATCAAGTTTGCGATGTATCTAGAGAACATTGTCAACCAAACTAAGTACGAAAGATCGTACGCATGTTTCATCCACGTAACAAAAATAGCTTTCTTGCATACTGCTTCGGAAGAGTGAAATATGTGAACATTAAAGATGCGTACGGGGATACGTTCTACCTCATCTACACAGCTCAAATCAACTAGTGTAGTGTTAAATAAAGCAAACAATCAAGCTACTGAAAATATCAGGAGAGAAATTCGTGTTCTTCTTCACCTATTTTTGACATAACAGTTAATGATTAAACTAGGATAACCGGATGGAAAATAACATGAACTCTTCAATTGTGTACCATTAACGATAATTAACAAAAAGAGATACAAATCAACCGAATTTACTTAAATGTTTTGATTACCGAATTGTTTGTAGTTTTTGTTTGCAGGATTAGAAGCCACATTGATTATGTACTGTACTTGCATATGTTGTATTAACCGGGATGAATATAAATCCTTATGGGTTTTGAGACTTCTTGATAATCATCGACCATGGATCTTTCCTAAGTTGTTCTACATTACTGTAAGATGGTGTAAATACATTTATAAATGTTATAATCTACTGATGAAGCCGACGTTTCAATTATTAATATACCAAACTATTTTTGCATGTGGCAAATCGTGCAGTTTAATGTCTGTGAAAATAATTGGCTTTCAAGAAATAGTTGATAATAATGAACATTTAAATTACTCAAATTATCGAACATTTTCCAAATGGGCGTTATACATCTAATATCAGACATTCGCATGCTCGCAATGCATCACTCTAGCGGCTAGCGTTTTAAGGCAATAACACTTAACCTTCAATTGTATTATAGGTATTCATTCCAATGCACATACTTGCAAACGCAAGGAAGTGATGTCATGATAAAGTTGTTGTTTTTAACACATACAAAATAACTTATAGATATAAAATATTGTTATTTATGTAAAGAAGAAGTATTGGAGAATACGATACAAAACTACGCAAGATACAAATATAGTATGCAACAAGATAAGTTGTTGAGTTTCATAGGTTATTAATAACAATTAGATTATTTAGTATTAAAAACATATGTCGAAATAACTACGTTGATTCCAATTCCATACAGATAAATTATTTATATAATATTAATTCAAAACAAAAAGAGCTCATGATTAGCTATATAGTGGTAGGTGGCTGTCCGTCGTCTTCAGTCTCGTGTCCTCAATTTTTGCTTCTCACGGCATTTTCTCCTACACCGCTGTGCAGAGATTTTAATAAAAAACTTCACAGAAATTGACCTAAGGTTACCTTCTTTCACAGTTGTTCGAATCGTTTCGGTCGGTTGCATATGTAGGTCATTGAACTTTAAATAGATAGTCAATACATATTTAAAATGAAAACGTTCAAAATCTTCTATAAAACCTCATGGACCAGAGGTTTGAGATTCAGCATGTATTCGGCTTGTTAATTCTTTTTCTTATGGTGCATATTGAAACCTTTAAAAATATGTACTCCCAGCAACATTCATGTCAGTGTAACAATGTGAGATCAGGTGAAAGATTCAGGTCCATAATGGCTCGCTTATTTGAACATGATACTTTATAATATTAATATCTTCTACTTTGGCCACAACAAAAAATTGATTACTGTTGTGCCGTTTCCACTTTCGTTTCGTTAATTGCTACGCCTCGCAATCTGTATGGATCTTACAATCTAATCTCCATCCTAATTTAACATTTCTGAACAGTCTATATATGGAAGGAATATTTGATATACACGAACCCACAATACACGAATTAGTTCACCCATTACGCAAATGGACATTCTTTGCATTTTTTTAATCGTTAACGTTAGCCATATGCATGTGCTAAAAGCGATAAAGAGATGAAAATTATTGTAAAATCAACCAGGGACTGAATTGAACTCATCACTTGTATAAAAGTATTAATCGTAATAAAAATTAAGAAAACTTAATGGTGCAAGACTGTTTTTACTAAATTGTTTTCGTCGTTGAATAAAAGCAACAAGTGTGCAGCGTTCGTTATCAGGTTTCCAGAGCTAATGTAAAAATAATTTTTAGAACTAATACGATGAATAAAACATTTATTTTATCAGAAAATGTCAGTGTAGTCTTGTCAAGTCTTAAGTGTGTAACATTAATCACGACATATATTTACAATTTCTATCAGAAATGACCCCCGGAACAACCCGATCCGCGGATCAGCAGAAAAATCACTTCTCTGATGTTATTATCATATTTGTTTAAAAATGAATCTTTATTCAACGTCTCTGTGATTTCCAGACCAATGCATTGAAGCAACTCGTGTTTAATAATATATTTGATTCTAAACATATAAACTTACCATGAATTAATAACAACACGTTTATCGTGTTAACATAATTGCCGTATCTTATTATGAGACCACGCACTTGTGTTGTGTTGAAGTTGGTGGAATATATTTTTGCCAAAATAGTATCAGTTGGGTCCAAAATAAAGGATACGGTGATTTGTTAAATAGTAAAATGTATAAGATACAATTATGTAAAAGTATTTTTTCTATGCATGTTTATTATGCTTCAGACATTTTTAATTATGTATTTTTTTATATCTCGTTATGTTAAGCCGATGCATTTTCTTCCAATATTCGAACAATTCTGCAATGGATTCTATCATAATTTTGTTTGATTTGAAAGGTCTTGGGGATGGTGTACTTGTTCCAAAATACAAATGATCGTGTCTGTGTCTCATATGTGTTGATGGATTATATGCCATTATGTCTTTCTAAATGTCAATAGAATATGAATAATACAGATGCAATCGATTAACCACCAATAAATCTCTGAGAAAGATACTCACTTGTACCGACAAAGTGAAGAAATGTTCAATATAATACACAGCAGTTTAACATAGTAATATAATAACATAGTAATATAATAAAATTACTATACGAACAGATGCAGAGAAAATAATGATGCAATAATTAGTTTGAAATACATGTACTAAAAATCTCAAGTGTGCTGTTGTTGTTTTATGCATATTACGACAATAAAAAGTGTGCTAGGAGTATAACATTAAGTTGAATAGCGAACTCAGTTTCCGAACGGCAAGTAGGATAACACTTATATTGAAATTGTGCACCAACATTTACGCATATTAAAGGCCGTGGAAGGTAAACATTCCTAACGTTACATTATTCCAAGTTTTATTGGGCATTGCTATATGCCCATTTACTGTCACAGTACAAACATATTAGATTCATTTTATGACCACGAAAAACAAGTCGGTCACTAATGACAACCAGAAACCACTCAATTAGTGGTGTTTTTTTAAAGCGGATTATAATACTGTTATTAATATGAATTTAATTGGATATTAAATGTGTGTGTGTCGTAGGAAGACTGATATGCAATACTGCAATAAGCAATTAATTGAGATTTGATGATGCAGTAGTGCAACCAATTCAATGCATCAAATGGTGACAAATGTTTACATTGATTACCGTTTAGGGTTTCATGCCTGCTTTTCCAATTGCCTCTCTGTGCACGATTGTTGTACACTTGCGAGGAATAATCAAATTAAGTGTGTCTAACAATGATATATTAATGAGATAACAGGATATTATGTCCTGTTCTGCATTTTAAATCGAATTTTCCAAATTTTTAACGGATGATATATGTCATTTTGAGTGTGCAGATTAATGCAAATAGTTATTGTAAATTACAAAGGGCGATGTGCAATCAGATGTGCAACACAAAATGAAACATTCTTAAGTGTATTTCATGAAATTTGCCAATGCATGATTGTTTCTATGTCATGTAATGCAAAACAAACATTTTATATTCAACGCGATGAATCTGGTATTAAATGGGCGTGTCACGAATATACTGGATTGCTATTCGACTTCTTGTTCATAAAATTCCTCTGCTTCTTAAGGTGGTAACACCATTACAAGCTATAAACAAGATGTGTAAAATAATGGCGTATGGTAATTACCTCGAGCCTGAACTCTGTCTGTCCTGAAATAAGTAGATAATGCCTTATAAGGCAAACAGTTGCTTTTCTTTATCCCATTTGTACGGAGATATTTGTGAGCAATAATGATACATTTGTTTCTCCAATATAATTATTGAATATATTTAAATTAACCTTAATTAACTTCTGACCTTAACAAATGAAATACACCATCTTTGTTATACTTTATTTGTAAGTTAACGTACCAAACAACAGCGTTTGCGAATTTGTGTGAGCTTGTTTTGAATCCACGAATCTACCTGTTAATGTGTATGCTTATGTTAATATGAGGTGAAAAAACATAGCGATGCCACAATCGAACAGATGGCTGGTAACAAAAAGTATTTTCCTTGGTTGGCTTTTACATGCTATCTTCAAAGTATTATAAAACAAAACTGTATTAATGCTACATATACGTATCATTGTATTTTTCCTTGCATAAAACATCCAGGGATCGCTCCTGCTGTCAGATTGACATGGAATCTATATTCGCTGCAAGGGCGAGATGTGTTTGTTGTAAACTTGGCTGTGGTGTATTTTCTCTCCGTATAATGAACGCCAATGTTAATATGATGTTTGTTTTTATGTCTGCGCTTTAAAAATCCAGGTAATGTGTTTCATAAACTGCGTCGATCCGCTTGCTAGATTTACAATGGCAATTTTCTAACTTGTATCTAGAATCTAGAACTTTGCCAATTAAGGGTCATTGCGTTAATTTAAACAGCATGGTTGTTTGCTCCGGAATTCCTATACACATTCAGCTGTCTTTCAGAACATAAGTATATTCAATCTACACTAAACATATTGTTCCACAGTCACACGTGACACATCTTTTATTATTCATTAGACAGCGTTATTGCTATACGGTGTTAAAAGGAACATTTAAGTTTATCGTTAATAACGTCCTTACAACTGTATTCAATATCGTTCGATACTATACTTAGTTGTACATTTCACATTTCAAGTAACAATTTACTCCCACCGTGCCTTATACAATGTAAGAAATATTGCATGTATGTCGTAGTGTTCACGGTCTTTGTAATACTTTGTATTCCAAGTTATAATAAATTGGATATCTTATATTACGCATTAATAGTATTCAGTATTAAAATCCATACTTGAGTATCATGAAATTGTGTTATTAAAATATTAACAAAAATAGATACATGTATATTAGAGAATTGTTCAGATTATTAGGCCGTCTACAAAAATCATACAAAACACAAACACTATTATATAAACGCACCAAGATGTTTTACACTATTTTAAGCATTTCAGTAACACGTTTGATGTTATGAAGAGATAAAGCATTCGAACCAAGACGAGTGAATTATAGGATTATGGTAATACGTTTCGTCCCTAATGTAGATGGCATCGACATCTCATTGAGTAATAGGTTCTCGAATGTCTTTCATGAAATTTGTCGCAGAGCAAATGCGATTACATACGGTCGTGTATTTCGATTACGCCTCGGAGCATTTTATGTCCACTGCCCTGTTAGAGCGATAATCAAATATATTTTGAATACTCATATAGATTTGGGACACAGGATTGCGTTGTTTCCGTGTGCAACTGAATTCGAATTTAGAAAACTATGTACATGTAAAAAAGGCAATATTGCTTTGAGATGAGTAAACATGTCATTATAAGTCGTAAATGTAATAACCTAATAATTGCAACTTTGAATGTCACTACAATTCTGCATTTGATACAGTATTGGAAAATCCTTTCTTCCGATGAACCTTCTACATATGCAAATTAAAAACGCCTTCGTCCCTTTTTGGTCAAATAAATTAAACATGCAATACTCGCAGTGTACGAAGCATAAAAGGGACTGTCAACCACGAAATGACGAAAAAAGAAAAGTTCTAAAATACCGTTTTTTTTTTACAATTATTATTTTATATTTATTAAAATATCACGACTGGTATATTACTTATTATTTTTCTTTCTGGGTATTCATACCAGGTAACTATAAATAACGCAAGTAGATTGATCATCATCGTCACGTGGGAAACCCTGGAATGCAAATTGTGCATGCGTAGTGAATTGTATATATTTTATATATAAAATGATCAATCTACTTGCGTTATTTATAGTGTGTATATCGTTATGTCACCTATTTTCGCGATGTTCTTTTGATTTCACATTGAACAAATTTATTATCGAATATACTGAAAATATGAACTTTTTCCAAGTAATATAATAATTGCTAACGTAGCAGGAGTCCAATTTAACTGCACGATTACCTTAAAGTTTTCTTAGTTTCATTGTCATACGCCTATTAGTATAAAAAGATTTAGTATAAGTAATCAGAACGACGTCGTTCGAAAATTTGGTTGTGCGTTTTTCTATAGAGCATTGATGTACTGCATGTTCTTCGATTGCGATAGTCACGATAGTTTTCCCATAGCTAATATATTAAAATGTGCTAATAATATATGTCATGTATTCATATGCGTCAATTTTATCTTTGATAACATCTATAAGCTGAAAATCGTATGCAATAACTAGATGTAAGCTTGATAGTGTCTTGGAAAAACACGAATACAGTTTATCAGTTTACAATTTTGATAGGAATACTTTATCGATTGATCATTAACGGATCACCAAAACTGGAAGTACATAGAACGTATGAATTTATTAAAAGTGAATATCGCGTAATATTGCAATGAACGAGTGCCAAATAAGTGCGAATGAACATGTCACTCACTATGTTTAAATCAAACCCGTTGGTAAGATGTTATGTTGCAGTTTTATACCAAGTCACACATTATAAGTACAGTTGATTGCCTAGTGATAATGTCACGAATATGATCCAAGGTATGCATATGCATAAGTTCCGCCCAGCGGTTTATGCTGTATTAATGTTAGTGAAAACTACATAATATTTATAGCATGTTACCGAAATCGTTGGAGAGCATATTTGTTTGCAAAACTCATTTAGCCACAAACACACGCATAATTCATGCAGACTTTTATTAAGAGAACACAAACATAGTCACCTGTATAACTCTTTTTTTTTAAACAACATAGAACCGTTAATGAGAATTGTTAGCAATCCACACCATTGCCATGGTTTATTTACAGATATAATTTATTAAATGAGATGTACCCATTTAAACAGATACATACGATATCCATTGACGCCATAGACATAAACATGCACATGTGACATCAGCCAGTGCATTATTCGTAGTTTTAATAAAGGCTGGTTGCTTTACTCATATTTACGTCCCCTTACATAACACACTATGCAAATTTGTCCAACACCTTCTTCATGAAAAACAGGTGTTGAAAGATTAATTATACTAACAATCGAAACCTGATTAAAAAGTCACAATAATAATGCTCAACGCATTACGGTCATGTCGTACGTGCCTCTTGCATACAGTAATGCAATGAAACCACATTCGTGCATACCTTCAGTACGAAACCTCTAATGCGCATAGCTTTACCACACTTCCTTTACAAATATATATTTTATTGTTGTATTTATATTTAAACATAAAAGTTTAACGTTATTTAACTCCAGTGTAACATAAGAGGTGCGTCCGCTCTAATATCTATCCCAATACTAATGCTGCCGACTTACAAGTAGAGTTGGTCAAATTTCTGTGTTTCGTTTAATAACGTTAACAAACGTTTCTATCATAATTACGTTAGTCTGGGCGCTGTTTGAATTTTGAAAACAAAAAAAAACTATCCGGGGATGAAAAAAAACACTCTTATTCAATTCAAAACTTGTAAAAAAAATGGTTCAGCGTAACTCGCTTTATCCAGTTATTTGATGTCGAGGAAGGGCGTCCAAATATTGTATATCCGTATTAAAACCATATTATCTATGATTTCATTTTAAGCAGAGGTGTCTCAAACTGGTTTGGAGAGCAATATTGAGAATCGGATGCGTGTCTGAAAACAGACACCGCTAGACGAAGCAGTTGAAAAATATCATTGTTTTGTCCTTAGGCGTTTAGACTCGTCGTCGCGAGCTCTAATATTTGCTAAAGACGCCCACGGCTTCAACGTACTCGGTTTCTTATTCAACATCTTTGCGAGTGGATAAGGTCCTACCGATAAAACGATTATTTTTTCAACACGGTTGAATGACGCTAGCTGTAACATCCTCAACTATCAATCTGGAATTATATAATATATCACAGGAAGATTTCTCTTTATAAGAATTAAGTTGGGTTTATCTTTTCCAATTATGATTATTATAGTCGTTGCCTCGAGTAGTCAAACAAGAATGCGACTGCCTTTGCAATGATGCGCATGATGACTATTTACTTACCTATGTCTTAAATGAAGCTTAACTATATTCAATTTACGCCAATGTTTATAAATGTTACTGCGATATTGGTGGTTTCACAAGCTGGTATAACATGCTGTTTGCAAACTGGTTCTTCTTCATTCATTATAGACAACAAAGTATAATAAGCTTTGTCGCCTGCTGTTGCAGATGATGTTTCCATTTGACATTAAGACAAAGCAATGTATCGTTAGGTGATTGCACAATCGCATTATTCAATACTTGGGTATTTTATTGTGTGAATGGCGTTCATATATTCGAGTTTAAAAATGTATTGAGAACATTTTCTCCAGTAGTAGTAAAAGTCACTGACAGTAGCGTTAATTACTCCAATTATCGTTTTCAAAATGTGACTTTAAAAATAAAATGTCACATTCAACAACAGAGTAAACCAACATTTTTTGGTAATGTACACTTTATATTGTGGACGATTGGCAAATTTTCTAAAATATATACCATTTTGTTTCTAAAATAATAACAACGTTATGTCAAAAAGGGCCACATAGCATTCATATTAAATTAGCAAGACATTAATATTTATTTTATTATTTATTATCAAGGGAAAATGGCATGTATCATTTATAACTAATTAATTCCCTTTCATTAAAAAGCTGTCATTTGAAATGACATTATATTTTATAAAACAAGTAGCAAAACTTACATTTCGTAGTATGTTCTGATAGTATCGTATGGAAACTGATAACAAAGAATGCAAAGCGATACGAGCAGGCGTTTGACTTATACTGTAGGGCAGTTTTCATATTTATATATGTATATATATTGTATTATCGGCATAAAAAGAAAAGCGTTCATTAAACAGTTTTATCCCATCCTCAGACGTGCATTGTCGAAATAACCCACTGTGGGATATATTTTCGTTTATTTTCGGCAGTGTTGAAATATAGCTGTCACGCGCGGCGGACTACTTTTTTGGATTTATACATGAAATGAATGTTTCCTTTTCAAATCAATATACCGCATATAAATAAAAGCCGAATTGTCACTTAAAATTTATCTCAAAACCGGCTTTCCGTACTTTATTTTTCATTATTGATTGCGCAATTTATGACTTATCTCGTGTGACGTATTTTCTGTGACGTAACACAACAGTTTCATTTTGAGAAATGTAGAGTACAGTACATGACGTAGCGTGTGACGAAGTGGAGAGTTTATCGAGTTCATAAACACATTTGAATAGATATAGACTAGTGATAGGATGGCATAAGGGTCTTTATTTAACTATGCTAAAATAATTATTAAAGACCCTAAATGCAAAATCGTCAATTATTGTGTTAAATGGATTATTTATGGATTTTAAAGGATAATTAAAGGTAAGATATTAGTTCGAACGTTTTTTGGTTTTTGTTTGTACTTTTCATCGTCTTTTCAACAAAAAATGGAAGTACATATCGTTGTTACTTTATTTTTATTAGGATTGAATTAAAGTTGCCATTGAGGTAAGCGTGTTTTTATACCAAATGGCGATGAAGAAATCAATGTTGTTTTGTGTGCAGAAGTTTTAACTCGCCATAAAAGCAAACAAAACTGACGAAAATAAACATGGTAGTTACATAACTTTAGTGAGTAGAACAAGAAGCAGTAGATGTTTGACTTTGTTATGCCAGTTAGTAAAAAGTGTGTAAAAAGAAGAGTTGTTTATAGACTAAAATTTACATTATCGGCGGGGATAAATGCTGAATCATGCCTGACGTAAGTTCAAAATGGCAGCCATTCTTTTGTTTATTGCAGTGGTGAAACTAGAATTTTAATTTGAACAAAAGCGTTTGTGTTCTACTTGAGTGTGTAACATTTGGAATGCTGATTAAATTTGAATCGATGCATATAGCGATATTTTGTCTTGTTACTCTGCTTTTGCGTGGAATTCTTAAGGACTATTTCGAGTGGCGTAAACGGAAAAGATCACACACAATTTTAATATTACTACGCAAGGTTAGATTCAGTTAATTTAATCTGATTTTGATTTTTGATAACATAAGAAACAAATTAAATATAAAAATGTAGGATAAATAGAATATTGATGGGATAAATCGAATACTAGGTCGGTGCCGAATAAAGCGAAGTTCATTTTGCTCGGCCCGAAAATCTGAACCACTCGCCAAGGCTCGTGGTTCAGATTTTCTAAGCCTCGCAAAATAAACTTCGCTTTATTCGGCACCGACCTAGTATTCTCTATTTACTCATATTTTTGAGAAAGAAACGAAATTACTTTATTTAAAACAATTAAAAGTAGGATGTTGTTTATTGATGTACCATTTACAGATAATAATGCAATACATTGACTATGCAAGAGTACTGACTACAGTATTTTTCAATACAAAATAAGTTTATGTTTTTGAAGAGGGCTGGGTTGTATGTGTTATAGTGTATTATTATGACATAAATATAAATCACCTTGATTGACTGTTTAGAGTACACGAAAAACATATAAAATGGTCATCTGAGGAATTCATATTCCCCGTATTTGTACGTATGCACATGGCTTGTATCATCATGTTGCATTGGACTTTTACAAACCAACATGTTTAAGCAAAGTGGTCAATCATCATAGTTAAAGTAAAGTACAACTAATTAAAGAGCGGTATACCGTTCAAAATTGTTGCTATGATTTTACTGATTATATATTTATTTTCCGTTCGTGTATTGTTAATGTTGATATTAAATCCATTTCAATATATTAAGTTCGTGTTCACAAATGATAGTTTGAAATTTCTTTAACTAACGTAGTCCTTTTGATAAGCGAAACGTGTATGCTACATGATAATCGCTAACTGTTGATTCGTAATTCTTAATTGTCATCAGTCAAAACGAAACGGCTGACGGAAGGAACCTAGAAATGTTAGATTTGACTGAAATTAATTCACTTTCAATCTATAGTTTATGTTACAAAATACCAGCTAGTGATAATATATGACTGTTCTAATTGTATGTCCATGTGATTGTGATACTGTTTGTTAGTGATATGTTGTCGCGAAACTTTTAAGAATATATAGGTCATAAATCTCAGCCTACAATGTGCTGAACTTGGCTTTTTAAACAACATTATTAAATATATATTTTTGAATGTGGTCGTCTAGGGCGACAGTAATTAGCTTTTAAATAGCATTTGAAGTAACAATATCTGGTTGTGTATGGGCAGAGTAGTTCGCTATTAAATGGAACTTAACATTTCTATCTCTTTTCTATACTACTAAAACACTGGCGCCAAAACTCGGTGTTGAGGCTTTGATACCCCACTCAACCACAATCTTCCTACTCGTCTAACGCTTAAGACTCAAGGCTTATGTTCAAAATACTAGCTGCTTCACATCGGACAATAAAACGACCATCAGTGTATTATATCTCGCACTATCCTCTATAAACATATTAACAAGTCTTTGAGGACAATGACCATCTGTGAGAATCCTGATACACTCACATATGTGTGGTCGTCTACTGCCACAGTAGTTGATCATTTAAATCGCAATTTTGGAAATATACGTTACGTACGCGAAATGAGGCCAATGTAGACTTTCCAATACTCGACTGATTATTCAAATCATTGCATATATTTTATGTCTGATTTGAATTGTTCTGCTAACGGATGACTTGTTCAAAATTATGCTGTCTGGGTTTCCTTATTAATTGATGGATTACGATGTCTGCCGTAATGACGATGTAAGATATCAACCACACAAGCAATTTATCATGAACGAATCCAGCAAACAGGTATTGATCGGTAAGGCGAAGGTATGTATTTTTCCATATAAAACACAGTACCGCGGGTAACTATTATACCAATAAGTAAACTGATTATTCCTTTTTGTTTGAATAACTTCAAAATGTAGTTTCTATCTTGTAAATGTGTAAATAATTTTGATTAAGCCTATACTAATAAGAATGAGTAAAATTACAGTGTTATACTTTTAAGTCTCTCATAGGCCATTATTCTTAGTCAAATAAATACGCAGAAAAAGCAGTCATGGTTAAAAACAGCCTCAAATGCATTGTAATACCGTTTGCGTTTATTGTTTTTGTTTTACGCAACTAAAGGAAATATAGAGCGTTAATTTAAATAATCCAAACAATAGCTTGTTTACACAGGTTTGCTAAATGTTAACAGTTTTGTGCAGTAACATTGTACCATTTACTGTAACTATCCAGTCGGTTTTTATTTGTTGAAAGGACAAACGTAACATGCCTATCACTATACGAAAGCGCTGAATGAGTTGTTTATTTAAAGGGAATTGATTTAGTTATATAACTAACATTAAAATAAATCACACTGCAACGATTTTTTAACGCACATTTTTTGATTTTTCATTTAAAGTGTAATTGACATCCACTTTGTCAACATGGTGTCATATGACATATAATTAAAAATTTTGCTCTTATTGATTTTGTTTTGTTGTTTGTTTGTTTGTTGTTTAGTTTTTTTCTGTAGGGGGGGTGGTGGTAATGTAACGGAACGTGCATATCATTTGATAAAAACATTAAAAATGATTATTTATACGTGCATTTGATAAAAAATGGGTGTCTATAGGTGTAAAACATTTAAATTACGAGTTCATTTCGATATATTACTTATCGAATGTAGACGAATATTTGAAATACAGTTTAAAACGGTCATCAATATCGCTTATAATGCCGAATTATGATTTATTTGGTATTCAATGTGTACATGCTATTGAACCGTTTCAATATAAAATGGAATAATAACCCTGCCATTTAATGTCTGCCTTCGATTACTAACATAATCAAAGACAAAGTACATTGTATTATGAAAAACAGTACAATTACGCGAGCTCGTAAAGCCCAAACATTAAAATTTCGCAATAATTAGTGATCCAACAAATATGCTTTTAATAAATGAACACAGGTTGTCAACAATTTCAAGTCTTGATCGCTTGTGGTATTTGAAACACAATACTCAGAAAAGGAACAAGTAGCATAATTAAAAAGCAACACAGGATAGACGGTTGATATAAATTCCCAGGTCAAGCTATGCAACAGAAAAACTGATGATAACCCAAATGGCTGTTCGGCATAATGAGTTTACTTAGTTCAACCTGTAATGCTACGTTTTAATTGCGATCCTCAACAAACGAAACGTTACTAATAATTGTTTTTGCCTGAGATTTAAGGCTAAGATGCGATGTGATGCATATCCGTTCGTTAATATACGCTGCTTTGCATTCGATTGCAAGGTTAAGGAGATTACAGGTGCCAAGATCTGACACGGTTTGATCTCCGGTTCAGATATAATCACAAACGATCGAATGTAAGTGGTTCGCATTAGTCGTCGATTTGATGTCGATCCGACAAAAAATTTCACGATGGGATTGACCAAATTAATACGTTCGTGTACGAGGTTTTACGATGCCCTTTTATTTATAAAGTATAAAAGCGTTCTGTACGATACGATACGATTATCATTGCGACATCTTTCACAATTAAATCGACGCATATGATCGACTGCGATCACCACGATGTGAACGGTCAATAGATAAGATATTACCTACTACTATTTGTGTCCGTTGCCATATTTTTAAACTGCTGAGGCAGATTTTACTGAAATAAAGTATGAGTGGATATATGTATGAGATGATGATGCACGTCAAATTGAAACACAATCAATTAGTCAATTACAGGGTTGTGGTCAGTTTTGACTTGATAATAGCATTTGTATATAAGTTTTTTTTCTGTCTTGAGTAGTATCCCCAATACCCATCATCCACAACCATGCAACTTACAACAGCTCGCAATCGTCTGGGACTGAGTCACCAGCAAGATGTATATCCCACGAGGCAAGGTCAAGGTCACAAATAAAGGTCAAAAATCACAAATGTGATAAATTATTCTTAATTTAGCCATTACTTTACTATCCATGAAGGGATTATGTAATAACTTTCTACAATTGTCCTCCTCTATGTCACAGGTAAGACGAATGTCTCTAGGGTCAAAGTCAAGATCACACGCTCAGGTCATTTTTAAAAACTGTGATTAAATACGCCTTATTTTGTTATGATTCTACCATACATCAAGGTTCTCAATCATCTGGGGCTGAGTCAGATGCATGATTCATAACCCTATAGACATTTTCAAGGTCACATATTATGGTCAAATATCACAAATTTGATTTCTTATTCTTAATTTAGACATTACTTCACTATGCATTAAGGGATTATGTAATAACTCGTTACAATTGTTTTCGTTTATCCGGCTGTGTGTCACAGGTTAGACTCAGGTCTCTAGAGTCAAGAGTCAAGGCAACATATTTAGGTCAAATGTTACAAATTGTGATTAAATATGCCTTATTGTGTGAGGATTCTACCATACATTAAGGGATTTGCAACCATCCATAAGCACAACTTATTTTCGGGGGATAACAATTCAACGAATTTGCTTGTTTTATATGCACCACTGACTGGGGTGACTAAATTAATCAAATTTATCACCATGACTCGTGTGCACTTGTAATCTGATTTGAATCATTCGCCTTTGTTCCTTACCAGTCACTGGACTCGTTATTATAGTGCTATTCTCGAACCACTGGTTTGCTCTCTATGCAATCACAATGTCACTCTTATACACGAATTGTTAACACAAAAGCATGGTGTATATTGTATATGTTAAGTGTATGTATAATATCCTAATTAAATATGATCGTGCATGTACGTTAATTAGTTACCATCCAGATAATACGCATTCATTATTTTTGTAAAGGCATCAAACGTGGCGCATACAATAATTGATATATTGTTTTATTTATTTCCGAGCATCAATCCGAGGTTATTGCTAGGGAAAATGAAACATAATTCACGTATCTGCTCTCCCGTGTGCATCTCGACTTTCTCAGACGACACTCATACCTCTCAGAAATTATTGACGACATCACGTTTAACATAGACTGATCACGAATCCCTAGTGGTCGTTTTGAAGTGAGTCTGGTAATGAAATAACAGCGTCAATGTATTGCAGTTTAGGCGTCCAAATGGCGTTTATTACATGAGTATAGCAGAAAACACTGACAGCGAAACATTCCCTAAATTCTGTTTGCAAGTGAAAGTCTTGTGATTGTCCGAGATTGTGTGCACACATATGTGTAATCATGTAGGCATTTAGTTTTTCAACTTTGTGTACTTAGATTTTCTTATATATTGTCGATAGGATTGTGTACTTGTATTGTCATAAATGCTGTTTACATGTTTGTGTATTGTGATTATTATACATATTTTCCGCAAGTTCGTTTATTGTGATTATTATAAATATTTCCGCAAGATTGCACGATTTTCATTTCTTTAGTAAACTATATTTAATTGTATTTTATCAATTATAAATTACCAAAAATTCTACAAAATTCGCTTTCTATAACACTGCCTTCCCCGTGTGTACAATGTTTTTCTTTGCACGCACTTATACGACTTCTAACTGTAACGGCATTCATAATAATAAAATCAGACAAAAGGAATGGGATTGGAATTGTAAATCCATTGGGGTTTGTGTAAAACAATCAGATTATTCCAGCTTAGTAAAATTAAAGGTGTACTTACTGTTTCATTGTTGTAATTCATAAAGTTTTGAAGCAGCACATTATTTCATTGTTGCAAACGATTGCATATCGTAAATTGTAAATGCATTTTCCTTTGCACAACTTGTACATGTACTTCAGTCTGTGAACGTGTTTGTATATTGTTTGTTTTAATGTATTGTATTTTATATGAGCAGTTATCAGTACGTTTTATTTCCATTATATGGCTTCTTGTCTACACATTATAACTTAAATATAAAGAATCAATTGTCATGTTACAACAGAGGAATAATATGAACAACAAACACAAAATATTGTGATATGATGTATGTAAGTGTCATTTTGACAAATTCAACTCTCATTAATAGCACTTATGACTATAAATTGATTAATATTAATGAATTTAAATAATAATTTATCAACAAACTGGCAAAACATAGTTCTTAGTAGTGCTTACTTTTTTGTATTAAAATATTTAAACAATGGTTTATTTCGTTTGAAACATAATAAGTAATTATATCCGTGTGTATTACATCAATATAAAAATTCCCCAAACCTGCATTAATATTCCAATTATCAGACCAAATTTGCGTATTACTTTTCTTATGTATGGTTATTAAGACATTGATAGAACGGCCAGACAATCGTATGAGTAATTTGACAGAAACAGACACTATTTCTCAATCAATCCACGTTGCTTCCGACACGTAATGATGTTAAGATGAACTGATTGTTATAAACTACGTACCAGTCGCTCCACAGCAATCATGTAGAATGTCGGGGGCATTGTTATGTAGGATGCATTGTCCTTATGTTCCTTATTCACTCAACAATTTGAATGAGTAAACTGAGAATGATATAAATCGTCCCAGAATGCTGTTGGAAAATGCATTTAAATTTGTAACATACTAATACATTTCAAAAAGTACATTTTCGCATTATTTAAACGAAATTCAATGTAAAATATTACGATAGTTATGTTTGATGTATAAAAACAAACATACCCAATATTAATGACCAAACAAGTCATATTATTTTCTTAAAGGGCGTTCGTATTTGGATTTTTTGCAAAACTGAACGATTATTTTGTTCCGTTTCAGGATAAAACAATTTTATTACCATACTTTATGTATTGGTAAAAACGAGGGAAAATCTTAAGTAATAGAAATCTTTACAAGTCAAAAACTTTATTAATATTTGATTAATTGATAACCAATATAAAACTCTGAATGCAATGTTAGACACACATTATGCAAATAATAAATATATTTATTTCAAATAATTTATTTTCGCGTTATATGTACACATATGGCAAATAATGTTTAGTTTTGATGGCATTTGTTTCTGTTCTTTTACATGAAAGCCTTAAATGGTAAATTTGGTATTTTGATGATTTATTCTTAATCAAATCCGTTCTTAGTGTATCAGCATCAAATTAAAAATTAAAGACATCAACTTAACCGTTCATATTTGACAACATCGGACAGTTTATATACCCATCCCAATAATGCCTAAATAGTTTGTGTTTTTTTTCATTTTTGTAGTCAAAATACAATGTGTGAAGTGATATGACAAATACTCAAATAAAACCTTCAAAACATGCGAGATACACATGTTGGCATTTAAGCTTACTAGTCGCATTTATTTTGTAAAGCCCCATTAACACTCAACATCAACGAATATTTCGTAAAATATTTCGAAACATATTTCGTAAAATAAAGTTAACCCATAAAAAAAATCAGTGTTCATTATAGCATTAGCCAAATATTCAACGCTAGGTGTGGTCTGGTTACATATATTAAACACGATACACAATGCTCTTTTGAATTTACAATTTAAATAAAAATCAGTAAAAGGTACAATAAGAATCTTTAGTAATTTCAAGAGCATACCCGCAACAACACTGATCCATTAATTAACTCAATATTTAACACAGATTGAAATGTGAAGCAGGCTTTTATCAACCGGCGATCTATGACCGTGGGCCCAGAGTGAGTGTCTGAAATTTTCTAAGGCACAAATCGCTTCGAACCTGTTTTGCATATGCAGTGCTTGCTGAGCCAGCGTTTTATTAGCATTACACTGATATGAACTGCATTGATGATTAATGTAAATGAGGTATGGTATAATCTTTTTAACAGTGTAATATGTCAATATCAATATTTCCTCTACATGTAGTTCCCTTAAATTGTCTTACATATTATGGTAATATAATGCAAATTAAATAATGCAGTGATCTTAAATACAATTTAAAAACACACAAACAAGCTATAGATAAAGTAATAATTGATAACGAAATATAGTATTTGAAGCAGTGCATAATGATAAATCGTATGAAACTGGAATATTCCGTATTGCACAGGTGAATACTAATAATATATACACATCCTAGTCATTTCAATCGAGAAATGGTATGCATTTATATAGTATGAACATAATAATTGATCACCGGCGTATAAACATATCTGTGATCTATTTTATGCAAATTATATGGTTGACGTGTGAGACGTCATATTTTGTTCTGTAACATTTGTAATAGTTCTTGCTAATGCGCGATTTACGTTATTTAAGTAATATACTTGAACATTATTTTAATTTCGCGTAGATAAAGTTGAGTATTCTGAAGCATATTAAGGACGCGGCTGATACGTCATCTGTGACTTAATGATGTCATGTGTGTCCAAATTTCTCGTCCATTTAAACATGAGATCGATGCACTATTGTTATGCCTTATCTTAATCTACTGAGTGTTGTGGATGGAAATCTATTATATAGATGCATCGGTTGTGTTAAACAGGAGTTTCGTGCGAGAAACTGTATGCGATGAATATTTGTAATTTGTAAGTGGAATACATCTCATAGAAATTATTTGCGGACATTCAATGCGCTACAATAAGTACTCATTCTAACAAACAAAGGTTGATTTTTTTTTGGATAACATACAGCATGCTGATTGTTGGCTATACCGGTCGATATCGCAGTTCGCCTTGATGTAACAGCCGGCCAATATCGCAGTTCGTCTTGATGACATAGATATGTTTGCATATGATCATAATGCCGTTGTTAGTTTTTGTTACGATATCATTTATGCGTGAAAAAATACAAATCTGGTATGTCGAATGATCATAATTGAATTCACATGTTGCAGAAGAATTGACGAAAAGTAAGCATAACTATGAAATATATTCAAGGAACTAGTTAATCGGAGTTTGCATTTTTTTATGAAATTCGGTTGAAGGACTTCTCTGTTCCGATCAGAACACTGCTTTGCGTGTTAGTTATTTGTAACTGACAGTAACATGCATTGACCAAACATAATCAAACTAATGGTATATTCCGAAATATAATATAACTCATGATTGGCTTTAAAAGTGATTGCATTCATGCAATTATCAAACTTTCAAATTATCTGCTAGCGCGTGCATCATGGGTTGCCAGTGTGACCATTGTGTTCATAAACGCTTGAACGCAATAAAAATAAAATTAAATCCTTTATTGGAAGCCGTTGTAGGATTAGCCTTTGCTTGAGCAAAACATTCCAACAACGAATACGGATAATATAAATATATATTAACAGAAATATGTGTCATGCGGATGCGTTTGTTATTTCTACCTATAGATAACGACTTCAAGGTACAAAGATGTGTATTCTCATATGTACTCTTTGGGTGTAAGTTGTCGTTAGTTGTATCAGTAGTGTAGTGTATTGCGAACGGTAACACAATGTACGTATGCTTTATTATTTTGAGATTTTATCAGATCGACGTTTATCCTTCATTCGTATTTGGGATTATCAGAAAAGAATGTCTGAAGTGACAAACCATGCTTCAAACAAACTTTGGTATCAGAAAGAAAATCTATCATGTTTTATACGGTTGTGTATTTCTATCTTAAGCCGCATACAACAGTACATTTATAAAAAGTTTAAATTAAGTTAAATTGTTTCAAATACATTAAATTATCACATTCTGTAAATGAATTAAAGATGTTTATTTATAAAAACCGATATTTTATTATCTTAAAAAGCATTAAAACCAGACATATCCGCTTCAGATGACCTACATGCGTTAGTAATACAATCTTTAACGATTTGTTTGCTCTTCATATGCCATCTGCTTTTTACGTTGTAAACTGTATACCATACTTTAGCATTGACAATATCTAAGATATATGTACTTTACTCTTATAAACGTGAATATTTGTATTACTATAATCTAAATGCACGCGAACAACTTTAGGGAAAGTATTAGAAATCCGAATTACCAAACACTTTGCACATATGCATCAAGTAATTATCAGCTATTTTGCAAACACGTTCGTAAATTCGTGCACTGCAGGTATCCTGACCATAAGCATGCCCCACTTTACCAGGTAAATACTGGAATGGACTGATCATACTGAGTAAAGCTACCGTAATACATGGATTCAGTGAAACGTTTTTCGTGAAAACTAAATATGTTTAACACCCGAGAGAAGATTATTTGAGAATAACATAAAGCTTTATATGGACCATTGCACTTCATGTTCGAAGTTGCAAAAGATATTGAACACATTCATAGAGGGCTATCCCAATAATAATGTATTCTCATTTTGCAAACAGGTAAAACAGGTCCATGTTTATGTACATGAAGAGTTAATAAACTACAAACACATATTAACTTAAAACTTCCCAATGCTGTTTGCTTTAAAGGGACTTAAATGTTAAATGATGGTCATTGAAAACACTTCCATAAATGAGTTATGGTTTAAATAACTATCATGGAAACACTTCCTGGAATTAATTTGGAAATCCATCCAGAGGTTTTAGATAATAAGCCTGCTCAGTGAGGTATTTCACTTTGCACCTATTTCATTTTTTGAAATGTACTGCAGACACGGAAAACCATATTTTAAGCGTTCATATTGAGGTTATTTACCAACAATCATAATGATAATTATTAAATGTTTCCTGTAATAAACCAACTATGATTTCCTAAAACACATATATTGTATCCCAATCGTCTTTTCGATTCGAACTGTTCACTGAACTGGGTGTATAAAAAGCAAATCTTAAACGTCATTCTGATTCCATTGCCTGCGAAACACCGAACATTAACTCGTGTATTATCGTAAGAAACCATGGGTATGAACTATTGAACTGTAAATCATGTTGAGTTTGAAATAATTTATATAGTTAATTCGTCTTTAGAATACATGGTTAGGTTATCTAAGGTTCCACGAAAAAATAGCAAGTATTAAAGTGGTCATCCGATTCATTTCAGCTAAATAAAGGTTATAAATGACACTGATGCTGCATTTTCGTCGATCATTGAATGCGTTTTAAATAATATCAACCAGCTGATTGCTATAATGGTACATATTGTTTTTATATGTTTGTAATAGCAACATAATTTGTTCCCACACTATAAGAAGCCAGAAAATTTGTCTATTCTTATATCGCTGACGCAAACATTTCACTCATAGAACTTCGCAATCGATCATACACATTAATGGATCATTCATGGCTTATTTGTCGCAAATCATCCGAAGCATTGACTTTAATAGATTTTCATAATTGAGAGTTTGTAATTGAATCTGAAAGATGGAAAAGAGGGTATGGTTGAACAAAATACAACAAATGACATTGATATCCTAGCACAATGAGATCAAGGTTTATTTTATGAATAAAAAAAGAAGCAACCTATTGTATTGCTCTAAGTTGTACAAAACTAACAATACAAATTTGCCGTTTTATATCTATTATAATAATAATAGTTTACTGTATTTGTTTGTTTTACATTATTTATATGTTAAAATATATACAAAACAAAGGAAGCATTTTATGCTGCATTAATTTGGTTTAGAAAATAAAGACATTGACCTTTCGAGAATATTCTTATATTATCATATTGCGTCTTGTGTGTTGTGCTATAAGGATACATGTTTATTGAGTCCATCTGACCTTGAATATGCAATATGCAATATGAATAGCATGACACGCCACACAAAACAAAAAGGAAACACAATTCATCTTCATATGCTAGTGGTTGCACAATTTGTATGTGTTTTAAACATTTCTTGGTAACAATTGATAAAAGACAGTCCTGACACATTCACTGTCTTGTCTTCACTGTTTGTTTGTATTGATTTCAATACCGATAGCAGAAGAAAAATGTTATTTCCCCAGATCTAATGCATAATGACCATATCAATGCCCTAATTCTAGTTTTATCGGAATTGATGACATAAAGGCCCTACCAGTGAATTCTTGGGATCCACACTGATAATATTACAATAATTAACTTACTAGTCTATGTGAAATATACCGTTACACGTATCTCGTTAGCTTTTAGTATCTTATGTGTCAGCTCTCAGAAAAAGTAATGTACTGACGAAAAAGCAATGTTTTGTAGGGTTCGGTGCTGGTTTTATAACACAAACTGATTTAAACTGCATCAAAACACTATTATAAAAGTGAATTTGTTGTCATTTTTTGCAGGAAAGCATACCTTATATTCAAACACATTTGTAAATTAAAGAATGTTTGAGTTGATGACCAAGTAGAACACATAGTGCCGTATGGCCTGTTATCTTAAGCTTCTACAAAGCATTTTAATAATGTAATGATCCAAATAATTGAAGACACATTTTCACCAGAGAACTGCTATGAATCGTCTGCACTTTCTTTATTTGCATTAATGACGTTTGTGAATAGGTTTCATAATTATTTTAAATGCGTCGTTTAATGTTTCAACCTTACAGATGTATGTATAAAATCGTAAACGTTCAGACATACACAACACAACAACATCAAATCAAATGGACAACAAATACCAGAAAACATTTCTCTCACCATGAAAATAAACAAGGTCAACTGACGCCTAGACTTCTTGGACATTATGGTACGTATTCATGAGACAGTTATTTATCCTTCGTTTATGCAAAACACACGTTTGCAACAAAAACCGATAACAAAAACTTTACAAATTATTAACGAGCGCTTCATTTTTTAACCATGTTTGCTAGATTATTACTTATGAACAAAAGGTCCGTCCGTTTGTAGACAATAATTTGTTTGACGAATTATCCCTATGTCTGCAACGTGCAATATTTAAATTTCCAAATTGTCAAAGTGATACTTTTAATACCATGTGCGTCAAGAAAATCTCAAAATTAACAGGAATCCCATCAATTATAAGCGACATTGTAATAAATTTACGATAAACTCTTAAAACAAACTTATCATTCCTTGAAAGAAATACCTATTCACCGGACTTAAATCATATTTGTTTCCATATTATGTATATGTGTTCAACGGTTTGAATGACATTTCAAACTGAACTTACCGGTTTTATCCATTCCTTGAGCTGAATACAATTCAGCGCAAAAATGTATGTGTTAACATTTGGATCATTTCCTTCTTAAAATAGCATTGAACGTTTGTATGATAAGTCAAGTCGCTTCATGTAGGAAGCAAACATCCACAGCAACATTATTACACTGTGACATGTTTTGCTAACTGCTTTTTGTGTGTTTTTGTTTTAAATGTTAATGTATCTTGATCCAAAATTCTGGAAAACAATAATGGGTTATTATCTCTGGCAAAACGTGTTGCAAAAAAAGACAACGTATTATTACACAGTATTTACATAAAACGCATCACATTGATTTTAGAAAATTATGGCCGTTTAAGAAGATCATGAGTATTCTAATCTTTTCAGCAGATTTTTGTCGTGCCATGTGGAAGTTTGCTATGACACAAAATACACGAATATTAACATCAAATTCTATTTGAATTTATATGTTATAATAAAGCGAATACAGTTAAACAAATATCTTATGAATATATCAATGAAAATGCTACGTATTGTTATATGATAATAATAATAATGATACTTGCTTCTTATAAATCGGTTGTTGTCTTGGAAAAAGTTAACAGAAGCTTAAATTAGAAATTAATTTAGTAATCCTATCTTGTTAGCTGTGCCAGTCATTTTCCAATATTTGATGTGATTGAAACGAATATGTTTAAGTTTGTCTTTAAAATTTCGCCAGATATCGTTTATTTGATAACTCATAAAAATAAAACAAGTATCATACTGCAATCGGGTTATTTTGTGGGCCTCATTCAAAGTCAGTTTTTGCTTTGTTTATTTCAATTTGTGGGATGACATTTTCAGGCTATATGAAGATGTCATTAAATATTTCATGCCTAATTTGTCTCTCTAAAACGTTTTAACCTTATGAACTAGGAAATTACATTTCCCTTTAGACATGTAAAAAGGAAACAACGTTATTTTCGTCAGTGATAAAAGTGCATTGGACTATGAATTGCTCTGTCCATTTAAAGGAGCATTTAAAGGACACTTTAAGACAATGAATCTTATGACGATAACTGAAATTGTTGCTTCGCGATCAGTAGATGTTTAGTTGATAGAAATTTGAAAGTAAACAAAATATTTCCTTCAAACGGACAATGCGTTAAAAACGCAAGTATAATAAGTGTTAAAGATACTTGCTTACAGCTTGGAAAAAATAATTTTCAAACTAATGGTCATAGATTCATAGATTCAAAAAAATTGTATTTTCCTCAAACAAGAAAAAATTACACTCCACACTAGGAAAATAGTTAAAAAATGAATTTTAATTAATTGATTATACCCGATCATAATTGGAAAATAATGTGACGTTCGTAAAGCTTTTCAATAATAATTCAACAAAGATTCAATGTGTATTGCCAACATGGCGTTTAATTAGCAGGTTCGACATACATAATGCAACAGCAAAACTGATTTAAACTGATTAAACCTTTTCAAAGCAATTTGTTATGGAATCCCTAACAACAATTACTTTTCAAGCCTAACCGAATCATAACTATATCGGATTATTTATCGAATATTTGCATCTGTATTATGACATTGTTTGTTAACAAGAATAATGTTTTATATTAATGATATTGCTCATGTTTAGAAAGTGCGTACTAGCTGGAATTAATCTGTCAGTGAGCTTACTGTTAAGATTATATTAAACCACTCAAAATATAGAATAGAATGTAGTTTGAGATATATATATATTGCAAGCTGTGCTAAAACACGAAATAAAAACAAAATGCACACGGGCATTGAAATTTAATGGAATGCGAATGTTATAGAAATTTTGGGAAAACATTAAAGAACATCTCACAACACAAACTTGTAGATACACTTTTTGACAATACGAACACACACACACTTGTGTGGCGACATCTTAGACAACCACAATACACACATTTGTGTACGATATTAAGGGAGGGCTAGGTCATTTTTCGCTGTTATTGGTTTTTGTCATTTGGACGTCTAAACTGCAATATAGTGTTTCTGCATGTTTGTTACATTACCAGAGTCACCGACATACTATTTTTAGGGATACATGCTTAGTCTTGTGAAATACGAAGACGTCAATATTTGATGAGATGTCTGTTGCCTTTGGCGTAATGGTACTCAAGCAGAGCACCATGTAATAATTCTTTAATAACACAAAGAGCTGTCGTTGCATTACACACAGCTCTATATACACAATTTCGACTTTTGGAGTCGCTCCTATCTTATTTCGGTTATACATGTTTAACTATTACTTTTTCTACTTAGATCACAATTGTTTAAACTTCATTATAGTAACATACGTGCAATCTTCAGCTTTCTACGACACAATGTAATGAAGCTGAAATTCGCTTGTCACGTATACAATAAAACATAATAATACTAATATAATTATTTTCTGTAATTATTTATTGCTGGTGTTGTGTAATGTAAAAAGCCAATTTTGAATACTCAAAAAGCACGCATGTATAAAATGTGGTCAGCGAGGTATGAATTTACAGATAAGATTCCCTCGTCCTTAGGTTAAAACGTCCATGGGTGTTGCCACTCCGTGTTTAATTATGTTTCATTGGCTGAACTCTTCATGTAAATTAACGCATTTACCCATAAGTGGTAAAACAATGCGACATCGGTTGGTTGCGTATGTACTCGTCCTATCTACGTTGCATTCGTTAATTCCCGTTGTTACTTGTTCGCACGTTCTTTTGCACATGTTCCCGTCGGAAGTTTTGCACACTTTGCCATCGAATGTTTAAAGTATAAAGAATAAAACACGTTTTTTTTTTTTAGTTGGCTGGATAGTACTGTTAGAGTAAGGCTGGGGTAGTAGAAGAAAAAGTCCAACCATGTAGTTGCGGTTTAAGAAATTGAAACGGAAATTAATCAGGACTCTAATTCATTAATGACTTTGTTGACTAAATTTTAGCAAACGTTAGCATACGGATGAACTGACAATATTAGAATGGAATAGACTCGTTGGCCGTGTTATAAACTACTATCAGTCAGTTGATACGAATCACGTCATTACATCACATTAAGAATGGCGCTGATAATCAGCCGAACTCCGCTACACGTTATATATATGTTTATGGGTATATAACTAGTCACACTTTGAATTAAATTGGTCAGATATACGCAAGACACCCATATATATAGGATTCACTATTACTTGTTGTCGAGGGGCGCGGCCCGTTTAGGGTCTCACATGTATCTTGTTGATTAGAATATTATGTGGGCTTGGAACGTGTTCGCGTTTAAAAAGCAACATACAATCTCAACGAAAACTTGTAAGTTCTTATTCCACTGAATTACGCTTATTTTAAAGTCTTCAGATGCAAGCACCCAGAACTAATTTTATCTGTGGTTAAGGCTTTCGATAAGGAAAATCGGATCACGATTCTCTATGGCTAAGACGTTATAATGGGTTTATCATTGCGTACTTACCACGATATTAAATGAAATGCTCTTTGCATGATTGAGATGCTGTAATTGGATCAAAAATCGTAGACAAGCGTTTGTCTCAGAACCACAAGCAGACAAAAAGGCGTATCACATAAATGTTATTTCAATATTAAGCATTTGACGTTATGAATGTTCAGGAAAACAATATACATGCTTGAAACGTGTACCACATTCAAAGCAAAGTCTCAGATGCTGTTTTAAATTTGTTCTCGATAGAAATGTAAATCCGTGCTTTGACCATTACATATGTGGTACTTCTTCCATGGTAAGGTGTCTTGCTTTAACGTGTATAACCGTGAAAACTTAAATTTTATTTAACTTACGAAGCGAGTTTTACAAATTATGTTTGAAATTAAATTTGAACAGCATATTAATGTGGCCGTGATGTAGACAGTGTATACAGCCTTTCTATTACATTAAGAACCAGATTAACAGAATAATGCGCTCTGTTTCTCAAAAGAGGTCTAATGCAATCATAGCTGGAATACAAGAAAAAATGTACCGAAATGCATTTTTTAAGTACACTCTTATCAAAACATAATTTTGTGTATGAATACTTTGACATGGATATTCACGCATGTAACTCTTCACTCTCCTTAGTTGATGTGCAATCGCATTTCATAAAGCCCAACTAATTGCATGATGTATGTTCTTCATTCAATTTGTATTCGTCATTTTATCCGAGATTGATCAATAATTGTCAGCGATAATGTAATAATGACGTATGCGACATGTCTGAATAGCAAGTTAAAATCGTATCTATCCGACTATATTCGCCCACCAATGGTTACGGCTGATGTCTTTCGGCACCAATTCGAGACTCTCCCCTAACACCCGTGGAGGGATTCCGGTAAACAATATCGTTAACATTGTTGCACTCATACGATATTTACAAACCTAGGTGTTTTAATTGTTAAATTCATCTGCAATTGTGGTGGGAAATGGAAATTGTTTTTGGAAAATTCCATAAGGAATGTAAACCTAGTATTTACTAAATACATTGCTAGTTATCTATGTATGAAATTAGCAAAATCAATTAGATTGTTCATAAAAAAAACTCAATAACGTGTTCGTTTATATAAGTGACAGTAATTGAAACAATATATATCTTTTATTTGTTAACATGCTGCAGTAGTTTTTTTAACACACACAACAAATGACATTCATACTGCGTCAATCAGACAGTAAAATTTATTTGTTAATGACCTAGTCGAGTTCCGCTCCTTCCGCCATATGACGTTATATTGTTTAACTCAAGTAATTTAAATGAACTTCTTCATCGTCGTAATTACCAAACTTGTAACGATGAAATAGATTTGCGTTAAAAAACTGATAAGCAAGTATTTAAATGTAAGCGCATTTTATATTTTACTTAAGAAAAACTTAAACAGACCAATATTTATTTGGTCTGCATTCACTCTGCCATATTTAAATTTGCAAGCACGTTTAAGCACATTATTATACAAATGTGGGTGCGATATCCTATAAGTAAATGTCTATTTGAAGGAAACATTGATTGTATTAGGAAACTTTACTGCCATATTTAGTATAGACTTTGGCTAATTTGTTACGAATATCAAAGCATAAGAAGCCCTGTTTAACTATTTCTTTGTCAGGGCAAGACTACCGTTGAATTACGTAGCTCAAAAACAAAAAGGATCAAACCTCACTTGGTATATAATTTTGTTGTTAAGTTTATACTATTTCGTCTTTCTCAAACTAAGCTTGCTAGCACATTTGGATACACGTTTACACACATGTTTCTTATAATCTTAAACAATCCACCCATATCATCAACAATCAATTCGACCTTGACCACAACTGTATGAGGACTTAGGATAAATAAAGACGTCTTAATGTCACATGGTTTGTACTTTTTACCGTTTTTTTCCAGCATCAAAACTACTTGCTACAACTCTTTGATAAACAGACGGTTGTTGCATATGACCTTCAATTATCAAACCATAGTACATAACCGACATTTACCTTGACTTTGATCGTTTACGCTCTTTGAATAACTTAAATAATGTATGTCGTAATTCAATGTTTTGACTCTTTTGGCTACCAGCAGAATAAACCGGGGTATATGTATTTATTTTACACTGATTCTTGTAATTATTGTTTGTAAAAGCAGCATACTTTGTTATTCCACAAGAAGTCAGCACTACGTCTATATCTGTGTCTATATACGTTTCACTGACCGAAATTCCCAATAGAACAGATACATTAGTAGATAATTCATTGCTACTTCATCAGAAATAACTCCTTCAATCGTCTGTAGGAGATTTGCATTATTGCGATTCAATCTGAGGGATGGGAAAAAGAAAGTTATGGCTAAGAAATGCACAACAAATGAAAGTCTTATCATGTGAACAAACATTTTCAAAGTTAGAACAAAAAAAAGTATTACAAAAATATTATGGCTCTAAGAGGTACAAATTTAAATAATAAAACATGAATCAATAATTGTAATGCACTATTTCTGTATATATTTATTGACTGGTTGGAATGAAACGACGCTATTACGTAACTTTATCATTTTGTATCCCTCCGTGGTCGAAAGTAGTGCCTATTTCTTAAGATTTCATTTTCTCTTCGGATTTAAACCCGATTTTGCGATGGCATCCATGCTTTTTGTGATAATGTTATGTATCCTATGTGTGTATGCAACATGCTGGCGCATTTCATTTGGGATTACGTTGAAAGATGAACGTTTGGGTGCGTTTATTGAAGTACGGGGCTTTTGTTGAAAGTTCACGTTCCAAACTCAGTGATCCGAGGGTGCTTGTCTTTGGGCGAACACTTCTTTCCTAGAAGTTGAGAGAAATACAGTTTTGACTGTATGTATTGAAAGAAGACATATGTATCTTTAAAGTGATTCTGTTCCCCATGTGTTTGTTTTCAAAGCGTTTTGTATGCGGATACAATATTCGGGAAACATAAGTGTTTTTATTGTATCATGCACAACGTGTTTCAATTCTAGATAGTATTGCCAAGCATTGCATAAAGTTATAAGAGGTTATAACTGTTCTAATCTATTTCGCAATTGTTCTTTGACAGGAAATAAATGCTAACTATAAGATAATGTCTTCAAAAATGCGTTCATATCTAATAATGTCTAATAATGGATGGAAATACAGTTAAATAGGTAAATGGACAAACATGTAGATGCTACATAGTTTATCGGTAAAACAATACAACCGTTTATTAAATCCACACATATAATTCTATGAATTGGTCACAAGGTCAATTGAATGGTTTAGGTTCCCTTACAAATGATGAAGTGTGTATGTTTTGTATGTTCGTCATATTATATATATTTATAACTTCATTTCATTTACTTGTACATTCTACTCAGCTCCGTATGTACTCTCACGGTTGATTTAACGTTCATTTTAAGTCAAATTCAATCAAGCATGCTTCACCTCGCACAATTTGCACGAGGAACAGCAAAATCCATTTTCGAAACGGATTATCAACTCACGATATCGCACAGCTAAAAGATAAATATGTGTCTAACATAAGACGGATGACGAGAATGTGATTAGGCATTTTTTAACATGTTTTTTCGCTATTCTTGGGAGCCATAAGTAACCCATACTTTACTTATTTACTTCTTTTTATGCTTTAGCATCGAACATGACATTACTGAACAGTGATATCAAGTCCAAAGTTTGTTCATTAAATTTATATAAAAGCAATCAAAATGCTTCCATTATAATACATGACATACCTTGTTAAAAAAAAGTCTAAAACAACCATTATTTTGTTTTATCTCCCATTTAATATTATGTCTGAAAACATATGTATTAAGTTAATAAAACGATACTACAATTTCAGATAAATGTTCTTTCTGAAAGAAAAATATGCGTATGGTTATATCGGATGGTTATTATGATTACTGAAATAACGTTTATATGTTAAATTATCATTTACGTAAAAAAGGTCTTAAAAATAGTTGATTAAATCGATATTTTGTTTCAATTATCATTTTTTTTATGTAAGTACATGGATAAACTGCATTTACCAATTGTTTATTGCGGCGCATGACATACCTTGCAATATACATTTAGTACTACAACAGTCTGAAAACTATGAATATTAAATAGAAAATGCAATGGCGTAACATTTTATATAATCGCAGAAAAAGTGCCTCGCCAATTTGCTTCGACCGATAAGCTTGAACGAATTGTATCATGTACAGTAAAGATATACTGGTCAATGTTACAATGAAGATTTTCATCCTATTTAATACAATATATGTAACCTTTTAGACGAATGAAAAATTCACAAAAACGCACTTATACTTGGTTATTTAGTGGGCTGCTAAATGATGATCATGTTGTATTCTTATGGTCGTACCATTAATATAGTTAATTGCAATGGTATAATAGAAACTAAACTTGCAAAGGGCGTGGATAGCGAGTTTTACTTAAGTGTGATATCATTATAATTGTTCTTAGGTTAAAAACATTTAAGTAAACAAACATTGTCGTTGGAATAGTACAACTCATAGGCGAATGTAATTACAGCATTGTCTTAAATTGTCCTTGTTCTATGTCACTTTTTGCATATATGTGTTTTTGTTTCCTAAGAATGTCCTGATTTTTCTTTCGTTAACAACCTGATAGGCTTTGTATTGGCGTCACATTAACTTTATACTCCTTTACTGTCAAAGCTGTCGCCGGTTCCTGATCACAAACCAGAATCGTCTCAATCATGGAAAGACGTAACAGTGAAGTTATCATGATGAATATGTCATGATTAATCCATTACTACGTCGGACCCATATTACATTTCGATGAGCTGCGCACAATGATAGCCTTAACGCCATATATTTATTTATGGGTGCTTGCCTGTGAAGAACAAATAAAATATTATATAAATTTGCATATTCGATAATGTGTATAAAATTCGATACATTACGTTCTTATCCCATTTTCTTATTTGCACATACTATTATTAAATATCACTCAACGAAATGGGACTTGGTTTTATGCATACACATGTATACATGTTCACATGTTTTTCTTGCAAAACAATATATACAACTTATTTTATAATATTAACACTTAACTATCTATAACCTGAATTACTATAAATTCCATCAGGCGTCGACATGTCTTCAATTACCGATAGACAACTTCGTGACATCCTGGTATGAGCACTTTCACTCAAGCAAGTATTTATTTTTTTAGCAAATATAAACAAAATGACATTCGTACTATAAAATTATCATATACACCACGTATAAAGTAGAATCTTATCAAGAAACCAATGATGACGATCTACAATAATTATCATATGATACTTTATTAAAATGTTTTTTTTAAGGATTTTCATTTCATTGTATGAATTGAAGGAAATATGTGTGTTTCATTAATTATATGTATCGAATACATGAATAACATGACTTCTTTGAATGGTGCTCACATACAAATTGTTAAATTATCAGCTAGCAGATCATTCCGTTCCTTAACGTTATAAAAACACTTGTCCAAAACAGAAGTGTGTTATGAAGACGTATCGCTGTACAAGTAAATACCATATACAGGCGTTGTTTAAATATTGTTTGGAATCCAAACGATTTCTTTTTTCCTCGGAGAAAATTAATCGGATTCTGCTAAATTGAAATGATAATGTCATGAAAAAGGTCACTTACACCTCATAAATTATTGCCCACAATGTGTCTTGCAAAGGCTGGCATGTATCCGAAAAGATCGTTCGGAGGATGCCGCTCTGGCATTTTTAATAACAGTTCCAAATGTATAACCGTTCAGATGTCCGAATGGCATGTACAACTTTTATTGCTTAACCGCTGAGAACGAAAAACAGTATTAAGTGTTGTTCAAAGGTGTGTTAATTGTGATTGCCCGTACGTGACTCTCCAGTTATTTAGTTTAAGCCATGTAAAATAAAAGTATTGTTTGATCCCAAAATTATTAACTGTATTGTAATTGTGTTACTGTTTATTTATACTACCAACTCTACTGCCAACCGTTGAGTATAATACTTTATTTGCAATGTAAAATGGCATGAATTAATAAATAAATACTAATGTTCTATACTTGATTTAAATTACCTATTATGACAGTCTTTATAGCACTCTATATTGCAAATTGTTTTAATGATATGCATGTTGTTGAAGATGTTTTATGCATTTTAAGGAATGAACATTTGGTTAATTTATTTGCTAATTAGGAATCCTATCTTATTAAATGATGCAGCTTAACATTACAAATCAAACTTAACACTCATTAAAAACGAACAAATAAAAAAACTAAGACACACTCGAAACAAGTTTATGGTAACAGATTCTGTTTAAAACGTCCTTAATCAGTAATGCAAACTATCAAGATATATTAACAGTTCGGAATCTTATTTCAACCGTTTAATGATTTCGTCATTTGTGTAGGAAAAATACTTTTTTTCATTAATGAGACAGATCCAAAAATAAACAACAATAAGTTAAATAGATATTTCGACACATTATTCGTTATTAAAATACGTGATGCGCCATATGTCCTCCTCATCATTACATGTTCTCACACCGTGATTGTAGCTCTTAATACTTCATCTGTTTTTCATGGTATATGCGTTCCCTCAAGGCATCGGTATTCCCAATGGCTTAAACGGAACAATAATGGATTAATCATGGTAATTTATCACGAACACTTTTCTGATGCATGGACCATGCGTGATTTGCATAATAGGCCAAGCAATGGTATATGGAATTTTTACAACCATTATTGCTGCTTCTTCCTGTATTTGCGCGATGATTATCTAAAATATTAACTCCGTGACGCTATATTCTCAAATCTTTTTCTATAAAGAAGGAATGTAGTTGACAATTGTTAATAGTTTTATTTGATCGTTCGTCAAAAAGTTGTAACTCTGTTACTCTTGTATCTTCAATGCAATTGAGTAATTAAATAGTAATTAAATTGAATGCGTTTTAATTCCCTTTTATTATTGTTTAATTTGAGTTACAATGCTATGACGTTAAATTTTATTTACACTTAAATGTATTATGAATATTGCTGGGCCAAGTGTGAGGTTGAGCGCTCTATAACCAGGTTTAAACCCCCAATGCGTTGCATTGACCGTTCCAAGGCGGTGACCCCAGCTTTATTCTTATTTGTGTTTATGTTGTTTTGTATTGTGCTGTATTGTGCTGTTTTGTACTGTTTCGGCAATCGGTCACTTGCCATAAATAAAGGACCAACTAATTGTTTATAATAAGATTTCAATACTGCTCCAGCAGCTGGAGTTTCACTTCTTTATATTGCATAATAGGGAGGCAGTAATTGGATCAGAAATATAAAAACGGTTACAGAAAAACGTTCATTACGTGGGCTATATATGTAAATATATATTAGGCATGACTTCATACGGTGTTTTCATCACAGCATACGTCTACCATATAGTGTAACCATTCTTTCAAAATTCAGGGAAGCTGATATTTCCAAACATTTAAATTGACCTTTTCTATGTCGTAAACCACTGTGTACACATCATTGCTAAGAACTTAGTTGATATTGACATCCATAATGACTCCATCTTCTTCATAATAATACTTACGTTTGATTCACTCAATTAACACCGGATCTTTGTTGTTAATTGTTTTGTTTTGTTTGTGTTACCTTATATAAGTGTTTTTTTAAAGATGTTGTTTAGTTTACATTTTGTTACTGTATATAATGAAATTTCATATGTTCAATACATATGTCTTTGCTATAAGAGTGCGTATAGGTTGTATATTTAAGAAAATCAATCGGTGTTGGTACATTTAAAATTTCTTTTTCCAAAATTCTAGAGTAATGTTTTAATATTACAGTAAGTAATATTTGCAAAGCTTTCAGAAGAAGCAAAGTGTAACATTCTAACTATTTATTATATAGGAGTATGTGATACACCACTTATACAATGGTATTAACGCTACCATTTATGTTATTAAATCATGTAAAAGTCGATAATATTAAACGTATACATATCTTTATGCATGAATATATTAACGTACGATTACGAAGAATACATTAGTTTAGGTACTGACTGCGATTTTCAGCAATTCTCACAGGTTCAATATTTCATATGTAACATCATCTAGAGGTCTTCTACAAAGATTGATTTTAACAAAAACTGAAAATGTCGGACTCTATTTATGGAAGTTTCAATAAACAAAACAAAACAGAACTCCAGAATAAATACGGCAAGACACCCGTCGGCTCAGTGGTTAATCGAACATTGCGACCTACTAAGGCGTGTGTATTTGTGAACATGTTTTCTGTTTAGACATAAATAACAAAACTCTCTCTGAAAGCAAAACAAACTACGTTGTAATACACGTACACTTAAAAACGCCACTTGTCATTCTTCGATAACAATGATACGACTTAGCTGCTCACAACAATGGTATGCTGTGTTTATTCCTAAGTGACACTCAATCGTGTCTTATGCTTAATTGCAATAAAAATAAACATGACAAAGTCAACAAAAACCTTATCAATTAGTGCCGACCTCTTGTTTGACAAAGACTGACATGTTGTCCCCAAGGCTCGTTTAGAAGCCGCTCTGGCAGTGTAGTGTCGAATGATTGTATTTCGGCTAAGATAAGTACGCACGATAATATGCCGGGAAACACATGATGCGAAATGTGATTAATGGAATTGTGTATGCAACCTAATGAAGGGTAAATGTAGAGTATTTGTTCTAAAGGCTGCACGATTCTACAGCAAAGACTCCGTTTATATAATAGCGTGGACCATTCATGAAGATGCATCTATGTTTATAGAATGTATGTTTCCACAAAACGGATGAAATTGTTATGTTGTTTATATGTACGAATTGAATATTAACTACAAACAAATATACTTAGTCTAGTTAAAAAATTAGTGTTTCGAAAATGCGTTGATCTAATTCAACGGATAGAGTGACCAGGAATTTAGTTCTTTATTAGTATTAGTTTTGAAAGACATTAAATCATTAGTGAGACAAATAAGCTCAAATCAGCTCTATGAGATGTATTTAAATCCCAACTAATCCTATACTTGCCTTTAAGAAATGAATTATAAGATAATTATGCATCTGGGACTGTTGGGAATAATCAGGTTAATGACCACGATGTTCATGAAAACAACTTACAAGCATACCTTTAGTCTCCAACACAGCATTAGTTAACTGTGCGTTACTATGTACGTCATATCTCTACGTACGTGTACTGTAAGGTGAATAACTTGCTGGTTAGTTTGATGAAAAACGGTCGTCAGCAAGAATTAATTAATGCGTTTTACAGCTTATGTAACTTCCAACGCTTGGTTAATATTCGAATGTTTCACGTTAAAATGAACACCCGACATTAAGAATTAAGAATCATGTTTACAATCAATTTATATATCATAACACGCATTCATGTTTTCAAGTGTTAATGTTTTATTAAAGAAATACATCTAGAAGGGGCCAAACTCTCAAGTAGACAATGTAAAGCGTGTGGTGTTTACAGTACACAAAGTTTATAATGCTACAAATTCATTACAACCAACACATGTATCGTTGAAGATTTTACCTGGACATGATGTGATCATAGGTGCATACTATTTATATTTTCAAAACGGTTATATGCAATGAAAAAGAGTAGTTAGTAATGTATGCATTCGTTTATTACATAAGACACGAACATGAAAGGCATTCTTTATATGTAATAATATTATTATTTGATGTAAAGCCTTAATAGCACAATTTCATTATATTGAAGTACTAGCGTCTGAAGCTAGTATCAAGCATTAGGTGTAAATAATTATATATATAATATTGCATCGAATTGAATTTGAATCCATTAATATATGTAAGATAAATATTAATTTATTTTTTATGTTGTAAGTTACTTAACTACATCGAACTACGGTTCGTTAACGGACAAAATCATGTACACACCACCCAATAGCGTCATTTCTCTATCTTTATTTCACCTCTTATCCTATTCTTGCCATAAAGTGCAATGGGAATTAATAACCCTTAAGCGTGCGTGCTAATGCCACAAGGTGAAAATCGCTGGAGTGATGCTTTGAGATGTTACAAAGTGTTTGATAAGTGAATGACGCTGATTTGACATATGTTCGCTAATTTGTGTACTATAAAGTGTTCATTGTCCTCACCTATTTCTCAAAAGCCCTATTAGTTCCACAGAAATTAAACACACACAATTTGCCACTTTCTGAATACATTTGGTATAGATCTATTAACAAATTGAGCTCCACCAGTATGATATAAAATCTATAAATATATATAAAACACCTTACAATAACGAAGAATTACTAATGACAGAGCCATCTTATTTCTTAATCTAGTACTCTCATTACCCCAGCAGATATATTCATCTGAGTTTAATACAACACACATACAAATGTACAAGAGTTCGTTCCATTAAATTTTAAGGTGAACATCCAAACATAACACGTTTCGGATAAAATATTACACAAGGATTTTCAGATATGCATCGAAAATTATACACGTAATAAAAATCCGTCTCCCATTATTATCCGCGCGGATCCTCGTTATGTTTTGCAGACTAAAACTGTATCACAGTGTCAGCTGGTCGAAATCGTGTTACGCTTTGTTAGACTTAAACTTCCTCGAAATCTTTTTTGAATTACTATTATATCAATAATTTACATTTATGTGGAATTCGATTTAACATTAACTAATTTTCTTTATTAATTTTTAATATTTTCACGAAATTCTGTAAATTTTATTTATTACCTAAGAAACACAAAAACTTTATCTTGTTGCATACTATATTTTATATTGCGTTGTTTTGTTTTGTATAATCCAATACGTGTGCTTTACATAAATAAAAATATGTTATATCTATTCGTTATTTGTTATGTGTAGGCGTGGTTAAAATAAAACCAAACCTAATTGCGACATTAGTCTATCTTGACATCACTTCCTTCCCAACGTTTGCAAATAAGTGCATTGGACTGAATACCTAGAATACAATTGAAGCCTGCATGCTCATGCCTTTAAACGCTTGCCGCCTAGTGTAACCTAGAGAGCTTGCAAAATGTCGGATAGGTGTATAACGCCCATTCGGAAAATGTTCGATAATTTGTGTTATTTATAGAGCTTATTTTTATCATCTATTTCTTAAAAGCAAATTATTTCCCCAGACATCGAAACGGTACGATTTGCCACATGCAGAAATATTTTGGTATATAAATAAATTGAAGAAAATCAATAAAAATCAGTGGAATATAATATTTATAAATGTATTTTACAGACCTTACAATCACGAAGAACAACTAATGATAGAACCGTGTTATTAAATTATCAAGTACTCTCAAAATCCAAGGAGATTTTTGGATGTGTCCCGGTTAATACAACACATGCAAATACAATACATAAACTATGTGGCCTCTAAGACAGCAAAAACTACAAACAATTCGGCATTCAAAATAGTAAATTCGGTTTGCTTTGTATCTCAATTGTAAAATGGTACACAATAAAATGAGTTCGTGTATTCTCATGCAATATAAAAAAGTGAAACTCCAGAAACTCCAGCAGATTTTACTTCTATTATAATCACGTTTGTGGTCCTTTATTTATGGCAAGTGACCAGTTGCCAAAACAGTACAGTACGGCACAATACGAAACAACATACAACACATAGTAGAATAAAGCTGGGGTCACCGCCTTGGAACGGTCAATGGGGGTTTTAACCGGTTATAGAGTGCTCAAACTCAAACTTGGCCCATCACTATTCATGATACATATAAGTGTAAATAAAATTTACCCTCATAGCATTGCAACTCTAATTAAACAGTTATATAAGGCAATTAAAACGCATTCAATTTAATTACTATTTAATTACTCAATGGTAGGAAGAAGACCGGAGCAGCAGAGTTACAACTTTTGGAGGCACGATGAAATGCAATTACGAACACGTATCAACTACTTCCTTTCTTTTTACAAAAAGATTTAAGAATATAGCATCATATAGTTAATATTTCAGATCATCATCGTGTACATACAGGAAAAGTCTACACATGTGGTTATCGCAGTTTTTAAACAGTTTCTGTTTTTAGTTGGTGTATGTCATACAACAGGAGGATAAGAACACGAACTTATCTAGATTGATTGTTTGCTATATTTAATACTACAACAGCTTGATTTGAGCTGTGCAGACGAAGAAGAACGTACATGTATCCCCGTACGTATCTTTAATGTTGAATGTTAAATGTGTAAAATGTAATATTGGATGATAAAGTACATGTTTAACACCGATTACAAATGCAATGTTGTTCTACCAAAATATACACCATGTTGATTCTAACGCTTTTCGAAAGTGGATAGATACATGTTCTGATATCTGTTGCACATTCTAGAATTAATGAACATTGACTCCGTGTGATGAAATGTTTATTTTCATCACTTTTGCTTTTCTCATAACGATTGTTGGCTTACACATTTACAACAGTACTTATATTGATTTAAATTATTATTATACATTATAATTTACAACTATAAACGCTTATATATTTTGTTGGAGCCTCCTTTGCATTTTTATATATGGAAAGCATGTGTATGATACCCTCTTTAAATGTATGATCTTTGCTTTTCATAAAAACATGTTAGTGTGACATATTATTTAGTGAATTATGTAAGTGTTGCCGAAATGGCTACCGGTAAAAGAGTATAAATAATAATGTATAATGTATTGTTGGTGGTGTTGTATTATTTTGTAAAAAAGTTATATTTGATCTGCATCAAAGCCATTCGCATATTGTATTAGTAAATGTAACACAATAGCACAAACAAGATGGAATTGGATTTTAGCTTTGCGAAAATAAAAGCGTTGAAATAGTTAATGTCAGGAACTTTCCCTCTTTGGACAAACATATCTAATCCGTTGATACAAACATCGCTGCCCCATGCTATGGGCCCATTGTTTTTATATTTAAATAATCATAGTTGATAACGTAAGTTTATTGAAAATGAGGAATCTGGGACAGTTATGTTTGTACCCAAACATTAAAAACAAAATCTGTCCCCTTCCATACAAAGTATAGTTACAACTCATGGAACTGTTGTTGTGTATTTGATTAGCAAGTTGCCATATTATTTGTGATGTTTTGTTCTAACTTTTCAAAACTTGATTTGCATTTTTCTTTAATAAAAATACATTATTAATACGTACACTAACAGAGCATTATTTACATTGTTTTGTAAATTTATATCACGTCTTTCTTTCGTAATTTTATTGGTGATGGATAATTGATATTTGGTATTGATGACATGATTACAAATGTTGTAGAACGTTTAAATTATTATATGAGTTTCATTTAGAAATAGAAACTCTTTCAGAAAATAACAAAAAAATATCAGAACAAAATAATCTCCAATATTTTTATCGCATATTCTAAGATATTGTATAGTTATACATGTAAGAAATGTGTTTACGTTGTTATTTGATCACGAGCTGGAACGCGCCTGAAAAACTAATTAGGTTTATTTTATGACCGTTTTATTTGAAGAAACACAATCAACATTCTGAAACCAGACATAACATATCATTTGGCATTGAATGCACATTACAGACTTCACTGTATAAATGATGCTCATTATACCATTACAATACATAGAAGGAAGCAATTATAACATAAACCTGACATATGTTTGGCAAGGTACGGAAAACCAATTTTCACATACATAGGAAGTTCTTTACATTTGATAAATATTGTATTTACTGAATGATAAGTAGTAAATCAAAGGTACCTAACAATGATCGTTTCCTATATCACCCATTGTGCTATAATATTTAATTTATTTACATGGCAGATATGTATTCGGTGTCATTTGGTACCTACAACTTTACGGACAAAAGTGAAACTCGGTTGCAGTAAAACCTCGCACAAGTAAACGAATTATATTGAAGTCCCTTACCAAATCTCCAGAAGACGAACGGACACATATTTGCGGGTACAAACTTTACCCACATGCAATTGAAGCTGTAACGTTGGGGAAAACGTAATGTTATATCAAAATAATGGATTCCACCATCGGTAACGGTAAAGATATACGAGTATCTTATAATTGAATATGCTTTCCATTGAATGTGTGCAGATTTAGAAAGCGGTGTGATCAATCATTACAATAAAAGCGTTCAACGAATAAAGATTAATTCTCTTAACGGGACAAACCACTCAAAAAGACATCTTTCATTTATAACGATTTGTTTTTGACACAAGCATGCGTCTTTAAAAAAAACTATGAACTCTAATATTCGTTAGCCCTGTTTTATTATTAATATACCTATTGCGAGATCACGAATATAGTTAGCATCAACGAATATCAAGTGAACCAATCTAGACGTTAGGTTCTATTTGATAACTTCTATATAATCATAAGGGGATTGAACATTGCAAACTTAAAATCATGGATCGGCCCTTTATAAAATAGCAAACATATACCTACATCCATATTCACGATCTGGAGAATGCCCAGACAAGGGCAGCCATGTATGTGACGAAACACTACCAAAACACCAGCAGCGTCACAACCATGCTTGAACACCTGAAGTGGGAAGCCCTGGCGTCACGAAAGACCAAGACCCAGCTGAACATCTCAGTCACATAATATATTTCGCCAGGTTCCAGCAGGACATGATCAAAACCAGTCCATCAGGTTCTTGTTTATCTCCACATCAACATCCTTTTACAGGCATATCGTCTTTCCTGGAATAAAACCTACCTGGAACAGCTTACCATCCTCTGTCGCCGAATCCCTTGACTTGCTATCCTTCAAGCAAGGGCTAGCACCATTAAGATTCTAATCGAGTAGTCTGCGTAAGGTAGAAAGCAACTCCCAAAGGCCCCTCATGGCTGTGCCGGTTGAGGTTCAATCCTCTTGGCGACCACCGTAGCCGGAGAGACATCAGGGAGAAAATGAAACGTAGCTGTGGACGCATTTTTACTATCCTTCTGACTTTTAACTACCAAACCTATCTCACTTTACTATTTTCTATTTACTTTATCTTCTCACCATTCGTCGCATAATTGTAAAGCTTGATGGAAACGATGTACGATGTAGAAGTAGATATTTCTGCTCGAGGAAAGACGACTTAAAACGTGACCTCTTTTCGTTTTTCCTATTGGTAAAGCCAGTAGCAACTCCAATAAATAACGTTTGAAATAAACTTCAAGTATTCATTGAAATCTAATATGGCCATGGAATGTTGATTTATTAACTCAATGTATACCTTACAGCATTGAGACCATAGTACGGGAATAAAAAAGTCTTAAACGTTCCTTATACAAAAGGAATAATAAAGAACTTAACATGAAAAGTGCTTGCATTTTAGGTTATACCGTGAAATATTGTTTCAGTCATTTGATAACATTTACACACATTCATCCTCGGAATCGCTCGTTTAAAAAGTTATTATCTCACTTTACTCAGAACAATAATGCACGGATATACCCAGAAAACAACCAAACATTCTCTATTTACTGGTTTATGAAACCATACTTCTGATGTTAATGGATATAAGAACATTCACAGGGACAAAAATACGCCCGTTTCCAACTCCCACTCGAACAAAAGTAGGTGGGTGGATAAAGATACATTGATATTTTGTATGATGCGAGGATGACAGGAGTTCCAAAATAAGGTTTATTTATACCGATATGTTTCGCTTAATTACAGGCCTGTAAAATGCAAACTATTAATTAAAGAGTAAAGGTTTAAGTCACAACATTAAAATTGCGTATACAATGCTGATAGGCTTATCAGCCCTGTTCTAGAATAAAAAGCAAACATGATAGTTCTTCAAAATAATTAATAGACACGCTATGTAGTGTCGGCTAAGCAAGTCGAGATTCATACGTGAGAACAGGCAGTGAATTATGTGTAATTCTCCATAATTATAGCACCGGATTAATTCTCGGAAATATAAACATAAAACTAGATGTCAATTATTGAAGGCGGCACATTATAAGTATTGTTTTATGCATTTACAACAATTATAACGAATTCATAGGTAATGTATGGTAACGTACGTTGATAAACGTACATGCACAAGAATATTCCGTATTTGATAAGAATACAATACATAACTTAAACATATACAATATACGCCTTGCTTTTGTTTGAACAATTCGTTTATTAGAATAAAATTGTAATTGTATAGAGAGAAAACCGGTAGTTCGCGACGTTTTGACACTCGATAGCCTACCATGTTGTTTGGTTAAATTGTTCGATTTGACAATGTTAATTTGTTGAAGTCTTATTCAAGCTCCAATATGTTTATATGCGATTTTAGAAAATAAACTTAACTAAATTTATCGTAATTATTAAGTTATTCTGAATTATGAATAGCAGTCATCAGTTCTGATTGCAGTGCTCGCTTTTGAAAGCGTGATTTCGAATAATTGCGAGCCCAATTCCCCTGCGAGTTGAAGTTCATGAATTTATGAATGATTCATGAACTTTACCAACAGTTAATGAACAGCTCATGATAAGTTCGTTAAATTGATGAGAGCAAGTTCATGAACTAAAGTTCATGAATTATTCATGAACATACATTCATGAACCAGTGAAGAATGCTTCATGAACAAGAGGGTTAAATAATTTTTTCAATGAAGATTCATGATTTTATTCATGAACAAATGATGAACGATTCATGCACCTTTTATTCAAGAAAGATTCATGATTTGGTTCATGAACTAATGATGATGAACGATTCTTGCACCTTAACAGATTATGTGGTTCATGAATTGTTCATAAGAAATTCTTGACTTTGTTTTAAAGAAGTAATGAGGGTTTTTTCATGAATCTGAAAAATGTAAATGATTCAACAAACAAATTGTGAAATATATCCCATTTGGTTATATAAATGATCTAGAACTTTTCATGAACTTGAACTTAGTATCTGGTTCAAAAAAGGTATATTGTATATTTTTGCCTTTTTTAAGAACTAACGAAGAACTTTTCATGAATTGCTGTTTTTACAAAGAACGAATATTGTGGGCACAGGAAGTTGAAATGGCAGCAAAATGAAGACACATGGTTTATGTTATATTTGGAAATGTAAGTCTTTAATTAATTACTGGCTAAACTGATCAGCCATTGGTTCCATTTCAACTTCCTTGGCACTGTTAGTGTAACCATTTTCATAAACAAATAAATCATTTATTATCAGGCTGATTTAAACAGAAAACAGAAAAGAAATTAACATGTCATCCAAAATAGTTAATATCCGAATATATGGTCACTTTTGACATCTTAAAATAAAAACGACTTTTTTCTGTTGGAAAGCATAATGCTTGCACACAACATTTTACTTCAAATCCTTTGTAAACAACCAGATTCTAACCAAAATTTCCCTATATGACTGAGTTTAGTATTTATTACCAGAAGATAGGGCAATTCTTGTCTGCAGTAATTTTTCAGTAACTAAAGACTAGAGCATAAAAATGTAAGAACCGATCAGGTATCAGCAGACTCAGTTGATAACTGATCGGTTCTTACATTTAACATTTCAATATGCACTAACCAACAGGATATCTAGTTAGTCAGGTCCTTACTAACTAGATCACCTGTCATTTCGTGCATCTTGATATGTTTTTGTTTTTTCCCTTTTCTTATCATTCAAATACATTAAATGGTATGCATTAACATCTTGCATTCTTTAGTCTTGACGTATTCATTAACTGAGTAAGTCCCGGGCACATCACTTGGTTCATAAATAGTTCTAGAACATTAAATTCATGAATTATTCTTGCTCTATTCATGAAGTTTCAATTAATGAATTATTCTTGAATCATTCATAAACAATATTAATGTACTATTCTTGAATCATTCATGAACAACATTCATGAACTATTGATGAAATATTCATAAAGGTAAAATGGCCGCTTCATAAAGTGATTATGAAATGTTCATTAATATGTGAGTCCATGAAGGTTCATGAATGATTCAAGGTTCACGAATTATTCATGAACAAATTAATTCTTAAGTGGTTCATGAACTCATATTTCAAGAACTTTTTTTAGAAAGCGGCCATTTTCCCTTCATGCATAGTTCAAAAAAAGTTCATGAATAGTTCATGAATGTTGTTCATGAATGATGCAATAATGATTCATGAATGATTCGTGAACAATTCATTAAACTCTCACAGGGGATGCTTGGACACAGTGTTTTGATTTTTGCATAGATTGCTGTTGTTTAATTATTCGACCAGTATAGTATTTTCTAGAAAAAAAATTCGTAAAACCAGAGACATTGCACTATACACTTGGAGACTTTTCCGCCGCAACACTTTTCAAACTTTAAAATCTCAGTTAGGAGTAAAGCTATTGATTTAATATTGTACGTGTGGTTATTTGACTACATTATGTGCAATTTCACAATCATTCATGACATCGGACTCTTAAGCACGTGGTGTAGGTATGGTTTTGTCTTTTTGCAAGTTGAAATGGTGAAACGCGATATAAATTTAATTTTATCATAATTTCATCATTTGCATTGGGCTCTTACATCAGGAAAACATTTAATTAATTTAAAACAAACATGGCTCGTATAACTATTAAGGAGCGTTATTTGCATTTTGCAGGCTGGTCAGTCATTAAGACGTTAAAGTTTATGCATTTTATAAACACAAAATTAAAAGTAAATTTTTTATGTATCTTAACTGTTCTAGATATAACTAATATGTTATACTTGGGACGAACTGGACAGGCGGGTACGGAGAAGACCAGTTGCCCAAATCACTTTGCGTGAATTAGAACAGAACCTTGTTGAAGAGTGGTGAAACATTCCTCAACGTTTTATGATCAACTACACGGCAATGAGACAGAGAGGAGCATACGGTGTTAAGGCCATGGGAGGATACACAAGGTATAAACCACGCGAATTGGTGATATTCGTGACTTTTCACATTATTATTCTTGTTGCAAGATTTTGAGAATTTGAATTTAGCAGTGATGTTTTTAATTTTTTAATCATTTGCTCATTATTTGGATCAATTACACTAAAATGTATTAAGTATGTGTTGCATTATTTGTATTTCAAATTTTAACAAAATCCGTTCAAAACTAATGGAACTATATGGATTTGAAGACGCGTTGCGTTAGAAAAGTCTCCAAGTGTAGACCTCTTATCAATTGAAAATGAATTTCTAGATCTATGAACTTGTCCGCGTTTAATGCCTCCCTGTGGGAATTGCCCGAGCAACGACAATTCACGACTCAATTTATTGATGTTGACACAATCATGTACTGCAACTTTTACGACCCTTGTAAGAAAATCTTGTAAAAGATATTGAAGCAGTCATGGAAATAACACTTTAATAACGAGATCAGTGGCTGGTAAGAAACAAAGGCGAATGAATCGATCAGATTACAAGTGTACATGAGTAAACAAATTGGGATTAATATGATTGATTTAGTCAACCCAGTCAGTGGTTCATATAAAACAAGCAAACTCGATGAAATGATATCCCCGCCAAACAAATTGTGTTTATGGATGGGTGCAAATCTCTCAATGTATGGTAGAATCCTTACGCAAGGCATATGTAATCAAAACTTGTAACATTTGACCTCAGTATGTGGCCTTAACCCTGGAGACCTGAGTCTAACCTGTGACAAGTGGTTTCTTGTATAGCTCGTGTATGGTATAATGATGGCTACTGCACTGTGTAAAAATAACGTATATCTCGTTATTTTCTTGCAGCCAGTCGATTGGTGTATGGGGCATTTATTTTGAATTTCTTTTTTTTTGAAGGGATCTAGCGTTTGTTGTGCAAGTACGTCATTGAGATATCTAAATCGAGCAAAATATACATGACTATGAAGTTGATTTGTGTGTTGCTGTATTAAAATATTCGGATAAATAATAAATATAATTAGGTACAAGAGGGTTTATCGATTGGACATTCAAACACTTGCTTGGCTAAACTAAGGTCTCTTGTCCTTCAGAAATAATTTACTTTGATAGTGAAGCTAATATACAGATCGTATGCAATACACATGATCATCGGCGCTAAATGATTTATCTGTTTCATAGTTTCAAATCGTATTAAAAAGTAACAAAGCGCGAACAATCGTATCTATTGAACTTCCACATTGCACTGGCGTTCGCAGTCGATCAAATGCGTCGATTCTAAAATCGTGAAAAGTGTCTGAAGTACAATCGTAACGTATCGTAACGGAACGTCGTTATACTTTATACCGTATACTTTATTATCACATCCATGTGACCCTTTGTAATTATATCTTAACCCGAGATCAAACTGTGTCAGATCGTGGAACCTGTAATTGCCCATCCGAGTACACATTGCAATCGAATGCAAATAAGCGTATCTGAACGTACGAATATGCATCGCATCACATCGAAGCCTGAGATCTCAGAGAAGAAACAACAATTAGTAACGTTTCGTTCGTGGATGAACGTAGCATTACAGGTTGAACTAAATAAAGTAATTATGCCGTACGGCCATATGGGTTGTCATCAGTGTCTCTGTTGTATTGCTTGACCTGGTAAATTATATCAACCATCAGTCCTATGTTGCTTTTTAATTATGCCTGTTGTTCCTTTTCTTGGTATTGTGTTTCAAATGCCATAAGCGATCAAGACTATCTTGAAACAAAGTCCTGGATTGTTGATTACCTGTTTACATGTATTAAAAATATGTTTGTTGAATCACCAATGTGTGCCAATTAGACCAATTCAAACAAAACTTAATATTATTAATCAATCTGGTAGGCTAAGCACGTATTGCACATTTAAAAGTATGTTTTAATTCGAACCAAAGGTACATATCATAAAACAAAGTAAATACAAAAAAAGCACTTAGTAGATTCAGACTAACTAAACATTAAAAAAGGGCGCTATTACAACATAAATAAAGAAGATATAAAATGCAAAATATGTAATTCACATTTAATAGAAAACGAATAAATTTTATTCTAACGTGTCCATCTGGTTTATCTGAACCAGAAGTATTTATATATTCACTGTTTTAGGCTAGGAGCTTTATTGTAAGCTTTAGTGCTGAAATAAATGTTGTTGTTGTTGTATTTACCGGTATCATTAATTATTCACGATATATCCATCTACAGAATGGTTTATACTTACCTTAAGCAATTATTATCTCAAAACAGTTTATACATGTTGAATGTACATACACGTCAGATGTTCTCTGTATCATTCAAATGCGATTTCAAAAAACAACAACAAACAACATCATTATAAGCTTTATTTTTTTGACATGTTTGTTTGCAATAACTGTATTTCATTTGACGTTGTCTTTGATAATGTAAGTGATCGGTGAACATACATTAAATGGCGAGGTTATTATTCTATTTTATATTGAAACGGTTCAAACCCATGAACATTTTGAATACCATAAAATCATAATTCGGCATCATTGACGAAATTGATCACCGTTGTAAACTGTACTTAATATATTCGACTGCATTCGATAATTTCTATATCGAAATTAACTCTTAATTTTAATGTTTGAATCAGATTGTTCAACACAAGTTGATCATTTTTTTTTATCTAAAAGTTGTGCACGTTTTGTTTTATACCCCCCCCCCAAAAAAAAATAAAAAAAATAATTATAAAATAAATAAATAAAATAAGAACAACAAATATTCTTCACACATGCTAGTTGCAAAATCTGTAGTGATTTTTACAATAATTTGCCTCATAACGTTATTTTGTATTTTTTTGTGCAAGCTACTTTTAAATTGTACTATTTATTTTATTTTCTTAGTCGTCAGAAGTTAAATGTTGGGGTTTTTTTTACAAGCAAACAATTTAACACACTATTCGAAGAATGAAAGACACTCAACTGACGTTTTAAGTTCATATGAAAGTGAGTCCACTTTGAAGTATTGTCTTCTATAAGTCTGTGAAAATGTTTTATGGTTATTGGAAACACACAGGCATTCCCATAGAGGATGCTTCACGCATTTCTGGAACAACAATAACATCAGCGATAATTGAATGAAACAAAGGTTTCGAACTATTTATATTACATTCTTTGTAAAATAACAGCAACATAAACTAACACTGAATTGTAAACAGGTGTTTCTATTTAAGAACATCGTGGAAGAATTGTAAAATTATACACAACATATCCAAAATATACGTACTTAAATGATCAGTTATCCGTGCGTATACCTTTTCTGTTCGTTTATTTGGCAATATTATATGAATATCGAGTATTTAAATTCAGCAAAAATACAATCCACAAGATTCGCAGAGTATACGTGTGTGTTTGTCCAATATGGATGATAAACGTTGTGGTTTTATAATGCGATATTTGCCATTTTAACATCACAAGCGTCCGTTTCAGTCCTTAATTACATAAACCGAAGCAGAAAACATGTAAGAACTTTATAATATAGAGATATATCAATGCATATTTTATTCGAAGTTATTTTAGTGACCTTTAACCAGTTAATAACTTTCAACAAATAAAGGCAAATAGGTTCAAATGGCTGAGTTTTCATATTGAAATAGGCATATCTATTAAGGTTTTCGTTAAACATAAACATGAACAGTGTAATCAATCTCCACACTTTGCCACAAGTTGAGTTATCTTGACTGAATGCATAATCACATCATCGATACTCATTTCATTAAGAAATTATGTATTTCAGACACTACTTTTCAGAATACACACATGTTCAACTCAGTATGATTTGTATCAATCGCAGTTCTATAACTAAATCGATGCCTTTAAGATAAACAACTGATTCAGCGGGAACTATGCATGACTGTGTTTTATATGGGAAAAATGTGCTTTCGCCTTGCCGGTCAATACTTGTTTGCTTGATTCGTTTATGATAGATTGCAAATGTCGATGATATCTTACATTGTCAATACAACAGACATCGTAATCCATCAATTAATAAGAACACCCAGACAGCATAATTTTGAACGAGTCTACCGTTAGCAGAACAATTCAAATCAGACAGAAAATATGATGCACGGCTTTAAATAATCCGTCGAGTATTGGAAGGATTTCATTGACTATAGTTCTCCTCGTCCTGTCGTATATTTCCGAAATTGCAAGTGTGAAGTGTATCCGGATTTTCATAAGTGTATATGTTTATTAGCATCAAAGACTTGTTAGTAGGTCTATAGGTTTATAGGGGATAGTGCGAGATATAATACACGGTTGGTCTTTTTATTACCCGATGTGAAGCAGCTAGAATTTTGAACCTTGGGCAGCGTCCTTAACGAGATCTTAAATGTAAAGCGCCAATAAAGAGCCATCTACTTTGCCCATATACAAACATATATTGTGACTTGTGATGCTGTTAAAATAGCTAACTACTATAGCACTAGGTAACCAAATACAAACATATAAATACAATACTGTAATTTAAAAAGCCAAATTTAGCACATCAACGTCGAGATCTCTGACCTTTACAATCTAAAAATATGCGGGCGCAGTCTGCTCTTTTTATATTGATATTAATTAATGAACTAAATACAAGTATTGTCTTTATTTCAAGTCAAACAACATTAATTTTCAGTTAAGTGATGTACGGCTTACGATTTATATAGATTCCTATATGTCTCGCGTAGTAACTATCTCGTCAATAGAAAAGAGACTGTGTTTTCGAGTTCATGATGCGAAAAAATATCACTAGCAAACAGTGACACAGTCACATGCACATACAATAAGAAACTTCATAAAACACTACTAATTGGTATTTTGTAACATAAACTATAAATTAAAAGTGACGTAATTTTAGTCAAAACTAATCTATCTATGTTTGTTCAGTCAGCCATTTCGATTTGGCCAATGGCAATGTAGAATTACGGGGTAACAGTTAAGCGATTAGCATGTAGCATAAAGCGGTTTGCTCATCAAATAGACGATATTAGTTACATAAAATACAAACTCAACAAAATCATTTTAAACACGAACATACAATATTGAAATAAATGTAATATCAAAATTAATAATAAACGAATGTAAAATGTAATTAGTTCATTCATAGAATCAATTTTAAACCGTATACCGCTCAATGTTTAGTTGACCTGTAATTTAACTATGATGATTGACAACTTTGCCGAACTATTTTGGTAAATAAACGCCAGATACAACAGCAGGATACAAGCCATATACATAAGTAAAAACACGGAAGATATGCACTACTCAGAGGACTATTTAATGCGTTTTTCGTGTACTCAAAACGCGTTTCTTTTTAAGCCGATACAATCCAAAACTTCAATGAAAACTTCCTTACAGTATCAGGCAAACGCATGCACGTAGGTTTGAGACAATACTATTAGAACATATTTCGAAATGTACATTTTGTTATTTTCTTAATGAAATATTATATTAATTCGTTAAAGAACAAATGTTTGTAAAGCAATATTTGTAATTCCCTTTACAAATGTCAGCTATTTCATGATTACTTGTATGTTGCGTGACATTTTCCCTTGCTAAGGAATACTGAAATAAATTTAAATGGCTTTGTATATTTGCTAGTCAAATATAAATGTTATAGGACAATTGTTTGCTTTTGACATAACGGTGTATATATTTAAGAATCAATATTGTATATATTTTAGAAAATGTGCGAGCCGTCTACAATATTAAGTGCTCAATACTAAAAACAGATTAGTAGACTGTTGTTAAATGTGAAATATAATGTTCATAGTCTAATTTTAAAAATGTTAAATTTTGAGTAATACACGCTATTGTTAGTGCTTCTATAACTACTTCTACTACTACTGGAGGACATGTTCTCAATAAATTATTAAGTGCGAATATATGCCCGCCATTCACACAATTAAACAGCCCAATTATTGAATAATGCGATTGTGCAAGCACCCGATGATACACTGTTTCGCCCCAAAGAATATATTATCAAAGGGAAACATCAACTGCACCAGCAGGCGAGAAACCTTTTATAATATGTTGTCGATTATGTATGAAGAAGAACCAGTTTCCAAACAGTGAGCATGTTATACCATATAGGTGAAACCAACAATATTACAGTTGCATTCATAAACATTAGCGTGAATTGAAGACAGCTGAGCTTCATGAACACATAGGTAAGTATATAGACATCATGAGCATCATTGCAACGGAAGTCGCATTCTTGTTTGACTACTCGGGGCAACGACTAAAAATAGTCACAATTGGAAAAGATAAACCCATTTTTATCCTAACGAAGAAGCAATCGGCCTGTGATATATTAGGTTATTCCAGATTGAAGGTTGAAGATGATACAGATAGCGTCATTCACTCGTTTTGACAAAACAAATCGCTCGATCGGTATGACTTTCCCAACTCGCAAAGATGTTGAAGAAGAAACCGAGTACGTTGAAGCAGTGGGCGTTTTTAGCAAATAATATAGCTCGACACGACGAGTCTAAACGCCTAAGGACAAACCGATCCGTTTCTCAATATTGCTTTCCAAACCAGGTTTAGACACCGCCGCTTAAAATGAAATCGTAGCTTCTTAAAAAGCAACTAGGTAGACAATATTTTCCAACACACTAACAATCCCTTAGCTATGTTACTATGCAAATCCAGTGCACATGTGTCGCCCCCTATTATCGTCTTTCAGAATTCGCCACGCGCTATTGCGTATTTTTTTTATAATAAATATCAAATGAACACTTTGTACTCATGAACTATTTTTCCAATACGAATGACACTAACTTGTTCACCACATCTTTTAAAACATGACACATGATTACATAGTTGTGCACGCTCAATTGCAAAGTGCGGAAAGTTGATTCTGTTGTTGTATAAAGAAAGTGTGAATTGTGAATGAAAAAAAAAACACATTATTTAAATAATTTGTCAAAACTGCCAATATTGGCAATGCTTACACTTGCTTTGTAAAGGCTTTGAGACATAGCTGATTTGGATGGATAAATGAATTACTGTTTATTTTTTCGGTATAATAAAATATATAGCACATCCTATTGAGGCTTACTCTTCGGTTGAAACTTTCATTCTCGGAAAGACAAAACGTTATATTAATCTAAATGGGATGTAATATTTATAGAATAAACAAACATACGTGTTTGTCCTTGTTATTTTGTTTTATTTAATTGGATGTATTATATCGCGAGACGCATTTGGTTTAATATTTGCTTCATTAATTTTATTAAATGAACGCATGTCCAATGGGGAATACTCCACGGTTATGTATCATTATTACTTCCGTTGATATTCATACGCGTATTGATTATGCATTGATATCACAAGAAAACATCACTGCTCGGCATTTATAGCATAGGAAACATATTATTTGATGCTGAATACAAACTCCAGCGGATACACATTTTCTTACAACATGAACCAGTACTACTTAAGCGACTTATAACATGTATACGAGTAAAACAATGAAAGGTAACACATAAGTTTTTACTATCCAATATGAATATTGAGCTACAAATTGAAGCAAACATAACGACGATGCATATAAACATTACAATCTTTACCGTTGTGAAGTTTAACTGTGTCATTTAGAACTAATTCCCTTATACATGCAGTTTAATTCTGTAAGTATCACATACTATATGAACCTCTTCAAATACATTTTAAATATGGTTTACATGAGTATTATGCGTTGTTTTGTCAGGTATATCAAGAAGACGAAGTCGGATATAGATTATACTTGAAATAAACTTTTCTTTTATCAAAACGTTTACTTCATTTTATTTACAAACGAACTGCGTCGAAGATACGCATGTTTTTCTCCAAGTCAAGACTTTCATCGCCAATTAATATTATGTTTATGGTTGGAGAGGTATAAGTAGAAATTGGGCTGAAAATAACTTCTTTTTTGTGTGTAAATCGTTGACATTCTAAGAAATAATGAGAAACTGATTAGATTGCACCTCAAGTGCACAAAGGTGAAAGTGCAATATTGCAAAATTGTTCACGAGTCATTCAAAAGATATATCAAGCAATTGCTTAAAGTCTATTCTCGGCATTGTTATTTTGCTGTTGGTTAGATAGAAGTTACATACACTAAATGGTAATAACGCGCATGGAAGAGCCTGTCTATTGCAATAATTACGTCTTAAAGATTGTTTGCCGTTTAAAGCCAATTAAACATTTGTTAAATCTATGCATCTGCTAACCATGTTGAAAGGTTTGTTTTGTAGATTGTTTTCTGTTTAACAGCAATAAACTTTACACATTAATGATAATGTTTTTGTGATATTTATTCAATGTTAAAAAACATATTGTGTTCTTTATACTATACCAAAACCTTAAGTAATAGTTTTACAAAATCAACGTTATGCCATTTCTTCAGAAACCATTTTCGATAAATATACTCATCTAGTTGTTGTATGGTATCTTAATTAATCTTTTATTCAGCAAATTATAGTCAGGTCTATACAAGTCAGTACTTTGTTTTCAAATCGGCCCATAATAAGTGAGATGTTCATATTTGAATGTTTAGTGGGATTTTTCTCGAAATGGGTAAAAATGAAGTAAGCTCAATATATTTTTTTACCGACGATTTATGTTTTGTCGTTCTATAATTTTAGTTTGTTGGTTAGTTTATGTGCTTAAGAAAACACATGTCTGTAAATATTCTACATGCATTAACATGTGTCGAGGTAGTTAACAGCCACTCGAAGGTCGATTGTTTGTTGAAAAAATGGTTGTATTTTTTGTTATTTTTATGCCAGTGACAAAGTGCATCTAGTATATATATAATTAAAGCGTTTCATCAGCACAGGTACTTACTTCCGTTCATAATAATGTAACAAACAATCAAACGAACATGGCACCATTTAAATTGATTGTTGAAATCTTATCACTGTCAAATCATCCCTCTTGCATAAAATATTCGTATTGGTTTCACATTGTAACTTTTCAACGATCACGTTTGAACGACTCGTTATTCAAACTCTACTCTATTTTTCCACTTCTCATCTACCTTGTGAAAATAAAAGAAAATAAACATCCATTCCTCCCGGAAAGAACGTTTCCCCTTGCTAAATAGATGGTTTTCAAAAAGTTTAAAGTCCATATATTTACATATATACGTGTTGCTTATGTTTAACCGATATGATATGTATACATTAGTAGAAAGGAATGTACGAATAACTATTCCGTGACATTCCGAAGACTCAATGACTTGAAAAATTAATTGACCATGAAGTTAAACAAAGGCAAGGATAATATGGTTTTAATACGGATATACTAATACAATCTTTGTACTAGTACTAGTATCTTACTCGACATCTAATTACTGACAGGAGCGAGTAACGTTGAACCATTTTTTATCCACAGATTTGGTGTTTTTACCAAATGCAAACAGACTTAATTGTGATGCAAATGTTTGTAAACGTTATTACATGAAACAAACAGAAATAGACCGACTTTACTTTAAAGTCGGCTGCATTAGTTAACGGGCAGATATGAGACCTGCAGCACCTCTTATGTAAGATTGGAGTTAAACATCGTTAATAGTTGATGCTTACATATAAATAAAAAATAATGTCTTAAAGGAAGTGTGGTAAAGAAATGCTCGTAAGAGGTTTCGTACTAAAGGTATGCGCGTGCAAGTTTCATAGCAATACTACATGCAAGAGGCACGTACGACATAACCGACATGCATTGAGCATTATTATTGTGTCTTTTTAATCAGGTTTCGGTTGTTATTATAATTAATCTTCCAACACCTGTTCTTAATAAAGAGGGCGTTGCACACATTCGCATAATGTTTTATGTAAGAGGACATACATATGACGAAAGCAACAAGTCTTTATGATTCGACTCCTTCAAGTTTCAAAAATGCTAATAATGCACTGACTGATGTCACATGTGCATGTCTATGTCTATGGCGTCAATGGATATCGTAGGAATCCGTTGAAATGGATGCATCTCATTTAACAAATTGCATATGTTAATAAACCAGACACTAAGTGCAACAAAAATATCATAACGTAGCAATTCGAAGAATAACCCGTTTTATGTGACAATGAAACACAAATAGACTTCTGTAAATGGCAATGATTTGGATTGTTAACATATCTCATTAACGGTTGTATGTTGTATGGATACAGAGTTATAAAGTTGATTGCAACCGAGACTATGGTTGTGTTCTCTTAATAATAGTCTGCACAAAGTATGCTTGCGTTTGTGGGTATTTTTTTTTAAACAAATATGCTTTCAACCGATGTAGGTAACATGCTATAAATATTAGCTAGTTCTTCACTAACATAAATAAAGCATTATTCGCTGGATTGAATTAGCATATGCATACCTTGGATCATATACGTGGCATTACAATTAGGCAATACACTGTAATAATAGTGTGTACAACCCCTATTACTTGGTATAAAACGGCAACATAACATCTTACCAACGCGTTTAATTAAGATATAGTGAGTGAAATGTTGATTCGTGCTAATTTGGCCTCCCTCATACCAATATGACTCGATATACATTTTTAATAAATAAATAAATGACTTCTATGTACTTCTGGTTTTGGTGATCCGCAATTGATCAATCGAGAAAATTGTACTATCACAATTGAAAAATGATAAACTATATTCGTGTTTTACCCAGAAACTATCAAGCTTGATTCAGTTATTGCAAACGCGTTTTTCATCATTAAGATTGTATCAAAGATTAAATTGACGTTTGTATATACAACACATATATTAGCAGCACATTTTAATATGTTAGCTATGGGAACACTATCGGTAATAGAAAAACATCCGGTACAATAATGTTCTATAAAAAAGACGCAAAAACAAACGACTTTGTACTGAATACTAAAGCTTTTTTATACTAAATGACGTATTATAATAAAACTAAGAAAACGTTGAGGTAAACGTGCGGTTAAATTGGATCCCTGCTACGTTAGCAACGCAAACGGAAGATTAAGTATTGCATATATTGCAAAAATAAGCTATGAATCAGAACTTGATTATCAGCCATAATATGTCAAGAATATCTACAGCTAGTTGCCTAATAAAATCATGGCTGCATGGTTAAAGGTATTGCTATTTCACACTTGATGGCGGTAACTTGTTTGGCTCTGAAACGTATAAATTCATCAACGTTTTTCGGAAGGCCCGATGGACAGAAAGCCCGATATTCCAAAGGACCTATAGTCCGAAAGCCCGCTATTCCAAAGGCATGATAGTCTGAATGTCTATCAAAACTTGTCAAACCAATCGATTATGTGATTTTTATATACTTTAATATTGAACAAACTATATAAAAACTGGAACTTCAAGGCCCTGGTGTGTTATATTTGCCATGGAATGAATGTCTCATATTTATTGTTCTTAAACATAATTTACATTTACTTTTACTTTACTTAATATAACTTTTTTTCGTTCAAATCTGTCAAGATCTAATTTTTCATGTGTCCTTTAATTATATTATAAACTATGTTCCATTGTTCAACACTTGTTTCGATGGTAATTATTTCAAGCTTGTTTTCTCAAAACAATTAGACTTAGAAACGAAGTAATTTAAAGTCAGACGATGATAACATAACGCAAGGAGAAAGATTTGTTTTTCAGTTTTAATATATTACGAGTTAAGAAAGGTTTAACTAACTATACAAATGGCAACATCGCTCGAGATTTATTAAAATAAATAATGAACAATGACATTCATTGTTTTCATTGAAAGGTTTGGGAAAACTATCGGCACGTCTTTTATAAACACTTAGGAAACTTTGCTGAACTGGAATGTTAGGAAGCTTTGACTATGAAGTTGAATCCATAGATGTACGGTTTAGCCTTTGCGTTATTTTAACATTGATTTAATTCAGATTTTGTATATTTAAAAACAAAATAACAAAAAGAGACAGAACACATAATTGTATATATGTTTCCTTCCTTATTTATAATTTAGTTTATTTGGGCATCGCATTGTACCATAATTCACAATTTCACATCTGTTTTTTTCTCCACTTTTTGGAAGATGCTAAATGTTGATAAAAAGAGAAAGCCAAAAAATCGGATACGACATTGAGGAATACATATCACTTATCATTCACCTTCTGACTCTCTGTTAAGTAATTATATGTATTGATATGTACACATATACACATACAATGATCACAAATGGGATCACCGTCTTGTAGCGCTCAATGCAAAGAATTGGGGGCTTTAAATCAGGTTTGTGGGCAGGGCGAACCTAACACTTACTGGATAATTAATCATAAACCACATTTTTCGCTCAATGTTAACATCATACATCTGATGTTATTCGGGTTATGAAAATGTCATTGAAATGAAAACAAAAACGCACATTGAGACCAATGTAGGTTTTATTTTTATAATATATATACTAATCATTACAAAGCTGTTTTTTGTGTTTTCAATAAGTATTACCAGTCTGGAAACACAGTTGTATTTTTTCTTGCGTCGTACACTGCGAGTATTGCATGTACATTTCTTTGACCAAAAATGAACGAATACGTATTAATTTGCATAGCTAGTAGGTTCATCGGGGAAAAAAACAAAAGTATCCCATACTGTAACACATACAGAATTGTCGTGAAGATGGTAGAAGTTGTAATTATTAGGTTATTACATTTGGCAACTTATAATAACAACTTCATTTGTATGCATCTCAAATGCATTCAATTATTTGTTAATAGTTGTGTAAATTCGATTTCAGAAGATTTTGATGTCATCTGCATCAGTGTCGAAATTTATACTATGAATGCATAATACAAGATCTCCAAAACTTGAATACAGTTTTAAGGACATATTTAACGATAAACTTAAATTTTGACTTCAACACAGTCTAGCGCTGTCTGATGTATAAGACAGATGTTTAACGTGTGCCCCTGGATCAATATGTTAAGATTAGATTGAATATATTTATGTTCTGAAAGACAGCTAAATGTGCATAGGAATTCCAGTGCAAACAACCATGCTGTTTAAATTAGCGAAATGACACCACCTTTGCCAAGTTCTAGATTCTAGAATCAAGTTAGAAAAGTGCAATTATTAAAAATAGTAACCGGGTCGACGCAGTTAATGAAACACATTACCTGGATTATCAAAGCGCAGACAAAAACAAACATCATATTTACATAGGCTTCATTCAAAGTTATTAATACTTTGAGAATAGCATGTACAAGGCAATTTAAGGAAAATACTTATTATTACCAGACATTTGTTCGATGTTACATCACTATGGTTTATAACCTCACATAAACATTAACATAAACCTATACCGGTAGATTCTTGGATTCAAATCAAGCTTCACATATTTGCAAACTCTGTTGTTTGGTACGTTCACTTACCAATAAAGTACATCATAGATGGTGTATTTCATTTGCTAAGGTCAGATGAGTCTTAAACTTAATATTTTTAATTATCGAATTGGAGAAACAAATGTATTAATATTGCTCACGACTATTTCCGTACAATTGGGGTAAAATAAAGCAACTGTTTGCCTCATAAGGCATTATTTACAAACACATACACTAACATTTAAGTGAAAATGTGTTTATAGTTAATGTATTTCATTTTAATATTTAAAACTCAAATTTCCTAAAAATGTAGTCGAACCTACAATTCTTTTATTTAACTTCTCATAATTGTAAAAAGAATCATATTCCGTCAAAAATGCAGACAGCGTTGCGATTTAATTAAGAAAAATATGCTAACATATGTTTACATTCGGTTTATGCTTCAATAGCCTTTAGTTCAGATATAGTATGATGGTTTTTCTTGAGTATTAATTACAGGAAGAGAATAGAAACCTAGTTTGGCAATATTTAAGTTGCGGCAACTTAAGAATTGGCAAATCGTAACATTCTTATAAAATGCAAATTTTTAATTGCGCTATATAAAACATTGAATGTAAGCGTGCACAAATATTGAGATAAAAAAGGATATTCATATAAACAAGCTTAGTCATAAGCATGCTTATAATTAAATTGTAAGTGTTTAAGCTTTATTCAATCGTTAATTAACGAGCTTGGTGTGAATATATTCAAATTTAGCATGGACAGAGTAACATTAAAATATGAATTGTTGATGATGAATTTAAAGTCAAGACTAAGGCGTTATGTTGGCTCACCTTATGTTATTGAAGAATATGGATGTTTGGTGTGTTGTAAAGGNATTAATAGATACTCGTTCACAGTCGATAATTTATATATATGGAGAAAGATATGTGTGAACAACCAGATACATAGACATACAAATATACATACATATTTCTTTTGGAGACTTCGGCGTGCGCGCCTAGCTACGGTGCAGAATGAAGCATATATACTATGAAATCCCCATCCCCCCCCCAAAAAAAAAGATGGTTCAATCATAGTTATATACCCCACCCTAACACCGCAACACATCTTGACGTGGGAACAATATTTTACATACACAGAAGGGACAATATTACATACATAAACACTTATTTACAAATATGAAACCATAGTTGTATTCGGGCACGATCCGATCAGGATTCTTAAATACCCTAACACTATGCTTACACTAAGTTAGAGACACCGCGGAAATCCGGTGGATCTAGAAGATACAGTGCAATTATGAGTACTTGTTTTAAAGGAAGATACATATATTTCATAACAACGTCATTTTCTTTTTTTTCCGGGATATATATATTATAACCCGTATGATTATATATATATATATTCCTGATTTTCGACAGTTATTGAATGTGTATATTAAGTTTTTGCTGAGTATGAAGCACACAATATGTATCACAATTGAACTCAAGCAAACTTCGCTTATTATGTTAAATGATAACGAATGCGTTTCTCACGCAATAAACCAAACATTGGTTACATAATAATATATCTACCATATAACGATTTCAACACAATCAGTTGGAAGTCAAATAGACAAGAACCTGGTTTGAAATATTTTATTTTCCATTTTAATATATCACTCGCTTAAGTTTCATTCCAGTGTTACATAAAATGAAGCCGATTATCAAAGTACATTATGATTTTAATAGTTATATATGTTGTATAAATGGACATATAAATAGAAGTTAATATGGTGATTTTGTTTAAAAAGACGAGTTTACATTATATAACACAAACATCAATTCTATGTTCGGTTTAGAGCTGAACATGAAAACGGTAATAATTTAGACATTTGTCGCCATTTGATCTATTTGAATAATTGCGTCACTAAATCATCAACGCTCAATTAATTTCGTAATGCAGTATTGAACATCCGTTTTCCTACCACACACACACATTATGTAAAACGATAAAAGTAATCCGCCTTAAAATACACCACTGATTGAGTGGTTTGTGGATGTCATTAGTGACCGGCGTGTTGCTCGTGGCGATATAACGAATCTAATACGTCTTTACTGTTCCAGTAAATGGGTTAATAGAAATGCCAAATAACAATTTGCATAATGCTAAGTTAGAAATGTTAACCGTCCACAACATGTGAAATGCGTAAATGTTGGTGTACAATTTCAATAAGAGTACATGTATTATCCTACATGCATTTCGGAAACTTTTTATTTTCATAGTATGCATAACACAACAACAACACGCATGTGGTTTTTAGTACATGCATTTCAAACTAATTATTGCACCATTAATTTCTCTGCATGTTTTCTAATAGTCATTTTAGTGTGTTACGGTGTAAAACTGTTTGTGTATTATGTTGAATATTCTTTACTTTTTCAGTACAAGTATAAATCTATTTTCAAAACCTCGATTCGTTTTTAATCGATTGTATCTGTAGTTAATTTCAACATACATTAGGCTTTAAGCCCATGAGTACACACACATTACAACACACTACATTGACAGATGGCCAATGAAGTACACAATTCTTAACAGAACATATATCAAAATAATAATACAACAACTTTGTATATACTTTATCGTATTTTTTATATTACGAAGATAAATAAATGCAAGTTCATGGAGAGAAATTTTTGATGGTATAAGTCAGCTCTCAATTTAAAAGCTTTAAAAACAAAAATGGATAGATTTCGTACCCTTTTGGGATTGTCAGTCTGTAAACGGTCAATAAACTAGATCATTTTTGTATTCGTCCGATAATATTTATTTATATACTTCTGACGTAAATAAACAAACATTGGACATTCAAGTATTAAATGAAATTCGTCCTCAAGAACGTTACGGTGTTTGCATTGTATGTTTAGAAACGGTATCTTTTCAGGCTTGTGCCATCTCCCTTCTTCCACTTCAATTCTGTGGGCAGATACTCTAAAACGAGTTCACGCAATTCTAAATTTTGAAACATTAACTACATTTACATATGGTTGGAAATAAATTACAGACACTGAAAAGGCTATAACTTATACCTCTATTCGTGTTTTCCACTTTCGCTTTACCAGGTTTGCAAAAACATATCAGATATTCGTTGTTCAGCTATGGATTAAAATATATTAGTTTCTCCTACCGCTTGAAAAAAAAACCTTACTTCGCTAAATACTAATTTGTCTAATAAATCCTTGAGAGATTTAACGTAATACTTTTTTCTGGGTATAAAGCGTTTATATTTAATCTGATTCAAAATAGAAACGGAAACGATCTTTTGGGTTACTGGCATCGGAATTAACTTTCATTTATTGCGTTCTAATACGATAAGTGATTGTTTAATCAAAAGTAGTTGATTAAAAGGTTTCTTAAATGAGAAATATTATAATGCATTGTATTTTGCGTGCCATTGTTTCCAAATGTAAATAAACATACTATAAATACCGAAACTATAACAAAATGGCCGTTCTTTATCAAGTTTTACAAGAAATGAAATAGTTTTTTGTGTAATAATCAGATAATTAACAATTGCGATATGCCTCTTTACGTCAATTGAATGGACGCAATTAACTTTTAAAACAAGTGTTGAATGTAAAATATCCATCCCATATTATTGAAAGAAATTTTAAATGACATTGGCAGATCCACAAAGCGCTTGCGGCGAAGTCATTAACGAACCGAAATAGAAATCAGAATAATATCAGAAGTCAATTACTCACAACTTTCTGTGTGTGTGGCGTAACAAACTATCATTTGTGTTTATGCCCCCAATTCCAGGTAGGGAGTCAAATGCATTTGATCATGTCCGTCTGTTCATTCGTTCGTCCGTTCTTCCGTTAGATTACTGTAAAGCATGTTGGTATATTTGTTGGAGTGATCAATTATTCAAACAACAATCATAATTATGTCATCAAAATGCCATTTAGATAAGTTTGTGCAGTTTTTCTTCTGATTAAAGCGGACGAATACCTAACGTAAATGCAATTGCTGCTAAGATTCATACCATATAAGATAATATTAACACGCATGCTTTTTACTAATTTAACTTCATAAAAAACAATCGAAGTTGTATACCTATTAACAGCATACTTTAGTAGAATGCAAGTTCTAAGCCCAGACTAGTTATTTAAGAGAATATGATTGACTTTAACGCTTGAAAATTGAGTTAACTTGACATTGCCATAGAAACATACAGTGACGCCAAGCTATATAGTATATTGTTTAATATGAGTTTGGCTGTACTTGTGAATATGTTCCGTACAGTTTGCTATAACATGGTTCATTATGATCAATTCTTTTCAAAAGGACAGCTAGTTTCCCCCATAAAATCAACTTGCACGGGTTGCAACTTTGTTTCAATATGTTGGTAAAGTAAGCAAATACTCGTATCCTATATTTTGCTTGACTAGAAAACAAACAACGTTGACCAATTTTATACACCAACGGTAGTTGCATTCAAATGATTACGGTGGATACGGTATGTGGTTTCGATATCACTTAAAGTATATTAAATATAAATGCAAAGTCATTTCGTATCAACTCAGATATATCGATAAATACTTTCAAATGATAAAAATACGAATAAGGAATACATAATTTCAAATGCATGCCATTTCTGCCGATAAAATGAAGCACACAATGAAAACTGTCTTAAAGCAATTGTAGTTGTACAGTATGTAATAATAAATGATAAAAACATGTTTTACATTGAAACTTTGATTCGAAATATGCACGAGCGTTTTATTTTTTTTTATTTTGCTTGAGCAAAATGTTATGATAGTTGTGAAACTGACTCGATTAAATCGACATCTGCAGTTGTTCATGAAATAATTATGTTAAGTATTGCGATTGTGAGTCGACAAACGTGGATACATGCAAAACATGTCCTATATGTTGAAGCTAAATGTTGGAACTAATTGTTCCATACCTTTTTACAGGAGACTTTTTTCTGGCTCAATACAACGCCTCTTATTTAAATATTAGAACATTGTATATAAATTATTTCTATTGCGTTTTGTATAATAACATGTGTATATTAAGTGATGAGAAATGTTTAACTTAACATATATATAAGTTCCGTGTGTGTTTATCAGATCCAGCGTTTGACAAAACGTCTTATACAAAAACTGCTGTTCTAAAATCATTGGAACCTGTTCACGCCTGGTGTAGTTGCTACGCTGCTACAAAATGCAAGACAAGTAAACTGAAGCAATTAAACAGACTACACATGTACAAATACCGCCACGATTATATTGATTAAGACTGCAACTCTTTAGAACGACTGTTGAGTTGAAATTATTGATTACACTCGACACATCTAACCCATGTATCGCGTATGGCTAATTATGGCTGCCTTTTGCGGATGATTAATTGAAACAGAGTCAAATGCGTTTATCAGTACCATAGTTTGCTAAGTTCAATCTGGAACCCAAATAAACGACTGGATTTGCTCTCTGTCATATCGATGTACATACATTTGGTTTAAACAAATATTAAGCAATACAATACAAAACATACATATTATTTTCGAACAAAATACAAGGCAGGAAGAAATTGCAGTATTTCTTAACATAAAGTATGTAGTATACAATTTAACAGAATTGAGAAAAAAGCTCAATGCTTATGCTATGTCTCTCTTCTGTCAGTTAGAAGCGCTGCTGTTATGGTGTAAACAACCAAACGTGTAACAACAATTTATAAANCAGGAATGTATTTTGGCAAGATAAGAGTTTTGAAGATTAGCCGCATCAATCGGGTTGTCGACGATTATATATAGCGTAGTATCGTCTGCAAATAGGCGAATTGGACTGTGAATATCTCGTAAAATGTCGTTGATGTATATAAGAAAGAGGAGGGGCCCTAAGATAGACCCTTGAGGAACACCAGCATTTATGGGTAGTGGGTCGGATTGGCAGCCGGAGATTACAACACACTGGCTCCTCTCATGTAGGTAGTCTTTTAGCCAAGATAAAAGATTGCCCGAGATACCACTTAGTCGGAGTTTGTGAATAAGTCCTTCATGCCATACTCTATCAAATGCCTTAGAAATGTCACAAAATACGGCTCTAACCTCTTTACCTTCGTCAAGGGCTTTACAAAAGGAGTGATATACAGAGACTAATTGGTTGACAGTGGAATCTTTTGGTATGAAACCTGATTGAAATGGGGTTATAAAGTCGGTAGCCCTTAAATGGTTGAAAATATATTTGTGGAGAATTCTCTCTAGACATTTACTTAAAACGCTTAAAAGGGAGATCGGTCTATAATTTCCAACATCCTGAGGATCAGAGGTACATACATTTGTTGTATACGACCACATTAAGATAATTATGTGTCATATATTAATATGAATGCTTATAACATCATACAATTACAAAACGCATTATCATGTTTGTATGGAGATCAAAGCATCGTCCTTGTAGAAAGATAGAATGACCGTCTGTGCATTTTACTATACTGATAACAGTTTCTAGTTTTCTGCAAAATATTATATTTTGTTGTGAACTGATGAAGGATCGTTTCGGTAGTTAAAGCGAATACTTTAACAAAATAGTTAAGTGCTTCCTTTGCACATTTCGCAATACAATTTAATATCTAATTTAAATATGTTTTATTAATTATTTTGAAATCGGCTCCAAATGCATTTATCACCGTTGCATGTAACAACAAATTAGAAAAAAAATGTTAAGGAATTGTATCACCGTGTAAATCAAAGTCAACAACGCCAAATTTAGCTTTATTAACCGTACTATAAATTCTCACAAAGGTTACGTAAAAGCCTGGACTTAGCACATCAAGTCGAGTCTGATTAGATTATAAAAAATGAATAACACATGAAAGCACGTCTACCAGTGGTGTGGGTATGTTATTGTGAAGAATCTAAAATGTATATTCAATTACAATAAAACTCGAATAGGCAAAACGGTAATAAGTCTGAATGCGAAATAAAAACATCGATATTACGAGTGCAAAGTTCCTGGACTACATACAACAGTGCGTATTTCTTTTTTACCGAAGCTAACTTAAAATGTGCTGATTATTGTTGAAAGTATTGTATATTGAAAGAAATGAATTAATTGAGTGGTTAAACAGAAAAGATTAGTGTTTGATTACTCTGAAGACCCGGTATGGCGTGTCGCACGTTGCGAAAAATTCAATGTGTTCAAATATATGGTAAATGTTTATATATATATATATGTTGTATAAAGTGATATATATGCGGTAAAATCCTATAAGTGCATGTACAATTTAAGCTCTTTACGCGGGTATAAGCCATATTCGTTTATCAGTCATACCCGTTTAAAATATGTCCATTGATAAAAATCATAGAACATATATTTGAAAAGTTAACAACAAACATATGGAACTATTGCACACAGATATTTTTAAAATTATACAACACAAATATCAGAATTTTACCCCATGTATCTGAAAACATTGCATTCATATATGAACTTTTGGAACATATATTTGAACATATTAAACATAAATATGAACTTATACAACATATATTTTTTGCCAAACGTATAAAGGATTGTACCGCATATATATGAATTTATACAATATATATATATTAACAACTTTACCACAGAAACATTGAAATATAGAACATAAATATATATATAAATATACCATATAAATATCGAAACATTGAATTGTGCAACGTTTGACAAGCCAAAGAACCTGGACGATTTGTTATTAAAATATTATATTTTTGAGAGTATCTGTTTATAAGTATTACATGTTACAACTTAATCCAACACGCAAGAATTATCGTCTATTTTCATATTTATTACCCGATTAACATACGTTAAGTGTCCATGACTCATGGATAGTTGTATTGTGATACCGTTTTTTTTTAAATTATACCGTGTTTTGCGTGTGTTATATAATACTAATAAATTCAATCTGCAGCAGAATACTTATGTGTAATGCCATTGAAGAGTATTTGGATTCTGCACTGTGTGATTAAGCAAATTACACATTCACGTGACATCATTTAATTCGGTAGTATTAAAGGCACATATTAAACAAAATTGTATAATGGATTTGTTACTTGAGATGAAACTCTGAAGACAGTGTATTGTATCAAATTTAAGTATAAATTATTAAGGTCGCTGAATATTGTTCTTTGTATTATTAGGAGGAAACCAATAAAGTGGTCACGACTATCGACGACTATCGAGAAAGCAATAACATTGTACGGTTCTGGCGTTTCATTATTTACATTATATACTCATATCAAGGTTCCGTATGCCTTTATCTCACAATTAAACAGCCAGAGTATGCTTTCATTAATAACATGGGAAAGATCCACAATCGCAATTATAGTGCAAGAGGAATGGCTGGTTATGAACCCGCGAGGCTTCATATTGTATGATAACATGTAAAGCGATCTTTGTGGAGAGTGTAAATTGAAATATTTTCTACACATAAGTCTTTACTATTATATTTGAGTATAGTTTTGAAAAGTAAAGCCAATAAAGCAAAGGTTCGCATTATAAGCAACGTTTATATTAAATGTAAATTATTATTTTTACATACGTAAGTAACCACTAACACGATCGGCGGAATGAAACACAGATTTATGTGTATGGTTCGTAGACCGCCCTCGGTTGACAATGCCATATATAAATGTCAAGTATGCCTTTACAACTCACAGATGGCTGGATATGTTTTGCCAATGTGTAAGTGACGTTAATGCATTCATTAATACCTAATAGTTGGTGTATTGTTTCAACAGACGTCATACCACACACACGTAAATTGTGATGGGAAAACGTTCTTGATTGGTTATCGTCGCTGCTTTATTTATTTTGGTTTAATATTCTATGTACTTTAAAAACACACATTGTCGATGTAATTTACTGACACTGGTTGGCCGATTGTTTTAAATAGAGTGTGTTTTTTCATGTCAGTGTAAAACATTACATGGTACTTTTACTTTCACTTAAATATACTTTTTTCAGCAATACAAATATTGAATGCTAAATGATGAAATATTTTGTCAGTGAAAAACATAAAATATTACTTTCACTTTATATACTATTTCAGCAATACAAGTATTGAATGCAAAACAAATGCCAAACTAAAGCGAAATTAGTGGCTAGCTGTGTAAGCTACACAATTAGCTCATTCGGTAGAGCACTCGCTTTGATACTAGGATGTGAAGGGTTGAAATCCAGGACTGGCTGCACGCTTTTCAACTGGTTCCGAAAAGAGCATGCCTCGTTGAAAATCTCAGGTAGGTTACAGTCCCCATTTTCATGTACGTCTTGTTAATGAGATGAAGCTTTGAAATAAATCGTATGCAGTGGTACAATGCGATGGCATTATGTTTGTTTTTATTACATAATCGCTTGATGACAAACATATTATGGACATAACGCTGATAAGGAGATGTATTGCTGTTTGACATTCTGAGTATTTTGCATTAATTATTTAGCTGATATTAAAAAGAAAACATTGCTTCCTGAATGAAAAGCGTGCACGACGAAGAAGATGTTGAATACTTTATGGAATCAATAATAATAAAACTTATCATATCAGAAACGATTACACGAAAAACATAATAGTTAACGGTACACCGTTGTTCAGAGGAGTATATAAATCATCTGAAAAGTATGTTTTTGCAAAGTGCGTTTTTATGTTTTACACTATAAGTAATACAAATGGATATGTCTGCTAAATGAGTAGAACATATGACCACAAAGCGAGTAGCAATAAAAATGCCATAAGTCAAGTAATTTAGTTTACACCCACTTGCAGCTAATTGTGCATAACGTTAAGGAATTTACTGGTTATAACATGTACCCATACGTTTGATGTACAATCGAGACAATCAAATGATATAGCCCTACAAAATATTCCCGCTTCTTTCTCCTTCCAATACTCAGATTTTTATTTGGGGAGTTTTTATTGATTACGATTAAGATATGATTGTGTGACGAAAACATATGTTTGATACAGGTGCCTATACAAATGAGCTGTGTAAAATGCAAAGTTAAGATGGCAATAAGCCTATTAACACTGAAATGAATCAAAGGTAAATATCATTAGGATGCCAATAATTATACATTGAACACAGAATTAGACCGACAATAAATTAAGATGTTAGACCGGACGCATTGCTTCTGTTTAATTTCAGACTGAACATGGAACTGAAAGCAAACGAGCAAAACTAAATTATATCTAAAAGTTATGTTGGTAAGAAGTCTTGAACTGAAGGTATGCACGTGGATATAGTACTGAGGCTCTATAGCAATATCGTTTGCACAAGGCACGTAAGCAATGCTCGACATGCGTTGAGACGGCATTAACATTCTGACTTAACACGCAGGTTCCAGTTGTTAGTATTATTGATGTTGCCAACATCTGTTCTTAATAAAGACGGTGTTGATAATATTTGTTTACTATCTTATGAAAAGGTTTTAATAACATTAGCAAACACCCAGCCGTTTCTTTGACTAAAGAAAACTCGCTTTATTGCTAACCAAATACATGTCTTAAAGTATATAATCTTTTTATAGAACAAAGGGGTATATTAACATGTATGCATCTCATATATATTAGTAAATTAAGAAGTTTCTTAGAAAGGTTTTCTTCCAAACATTTATATTTCTTTTGTGGCAACACTATGAAGGGCCTAATAATTGAATATTTAGGATTGAAATGATTTCATATTAAGCAAAGGTTACCTTCATTAATTAAAGCTGAAGTTTCCTATCTATAAAGATATTTTATGTTCCTTAAGGGAATGTCTCGATCAATCCCATTTTTCAGATAAATGTATTGAGTGTTATGCAATCATGGTATTATATCGTCACAGGCATTTGAAACAGTCATTGTCGATTCCATTGAGAATCACATAAATCGTAAAGATCGATCTCATTAACTTCTTATGAGCACTAATTATTTGGTGAACGTCAGATGTCACATGCGTCATCCAATGGTGATTAATACGCGTGGTTTAGGCACACGAAACTAAAATCCTCAATCTTTGGTTGACATTATTTAATTAAAACACATAAATTTGTCGACATAAAACATACTTCATTTTGAATTTGAGAAGTTAAAACATGAAACCGAAGGTATTCAATTATTACTGGTAATATTTGGGCATTATTGAACATTATGGAGCTAGGAAGAAACCGAACGTATAGATACATGTTCAATACAATAGCCAAAACTAAGACCAGTGCAGAAAATAAAAATTGAATGGAACTGTTAGGGTTTTAATGAAGATTTATCAATATTCATGGTAGTGAACACAATATAAATAGTTATTAAAGTATAATGTACTTTCCCCCACCTTGAGGAGATAATGATGATAGAATGACCTCAGGACTCAGGGGTCTCAAATGTCTTTAATTTACATTACATTGCATATTCTCACCAACGGCATGTTATTGCTGTCATATTCTAACCGTGAATTCACTACGCAGTAGTTGTATGATCTTTATAATCCATTCATCGATAAGCTTACTGCACTCTGGAACACACATAAACGACTGGATTTGCACTGTCATATTGTTGAACATTCATTTTTGTGGATACAAATATTTGATTAGTATGTGTATTGATTTCTTTCATTTGCTCAATTGCCGAGGAATACAGTTCAAAGTAATTCTGCTACTTTATAAAATGTAATAACTGCCTATGTGGTAAAGCTTCTTATATATCATGGGACATAAGACCACATTAAGATTATAAAGTAACATCTATTAATATGAATGCGTATTATACATGTATCATAAAATTACGATTACACAATTACCAAAACGCATTAACATGTTTGTATGGAAACCAAGGCATCATCCCTTAAGAAGAAAGAATGACTTTCTGTGTACTTAACTATGCTGATAACATTTACCTTTAAATAGCTTATTTCAAACAATGACACTCGACGAGAAATTAGAAAGTTGTTACACTTGTTATACCTAAATTAATTTTACTGTTACAAAAGCATAATGTAATTTTAAAATCGTTGTGTTGTTACTGTCATGTTATAATTATAATATAACAAAATATCTCTATACATTGTAGTTATATAATAACACAACCAAATACTGTCGTTTTGCTCATCTCGTAAATATGAAAAGCAGATGTTCCTTAAAATAATGTCTTAATCAAATTAATAAATGAATGATCCATTTACTGAATTTATTAACGAGATTATATAAGGTTCAACAGAAAATATAATATAAGTGTTGGCTTACTCTGAAGACCCGGCATGATTTTTTAAATCACTCGACAAGATTCATCGCGCATAGCTGTTTATAAGTCTTGCATAAAACAACTTAATCCAACACGCAATAATTATCGTCTAAAAACATATGCATTACCCGATTTACATACGTTACGTTTTAATAAATATAATTGAGATTTGTATTGTTATAATCTTATTTATTTATTTTTATTTCGTGTTACAGGTGTTTGATTTCTCTTTTTATGTACCAATAAATTCAATTTGCACCAGAATACGTTTTTATGCAATAGGAGAGTACCATACTTTGAGAGTATCTTGACTTTTCACTGTGTAACGAAGCGAATTATACATTACGTGACGTCATTTAATTCGGTAGTACTAATGGCACAAAGTGAAGAGTATTGTATTATTGGATTGTTACTTCGGATGAAACTCTGAAGACAGTTAATTGTGGTCAAATTGTATTATATACTCTTTAGGTCGCTAGATATTGCCCATTTTGTGTTATTAGTAGGAAACCAATTTAGAGGTCAGGACTATATACCACTAGCGAGAAAGCAATACATATGTAAGGTTCTGGCGTTTAATTTGTCCATTTATATACTCATATGAAGGTTTTATATGCTTTATCTCACGATTACGTAGTATAAGATGAATACCTGTTTATGAACCCACACGGCTTCACATTGTATTATTTCATGCAAAACGATCGTTATCGAGAGTGTGCATTGGAACACGTTGAGTATAGTGTTTTGACGTAAAGGAAATTAAGCAAATATTCGCACAATACGCAAACTTTATATTCAATGTATTATTTTTTTTCATACGTAAGTGGCAACTAACAAGTTCTGCGGTGTGAACACAGATTTATGTGTCTGGTTCGCAGACCGCCCTCGGTTGATAATGCCAGACAAAAATGTCAAGTATGCCTTTAAAACTCCCAAATGGCTTGATGGTTTTTTTCTAATTTGTTAGTGACGTTCATGCATTCATACATGCCTAGCCTTCAGTGTATTGTTTCAACAAACGTCATACCACACACACGGAAACTGTGATGGGAAAAGTTTCTTGATTTTTCATCGTCGCTGCTTTATTTATTATGGTTTAATATTTTATGCATGTTTGAAACACACATTGTCGATGTAATTTACTGCTATTTGTAGGCCGATTGTCTTTAAATATGGTGTTTTGTTCATGTCAGTGAAAAAAACATAAAATGGTACTTTTACTTTCACTTAAATATTCTTTTTCAGCAAATAATGTAGATTAATCTGAAGTTTTTTTTAATGAAGCTGTGATTTTGTTATAACAGCATCGCCATTTTTTTCACCACCTGCACCTTGTCCACCAAGATAGCGGACGTAGGCTATGTCTTAGTGTATCGGATTTGTTCTTTTTACAATAAAAACATACAATTTAAGTGTTTCATATGCAAAAGTATAAAACTTAAACGAAGTTACAAAACAAATTACAACAGCACGTTTTTAGCTGCGGATTTTTAGCTAGTCACAACCAAATATGCCGCGTACATCATTCGTATAATATGCGCGTCGAATCTTGATAATGATCCCCTTTAAACTTCTCGTGATATAAAATTTCTAATTGATTTTTCCTCATACCTGCAGGTAAATCTTGCGTTTACGAGTGGTGACAAGTGCCAAACTAAAGCGAGATAAGTGTTTAGCTATTAAGCTGCCCAATTAGCTCATTCGGTAGAACACTCGCTTTGATACTTGGAGGTGCAGGGATGAAATCTAGGACTGGCTGCACGCTTTTCAAATGGTTTCGAAAAGTACATGACGCGTTGAAAATCGCACAGTCCCCATTTCCACGTACGTCTTGAAAATGGGATAAACCTTTGAAATTAAGTTAATGCCGTGGTACATTGATACTGAAAGGTATGTTTTTGCAAAGTGTGTTTTTATGTTTTATAATAATCGACTTGTGTACACTATAAATAATACGAATGGATATGTCTGCTCAATAATTAAAACACAGGGTCACAAAGCGAGTAGCAATACAAATGCAATGAGGCAAGTAATTTAGTTTACCCCCAATTGCTGCTAATTGTGCAGAACGGAAGGTAAACGAATTAACTGGTTATAACATGTACCCATACGTTTGAGGTACAATGGAATCAATTAGCCTTAAAAACTATAACCTCTTCCTGTCTCCTTTCAATACACAGGTTTGTATTTGGGAAATTTTAATTGATCGCGTATGATATGATTTTGTGACGATGACATATGTTTGATACAATTGCCTTCACATATGCGCTGTGTAAAGTGCAAAGTTTAGATGACAATAAGTGTATTATTATAAGCGTTGCAAAGGTAAATATCATTGTGATGCCAACGGTTATATATTGCAAATAAAATTAGATCGACACTAAAAATTAAATATATAATTAATTCTTGAATTAAAAGAAAACGAGCAAAACTAAATTATAAAAGGACGTGTCTAAAAGTAATGTTGTAAGGTGTGTATGATAGAAATGCAATACTGCTGCGGCTTCTGGAGTTTAACTTCTTTATATTGGTTAGTAGTCTTGTACTGACGGTATGCACATGGATATAGTATAGTAATGAGGGTCTATAGCAAAATCGCTTGCACAAGGCGCGTAAGCAATGCTCGACATTTGTTGAGACGGTAATTACATTTTGACTTTAAACTCAGGTTGCAGTTGTTAGTATTATTGATGTTGCCAATATCTGTTCTTCATAAAGACGGTGTTGATACTATTCGTGTTATATCTTATGGAAAGGTATAACAACATTAGCAAACACCCAGCCGTTTCTTTGACTTAAAAAAACTCGTTGTATTGTTTAACAAAATACAGGTCTGAAAGTCTATAACCTTTTTAGAGAACAAAGGGGTATATTAAAATGGATGCATCTCATATATATTAGTAAATGAAGCAGTTTCTTAGCAATGTTTTCTTCCAAACATTTATATTTCTGTTATGGCAACAATATAAAGGGCCTAAAAATTGATTATTTATGATTGTAATGATTTCCTATTGAGAAAAGGTTGCATTGCTTTATTGAAGCTGAAGTTGATTGTTATGCAATCATGGTATTCTATTGTCACAACTAAAAGAATAGGCATTTGAAACAGTCATTGTCGATTCCATGGAGAATCACATAAATCGTGAAGATCGATCTCCTTAACTTTTAATGAGCACTAATTATTTCGAGAACGTCAGATGTCACATACGTCATCCAATGGTGATTAATACGCGTGGTTTAGGCACACGCAACTAAAAACCACAGTCTTTGGTTTACATTTATTAATCACAACACATAGATTTGTCGACATAAAACAAACTTCATTTTGAATTTGAGAAGTTAAAACATGAAACGGAAGGTATTCAATTATTACTGGTAATATTTGGGCATTATATATACATTATGGAGTAAGGAAGTAACCGAACGTGCTGATACAAGTTCCATACAGTAGCCAAAACTATGACCAGTGCAGAAAATAAATATTGTATTAAAGTGGTAGGGCTTTAATAAAGATTTATCAATAGCCATGGTAGTGAAAACAATATAAACAATAAATAAATTATAATGTACTGTCGATATATCACGGTGCCAATACCACGTTGGGAGAATAAAGCGCGAACCAGATAACATTTTTAAGAATGTCTTTTTAATGTGTTTATATTTTTAACCCTTTTTAATGGGATAAAGTGGTGAGACCGATCATTCGTGAGAGTTTTCTATAGGTATCATGATTATTTTTTTAAACAAATAAGTATTTTTTTTAGTTAAGTGCAACCGCGCGTTTGAACGGTTAGAAACATGTCGGATCAGTGTGGGGATTTCATATTACAAGCGCGCGGTTGCACTTTACTGAAAAAATACTTATTTGTTTAAAAAAAACATGATACCTATAGAAAACTCTCACGAATCAGCGGACTCCCCACTTTATCCCATTAAAAATGGTGAAATATTAAAAAAAGACATCCTCAAAAATGTTATCTGGGTCGCGCTTTATTCTCCCAACACAGATTTTAAAAAGTCACGTGGTATAGGCACCGTGGATGCCACCTTGAGGAGATACTGATGATAGAATGAGCTCGGGACTCAGGAGTCTCAAATGTCTTCTTTTACATAACATTGCAAATTCTCATAAACGGCATGTTATTGTTGCCTTATTCTACGTTTTAATTCACTACGCAGTAGTTTTATATTCCTTATAGTCCATTCATCGATTAGCAAAGGCGAATGCAGATAATAGATAAAACGAGATCCGTTCTTGCCGGATAAGCGTAAAAAATAAAAAAGGAAGAACATATTGGGAATCAAATGTGATGGTTTGTATAATACCCATAAAAAATACATAATAATTGTTTTTCTACTGTTATCGTGTGTATATAAACATTAACCAGCAAATGGAACGTAAGACTAAATCATGTACAAACAAGAACATAATATTTGAAACATGACCTTCGTTATAAAATATTAATTCTTTCTTTTCACAGAAAGTAGCCTAATTTCACCAAGCAATAAACATTTCATTGTAAGATTGTTTTATGAGTTAGCTGTGTGGATATATAAATATCTAGATGTACCAGATCAGTACTGTCGTTATGAAATATGAGTTCGTTCTTAACACAGAATGCAGCCTAATTTCACAACGCACTAAGCGTAACATTGCGTGATTGTGTTATGCGTTTACAGAGTAGATAGATACTACAGTCTGTCAAAGCAGACTATAAGTTAAAAATATAAATAATAGTGCAGTTATTAGTGTAGTGAATCGGTTCACAGTCATATTAGTTGTAATAGTAGTAGAAGTTGTATTGGTGGTAGTGGTAGTGGTAGTGGTAGTAGTAATAATAATAATAATAATAATAATAATAATAATAATAATAATAATAATAATAATAATAATAATAATAATAATAATAATAATAATAATAATAATAATAATAATA